>OZ026518.1:96869527-97469527 GCA_964019695.1 Loripinus fragilis
GTTTTTTATGCATCACACATTGTCTGAAAGTTTCGTTTAAATATCTTTGACAGTTATCAAGTTATAGAGCGGACACAATTTTGTGACAGACAGACCCACGAATAGAGATAAGGGGGGAAAATTAACATGCAAGAGTAATGGTTCTTATGCATCACACATTGTCTGAATGTGCTTTACAAATGTATGAAGTTTCGTTGAAATATCTTTGACGGTCATCAAGAGCGGACGGATACACCCACAAATAGAGGCAAGGGGGGAAATAAACATGCAAGAGTTATGGTTCTTGTGCATGACACAGCGTCTGAATGTGCTTAACAAATGAATGAAGTTTCGTTGAAATACCTCTAGCAATTATCAAGTTATAGAGCGGACAAAAAAAACATTGCAAATGATCAAAGGGAAATAACTCCAAAACTATCCAAAGCAGAGTTATGGTTCTTGTGCATGACACATTGTCTCGTTGTGCTCTAGAAGTGTATGAAGTTTCAACCAAATAGCTTTAACAGTGTTCAACGTACAGAGCGTACAAAAAATTGGATTTAGTTATGTTACAAGGGGAATAATTTGAAAAATAAACATGCAAGAGTTATAGTTCTTTTGCATGACATGTTGTCTTAATGTGCTTTACAATTGTATGAAGTTTCATTGAAATAGTCCTCTAACAGCTATCAAGTTATAGAGCAGACACAAAATATCATTGCAAATTATCAAAGGGAAATAAATCCAAAAATATCCAAAGCAGAGTTATGGTTCTTGTGCATGACACATCGTCAAAATGTGCTTTGTGGACACCTGCTGGAAAAGGGCTGACCTCTTGGCTCTCATTTGTGCTGTCTTACTGTGAGTTTGTTAATTTCCCATTGGTATCCTGGGTCAGGTGTGGTACTTGATTGTATTGATTCCTGATCTTTGCACCCTTACTTACTTTGGAATTATTACCGTTCAGCAGGAAATGCTTTTTTATCCAAGTTGAATTCATTTCGCTTCATGATTTAGATGCCATCCCTTCTGATCCTGTTGGAGATGTGATATTGATTGGTACATTACGGTGGTAGCTAAGACAATCATTTGGCATATGTCCTGAATCAAGTTTTGCTATGGCGTACCACAAAAGGCATTATAACAATGCATTTAATGACACAGCTGAATCTAGAAAGACAAATTTGTCCTTTCTATCTCTCTAAACTGCTGACTGAGCTATTTCTGTGATTTCATGAATTTCTTGACGTGGCACTGTTTGGCTTCACTTCCATAAAGAGTCTCTTTGAACAGTTTTATCAATAGCGGTCTGACGTCTGACAACTCCTCCTATAACCCTTTATATGCCAATCTGCAAGCTAAGGGGATAATCGTCATTCTTCCATTTTAAATCAGATTGGAATCTTTCATTTCATGATTTGGACTCTAGCTGCCCCTGCTATGCAAATTTGCATAGAAAATCTATGCAAATTTGCATAGCTGGTGCAGCTAGAGTCTAAATCATGAAACAAAATTAATTCAACTTGGATAAAAAGCATTTATTGGGTTAATAAGCAGATCAGGTGAGAAAAACGTGATGGAATCGTGTGCTCATGCTACAAGCCACGTCAGGCAATCAGTGGCAACAAATTGTGCCGCAATTAAGCCAAGCCCTTTTGCACTATTTTAAAGAGGGTTGATATAGAATGTCAAAGCAGTAACACTAAATTTACTGCCTATGTGTAGTTTTACTTACAATCATTTACACCCTGGATCAGCAGCAATCATCTATAAGCGAACATACTTATAGGGGCCAGGCAGTTTTAGGTACCATTTAACCATACTGGGTTCACACAATTATTGGCTGTCAAGGCATGGTCAGGAAACATGAGTGTCAATTTTCTGGTTTTGTCTTAATGACAATCATTGTATTTTTTGTAGACCAATATTGACATAATAACACACTGTTTGCTGGATCGAATTTCAGTGGGGTCTTTCTTTCGTCTTTTGTACCAGGTTTACCTATATCACCACAATGTACCAGACACTCCATATTTATCATTATTATTATTATATATATTTGGGTGAAAGTTCAAAATTCAAAAATTCTGAAATCCTGCTACCCTAACTAAAATAAAATCAGTAGTTGGTTAATTGAGAAGATATACATATCCTAAGATGAGCGTGGTGGGTCGAAGGCGAGTCAAGGGAAACTTATCTTTTACGGACAAGATCCCAAGTAAAATGTAACAATAGATGAAGCATGCCAGCTTCAAACTAAACTGTTGACAGGGGATGAAAATTTCTAGCTCCAAACTAAACTGAAACAACAGGATGAAGAGCACTAGCTCGGACTGATCAATAACAGCAAGACTCCAAATTAAACTGATATAGCAATGTGACGAGAGGTGGCTTCAAACTGAAGTTGAAAGCACTTAAAGCTCCAAACCCAAAACTAAACAGTAACAGCAGATCGAAGAGTGCTAGTGCCAAACTCAACTGCGGCAACAGGGAGCAGCGAGCTAGCTTCAAACTAAGCTGTAACTGTTATAGCAGAGCGAAGAGAGCTAGCTTCAAACTAAGCTTTAACAGCAGAGTGAAGAGAGCTAGTTTAACTAAGTTGTAACAGCAGAGTGAAGAGAGCTAGCTTCAAACTAAGCTGTATCAGCAGAGTGAAGAGAGCTAGCTTCAAACTAAGTTGTAACAGCAGAGTAAAGAGAGCTAGCTTCAAACTAAGCTGTAGCAGCAGAGCGTAGAGAGCTAGCTTCAAACTAAGCTGTAACAGCAGGGTAAAGAGAGCTAGCTTCAAACTAAGCTGTAACAGAAGAGTAAAGAGAGCTAGCTTCAAACTAAGCTATAACAGCAGGGTAAAGATAGCTAGCTTCAAACTAAGCTATAACAGCAGAGTAAAGAGAGCTAGCTTCAAACTAAGCTATAACAGCAGAGTAAAGAGAGCTAACTTCAAACTAAGCTGTAACAGCAGGTTAAAGATAGCTAGCTTCAAACTAAGTTGTAACAGCAGGATAAAGAGAGCTAGCTTCAAACTAAGCAATAACAGCAGAGTAAAGAGAGCTAGCTTCAAACTAAGCTATAACAGCAGAGTTAAGAGAGCTAGCTTCAAACTAAGCTGTAACAGCAGATTAAAGATAGCTAGCTTCAAACTAAGTTGTAACAGCAGGGTAAAGAGAGCTAGCTTCAAACTAAGCTATAACAGCAGAGTAAAGAGAGCTAGCTTCAAACTAAGCTGTAACAGCAGGGTAAAGATAGCTAGCTTCAAACTAAGTTTTAACAGCAGGGTAAAGAGAGCTAGCTTCAAACTAAGCTATAACAGCAGGGTAAAGATAACTAGCTTTAAACTAAGCTATAACAGCAGAGTAAAGAGAGTGAAGAGAGCTAGCTTCAAACTGAACTGTAACAGCAGAGTGAAGAGAGCCTGCCTCAAATTAATCTGTAACAGATGAGGGAAGGGAGCTAGCTTCAAACTAAGCTGTAACAGCAGGGTAAAGAAAGCTAGCTTCAAACTTAACTGTAACAACAGAGTGAAGAGAGTCAGCCTCAAACTAAACTGTAACAGCTGAGTGAAGGGGCTAGCTTCAAACTGATTTGTAACAGCAGATTAAAGAGAGCTAGCTTCAAATTAAACTGCAATAGCAGAGTATAGAGAGCTAGCTAGCTTTAAACTGAACTGTAACAGCAGAGTAAAGAGAGCTTAGGCTTCAAACTAAACTGTAACAGCAGAGCGAAGAGTGCTAGCTTCAAACTAAACTGTAACAGCAGAGTGAAGAGTGCTAGCTTCAAACTGAACTGTAACAGCAGAGTAAAGAGAGCTAGCTCCAAATTAAATTATAAAAGCATTGTGGAGCACATTCCAAACTAAATTGTAAAAGCAGGGTGAAGAGCACATTACAAACTACTGATGGAGAGTGCTAGCTCCAAACTAAACTGAATCATCAAGGGGAAGAGCACTAGCTTCCAGCTACACCAAAGCAAAAGGGTGAATAGGACAAGATCCAAGCCAAACTGTGTTTAATACCAGCTGGGCTTTATAAGTGCTAGTAAACTGAAATCGCTGAGCTTCAATCAAGGGACTTAGTAAGGGAGCGAGCTTTGAAGCTCAGCTCTTGGCTCTGGTTTGTGATGTCTAGTTGTGAAGTTGTCCCTTTCCCATTGGTATCCTGGGTCAGGTGTGGGGCTTGATTGCATCGATTCCTGATCTTTGCCCTCTTTCTTGCTTAGCTTTGAACTAAATTGTAGCAGCTCAGCAAACTGAACTGTCAAGACGTGAAAGGGCCTGCAAGCTTCAGATACCTCAGGTAATGGTAAGCCAGTTCAGCTAGGGCATGCTGTAAAAATTAGTGCATCGATCAGATGGTTGGATTCAACAGTATGAAGAAGGGATATTTTTTGGAATAAATATATTTACCTCTTTCTGCAGTTCCTGATATTTCTGTCAGAAACAATTATCTGGTGTATTTTTCCCTGAGAATTCCATCTGATAGCTTGCATCCCATTGGCTAATAACCAGAGCAGGGCCAGAAACTAGGGTAATGGATGGTTGCCAGTCTCACTACATGCAATTACATCATCCTCATTCAGTGTCAGAACCAATCCAAATTTTTCAGGAGAAAAGAGCATTGACATCTATTTGCTCATGAAGCTACATAGTTCTTATTTAAGAAATGAATTCAATTTTTGGAAGGTTCATGGAATCATGAATACTTCGGGTCTCGTGCAAAGTAAGTGAAGCCCAAACCTACCACAGCTTTTGATGGAGCAATTTGATATGTTGCCTATACAATATAGACACATTGAACATATGCATAAAGGAGTTTGGTTCTGAAAATATAATTTTTGATAAAATGACATCTATTAGAACTTAGTATATTTTTCTGATATAAGCTTTGATATATAGAGCTTTCAGGTGTGAATAATTTTGTGTATTTGATCTTAACCAAATGTTCCAGATTGCAAGCTTTAAGATCATTTGCACAGATTCTACTGAAATCTTGTTTTCACGGATACTACTGAAATCTTTTTTTCAAAAATAGGGTCTGCTGGTTTGAACTATTACTTGGCAAAAAAACACTTGCCAAAACTAAGTTATTTCACTGACTCTTACTGTGCGGGGGTATCTAATAAGCATTGCTTATTGACTTTTTTCATTTATGAGAAGAAATGTTTCTATTTCTAGAAATAGAACTACAATTGAGAGACTGTTAGATTGGAAGGAATTTCCATCCAAATCTGTTGGAAGGTTTTCCTTCCAGTGCCTGCCTGGTATGAAGAGGGGTTAATTTTTGGAATAAATATACCTCCCTCTGCAGTTCCTGATATTTCTGTCAGAAACAAGTATCTGGTGTATTTTTCCCTGAGAATTCCATCTGATAGCTGGCATCCCATTGGCTAATAACCAGAGCAGGGCCAGAAACTAGGGTAATGGATGGTTGCCAGTCTCACTACATGCAATTACATCATCCTCATTCAGTGTCAGAACCAATCCAATTTTTTCAGGAGAAAAGAGCATTGACATCTATTTGCTCATGAAGCTAGATAGTTCTTATTATGTTATGTGCCAGGTAGACTGGCTCCAGTCCTTAAACCAATTTTCATCGATGTGTCATTATCATATACTTGTATAGTCAGTCTAACTCTGATGGCTCTGTTTTAAAACAGAGCCATCAGAGTTAGACTGGCTACAAGTATTTGATATAACACATTGATGAAAATTGGTTTAAGGACTGGAGCCAGTCTATGTGCCAGGATACAGGTGAGCAATCCAGGGCCCTCTTGTTGTCAGGTATTATTGATGCGTCAGAACTGTATTCATTTCAAAAGAAAAGTTGAAATTTATAGCTAAGTTTGTATGCACTTGTTTTGTAAAAATATGATAGACAATATGTATTATTTGGGCCTCGACGTGAGAAAACCTGTCATCGGGGTTTGCGAGTAACACAGGCGTAGACCAGCCTGCGCGTCAGCGCAGTCTGATCAGCGCCTTTGTTACTCGCATTTTGTAAAGTATCATATGTAAAAACTTGGTACAGGTGAAATTTTAATTTTCTACCTAGCCTCTGTAGCTGAGGAGACTTGTTTGAAACTCGCGTTGTCGGAAACCCCTAAGACAGGTTTTGTCGCGATGAGGCCCATTTATTGTTGAAGACGTCATAAGTGTTGAATATCACCCCATTTCAGGGAGCGCAGTGGCTCAGTGGTAGAGTGCTTGACTCGAGACCGAAGGGTAGCGGGTTCGAGCCTCACCGGCGTCACTGCGTTGTGGTCCTTGAGCAAGACACATTTATCCTAGCTTAGTACTGGTTAAACCCAGGAAGAACCGTCCCGCATAACTGAAAGATTGTTGAGTGGACGAAAAGAATCAAAACAAACAAACAAAAAATCACCCCATTTCAGAGACAGTAATGAAAGAAAAGAAGTTTTTTTGCACTGCATGATTCAATTCAAATAAAACATATTAAGTATCCGGACATGTGTTTTGAAATATACTAAATAAATAATCAAGCTTAACCCATTTAAGCTTAGTGTCCTTTTAATGGGACATCGGCAAACAGTGTAGAATCAGATTCACTGTTTGGTTAAAGAATGTACTTTTAGATTTGAATGAAATTGAAACTTCCCAACAACCCTTAATTTTGAAATGGATTTGTCCAATTGATAAAGGTGGGAAATTCCATCAGGCATAAATGGGTTAAGTAGTGTCCAAATTCTTATGTGACAGACTGATACTGTGCAGAACCAGACCAGACACTGCAGTACACAGCATCTGATCAGGTTCTGCACTATTTGCTTACAGAGCGTTTGATTAAAATTTGGTTAAAAATCTAAAATACAGTACCTGTGACCCAACATGTCATAATGTGGTGGAAAGTCCATAACCCTTCCAGCAACAGTGTTTAACCGACATGAAAAAGTATGCTATAGATTAGATGAGGGGATGATCCAATAACCACATACATATTTAATCTGGTTGCTCAGATCCTCTGCATATATTTTTTGTAAGGTTATTTAAGAAATACATAACAAACTCAGAATGGTTGAATGCATATATAGTGCGTCCAGCTAATAGAGACTGGGCGTGTCAGACAGAGCGCTGTCATACACTGTCAAATAAGACTAGTCTACAGTAAATCGGGTGTAATAGCATATGTACGCTTTACTCGTGCAACCAACTGAAGTGCTGACGACAAGGGTGACCAACTTTATACGTTAGCATGCCTGGTAGTATGCTGCTGGGGACCTGCTGCATTTCATTTTCCAGGATGGATATGCTGTGAAGTTTTGGGGGAGGATAGGTTTGCACTTTTTTTACAAATTCTGTCTGTATGGCAAAACTGGTTTGATTTTTAAGCCTGATACTATAATAATAAATCACCAATTCGAATTAAGCGGTGTAAGGGTTAAGTATCTGGATCATGGGAAAAGGGCTTACAAACATGAGATTTGGTCTTATAGCCTCTTATAGCTCATTCTGGCGTATCCAGAGGGACTAGATGTCTAAAAGTTGTTCGGAGTCTTCTTCAACTTGCATACTTTGTTTATGCGAAAAGGGAAAGCCCTGGCGAGGTCATGCTTACATGCAGGCTCGGTGGAGCCTTCGCCACACCCGATGTGATATCTCGTGTGCTGACCAATTTATAGTATTAATTTTTCATTGCGGACCATTATTTTATTTTCTAATTCAGTATTTTAATTTGGATAGTTAAAATTTCGAAACATTTTCAGAGTGCACATATCTTAGACTAGTCAGTCTCCATGTTATCCAAATTAATTCGAGATGCCCTTTTCTCACAATGGGCTCAAAACTACAACAGGTATATACAGGTATACAGCTGTAAAGGGTTTCACAGGTGTATAAATGCACTCTGTCTTACCGATTTTTACATGGAAATGTCCATGGGTGTATCCTTGCTAAGAACCGCCCAGTCTCTCTTAACTGGTCGGACTATATCACCAGCTAGAAATTTGATCCATTTTGTTTTAACTAATGAATAGAAAATTTGCAATAGAATTATTGATGTTAAGGTGAGAGAAAGATGAGAGTATGTGTTTTTAGTTTTTCTGTATTATAGTATGGGAGTCTGGATGGAAGAGTCTGAAATAAGGTTTAGAAGATATAAATTCATTTTAAAAGTTTAATTTGACATTTTTTTAAAGTCCCATTTCCCAAGATGTTTTGCCCAGTATTCAATGGCTTTGGGATAAAAGTTTGGATATAGGATTTTGTATTATTGCATAGCTTCAGGATTGTTTTGACTTTAGATTGGTAATTTCTGACAACTTGAGATCTTATCACATGGAACAGGTATACAGACTTTGATGTTGTTGACACCTTTAGCAAGCCAGACTATTAAGGGTCTTTGAGGTGTGCATTTAGCTACTAGCTGACTTGGGCAAACAATAGAACTGTAAATTGGAGGAAATGGTTGTCACCTGATGAGTGTGTTGATAACAATATCTCACCCATTAAGCAGATTGGCTTCTAGCATAGTTTTGGCACAGGTCTGCAGTGAATTTTAAAATTAATTTCATTGGTTATAATTAGAGAATTATTTGGTTGGTTTATTGTTAAAGTATTTTTTATTGGCTGTTTTCCGACCTAGGGAGTTTTCCTGGGACCCAAAGTTGAGGGTCCATCAGTCAGTCTTAACCTGGGAGTAGAACAGTCTAGATCGTTTCTTTTAACTGGAGGAATAGGATTTAACATTGTAGACTTTGCATAGACCGTTGACTTTGTGGTTTTCTGTATTTACGTCTTATAAATCTTTGTTTAGCCTATATGACAGTTTTGGAAATGTGATGTGCCCAAATTTATAGACTATGAACTTCGGACCTAGAACTTAAAAATAACCTGTACGAAAAGGTCCAGTCGGAATCCAGGTGAATTTAAACACATGGAATCTTAAAAAAATTACTGGTGGATTTTTTTCTCCCTCACATGAGATGGAATACAGGTGGAAAGCTATGTATAGTAACAAAATGAGGTGAAATATGCAAATTTTTCCACCTGGAATTTTTTTCCAGGTGGAAATTTTGCCCAAAAATCTAAATGGATTTACAGCAAAATTCCACCTGAAATTTACCTCGAAAAAAATAATCCAGCTGGAATATATACAAACCATTGGGTCACCCATCCAACTACTAACCATGATCTTGTTGCTTAACTTCACAGATCGTCCATCAGCTTGATCCACTGCACCACACCATCAGTTATTAAAATGGTAGAGAAATAAGACTCATATTATTAGATTTGTTTTCGTAAAATTATTACTAAATGCTATGCCAAATTACTAAGTGCCAAATTCACAGAGTGAATGATGTCCATTGTTTGGGTCAAATGTTTGAGTTTAGATATCATGTTTAGGTATCACAACTTACGTGCAATAAATTAAGTTAGATTGACACATTGATTTCAAGATAAGTCTTTGAAATAATCAAGAACACATTTAGGAACAGTTCAAGAACATATTTAATAATGTTCATGGACTGACTCCGAAATAACCAAGAACAAATGTAAGAACAGTCCAAGAACACATTATGTTCAAGAGAAGTCCTTGAAATAATCAAGGACAAATGTAAGAGCAGTTCAAGAACACATAATATTCAAGAAAAGTCTGAAATAATCAAGAACAAATGTAAGAACAGTTCAAGAACATATTATGTTCAAGAAAAGAAAAATCTTTGAAGTAATCAAGAACAAATGAAAGAACAGTTAAAGAGCACATCATGTTCAAGAAGTCTTTGAAAGAGTCAAGAGCAAATTTAAGAACAGTTCAAGAAAATATTATGTTCATGAAAAGTCATTGAAAAAATCAAGAACACATTTAAGAACAGTTCAAGAACACCAGAGTCAACACAGCATTCAAGAGTAGTCATTAAAATGTTCAAGAACAGTTTAAAATTCAAGAACATCAGGAATTCTTAAAAAGTTTTTGAATTGTTCCTAATTTATGTTCTTGAACAGTTTAAGTACAAATCTTATTGAACAGTTCAAGAATTCTTGCTAATTTCAAGAACTGTTCTTGAACTTCTCTCGAATTAAGAACTCTATTTCGCAGGGGGTCACGAAGTGAAAGTCGTAAAATGCAAGGCCGAAAGGAAGTGGATTTGTGCAACAGGCTTGGGTTAATTTTGCCATTGCATCAATCTGGAGAAAACAAAGACAAAATATTCAGCATTCAATCATCAGATGTTTGTGATTAGTTATTTTTAATCATCTGCCATTGGTGCTTACTTGGACCAATCAAATTTAAATTCGTAATTATGTGTTGGCTATATTGATTAACTAGACAAGTATAAGCTTTCTTAAGTGTAGAGAAACATCCGTGATTTCTGACTGCTCTTTTGTTCCGAAATTGTCCAGCCCTCTAAGCCTAACAAGATGATTAGGGTGAAAGGGGGGGGGGGGGTATATACCCTTTGGTCATCAGGATGGGGGGTCTAGGTCCAACTGATAAGTCAATATTTTGTAAGTCTTCAATTTATTTCAGAGCAGGTCTAAGTGTATTTCTTAGAAAGCCTAAAGCACTTTGGAAGCTTAATTAGAACTTGTGATTTCCATTAGGGCCCACATATATAAGCAGACAGTATAGCATATAATATGCAGCAGATGACTCAAGCAGACAACTTTTTCAGATGCAATTCTTGCTGTTACTCTTAAGGGATTTCTAAGTTCCTGCAGATAAAATATCTTGGTAACTAATGTCCCCATGTACAGATCAGATTTCAAAATTTGTTATAAAAAAAATCTTAGTTTGAACTGAGAAAAATTCTGTTTCAGTGTAACTGCTAAGGAAAAAAATCCAGCAGAGAAAAAATTTTGGTTGAAAGAAATTTTGTAAGTCCTAAAATTCCTTGTCCTTATGAGTTTCCAGATGGATTTTTAACTACTATTAGGAAACATTCCAGGTGGATAAATCCTGAGAAAGAAATTCCATGTGCTTGAAAGTTTCCAGCTGGAATCAGAAAAATCCACATGGAATCTTTCGGTTATTCCACCTGGATTTTTGCAAGTATTCCATCTCCTTGTCAATTCCAGCTGGAAAATTGAAATTCCATGTCAGTTTCGCCTGTAATCCACCTGTAATTCAGGTGGATTTTGGTTAGAATTTTCGTACAGGAAATAAAGCAAGGCATTTTAGAATTAGTTTTAATATTGGTGGAATCTTCAATTTGGTTAGCTAAATGAACACATATTTCTGGAAAATTATATTGGCTGGATGACATTGTAGGTTAAGGAAAATTCAGAAGAAATATTGTTTGTGATTTCGCGTTTAAATAAGTACAAACTTTTGAATATTTTGATTTACCGGAACAGTGAAATTTTAGAACTTTAAGAATAGTGAATGAATACTAGTGGTAATTTAGAACTTTAAGGATAGTGAATGAATATCAGTGGTAATTTAGAACTTTAAGAACAGTGAATTCAACAGTCTGCATCCATCGCGTTTTAAGGAACATTTTTACATTTATTAAAATTATAGAAAATTCAAATCATCTCTGAGTGTTTATTCTAATTGGTGCTTAAGAATTATTGATGTTAAGGTGAGAGAAAGATGAGAGTATGTGTTTTTAGTTTTTCTGTATTATAGTATGGGAGTCTGGATGGAAGAGTCTGAAATAAGGTTTAGAAGATATAAATTCATTTTAAAAGTTTAATTTGACATTTTTTTAAAGTCCTATTTCCCAAGATGTTTTGCCCAGTATTCAATGGCTTTGGGATAAAAGTTTGGATATAGGATTTTGTATTATTGCATAGCTTCAGGATTGTTTTGACTTTAGATTGGTAATTTCTGACAGCTTGAGATCTTATCACATGGAACAGGTATACAGACTTTGATGTTGTTGACACCTTTGGCAAGCCAGACTATTAAGGGTCTTTGAGGTGTGCATTTAGCTACTAGCTGACTTGGGCAAACAATAGAACTGTAAATTGGAGAAAATGGTTGTCACCTGATGAGTGTGTTGATAACAATATCTCACCCATTAAGCAGATTGGCTTCTAGCATAGTTTTGGCACAGGTCTGCAGTGAATTTTAAAATTAATTTCATTGGTTATAATTAGAGAATTATTTGGTTGGTTTATTGTTAAAGTATTTTTCATTGGCTGTTTTCGGACCTAGGGAGTGTTCCTGGGACCCAAATTTGAGGGGCCATCAGTCAGTCTTAACCTGGGAGCAGATCAGTCTAGATCTTGCTGCGAAACTGAATAATAGGATGTTAACAATGTAGACTTTGCATAGACCGTTGACTTTGTGGTTTTCTGTGTTTAGGTCTTATAAATCTTTGTTTAGCCTATATGACAGTTTTGGAAATGTGATGTGCAAAATTTATAAAAGGGGAACTTAGGACCTTAGGACTCAAATTAGATAGACTTAGGCATTTCATGATTAGATTTAAGAATGGTGGACTCTTCAATTTAGATCGCGGGCAACTCAATCTTGGAAAATTATATATAGTTGGTGACAGAAGTAAAGTGAAATATTTGATATTTTTAGGGACTTCGCGTTTTTATTAAAGACAAAATTAGAACATTGTGATTTACAGAAAAAGTGAACTTTAGGAATAATAATAGGAAGACAGTGAAATTCAAGGACTTAATTGTGAGAAAATGTGGTAATATCAATTAGTGGAAAATTTAGGACAATAATAACAAAATTGAAACAGTCTGCATCCATAGCGTTTTAGGAACATTTAACATTTATTAAAATTATAGAAAATTCAAATCATCTCCGAGTGTTTATTCTAATTAGTACTTAAGAACTGCGTCACAGGGTACCGAAAGGGGAGAGACATTGAAATCCAAAACATATTCTAAGTTTCTGGAGTGAGGTCTGGGTGCTGCCTATCTTGAGTTAATTCCCCAAATTTAGTCAAGCGAGTGCGTTCACCCGGTCTCATCTCCAGACAGATACAAGGGGGCATAATCCGCCAAACCCCTATACACCCCTTTTCGCGCCTGGTGACACATATAACAAGCCAAAACTCAATATAGCCAATTGCAAGATAATATCTTTGAGCTATAAGTAAGATCTGAATAGCCAGTTGCAAGTCGATATCTCTGAGCTATAAGAAACTCTAAATAGCCAATTGCAAGTCGATATTTTGAGCTATAAGTTAACTCTGAATAGCCAAGTGCAGGTTGATATCGTTGAGCTATTATAAGTAAAATCTGAATAGTAAATTGTAAGTCGATATCTTTGAGCTATAAGTAGACTCTGAATGGCCAATTGAGAGTTGATATCTTTGAGCTATAAGTAAACTCTGAATGGCCAATTGAAAGTTGATACCTTTGAGCTATAAGTAGACACTGAATGGCCAATTGAAAGTTGATATCTTTGAGCTATAAGTAGACACTGAAGTTGATATCGTTGAGCTATAAGTAAACTCTGAATGGCCAATTGAAAGTTGATATCTTTGAGCTATAAGTAAACTCTGAATGGCCGATTACAAGTTGATATCTTTGAGCTATTAAAGTAAACTCTGAATGGTCAATTGTAAGTCAATATCTTTGAGCTATAAGTAAACTCTGAATGATCAATTGAAAGTTGATATCTTTGCGCTATAAGTAAACTCTGAATGGCCAATTGAAAGTTGATATCTTTGAGCTATAAGTAAACTCTGAATGGCCAATTGAAAGTTGATATCTTTGAGCTATAAGTAAACTCTGAATGGCCGATTACAAGTTGATATCTTTGAGCTATTAAAGTAAACTCTGAATGGTCAATTGTAAGTCAATATCTTTGAGCTATAAGTAAACTCTGAATGATCAATTGAAAGTTGATATCTTTGCGCTATAAGTAAACTCTGAAGTTGATATCTTTGGGCTATAAGTAAACTCTGAATGGCAAATTGCAAGTTGATATCTTTGCGCTATAAGTAAACTCTGAATGGCCAATTGAAAGTTGATATCTTTGAGCTATAAGTAAACTCTGAATGGCCAATTGCAAGTTGATATCTTTGCGCTATAAGTAAACTCTGAATGGCCAATTGAAAGTTGATATCTTTGAGCTATAAGTAAACTCTGAATGGCCAATTGCAAGTTGATATCTTTGCGCTATAAGTAAACTCTGAATGGCCCATTGCAATTTGATATCTTTGAGCTGTAAGTAAACTCTGAATGGTCAATTGTAAGTCAATATCTTTGAGCTATAAGTAAACTCTGAATGGCCAATTGAAAGTTGATATCTTTGAGCTATAAGTAAACTCTGAATGGCCAATTGAAAGTTGATATCTTTGAGCTATAAGTAAACTCTGAATGGCCAATTGAAAGTTGATATCTTTGAGCTATAAGTGAACTCTGAATGGCCAATTGAAATTTGATATCTTTGAGCTATAAGTAAACTCTGAATGGCCATATGATAGTTGATATCTTTGAGATATAAGTAAACTCTGAATGGCCAATTGCAAGTTGATATCTTTGAGCTATAAGTAATCTCTGAATGGCCAATTGAAAGTTGATATCTTTGAGCTATAAGTAAACTCTGAATAAACAATTGCAAGTTGCTATCCTTGAGCTATAAGTTAACACTGAATGGCCAATTGCAAGTCGATATTTTGAGCTATAAGTAAACTCTGAATAGCCAATTGCAAGTTGATATCTTTTGAGCTGTAAGTAAAATCTGAATAGCCAATTGCAAGTTGATATCTTTGAGCTATATAAGTAAACACTGAATGGCCAATTGCAAGTTGATATCTTTGAGCTATATAAGTAAACACTGAATGGCCAATTGCAAGTTGATATCTTTGAGCTATAAGTAAACACTGAATGGTCAATTGCAAGTTGATATCTTTGAGCTATATAAGTAAACACTGAATGGCCAATTGCAAGTTGATATCTTTGAGCTATAAGTAAACACTGAATAGCCACTTGCAAATTGATATTTTTGAGTGATAAGTAGACTCTGAATAGCCAATTGCAAGTCAATATCTTTGAGCTAAGAAAACTCAGAATGATATGGCTAGTGACATTAGTCAGTATCAAAGAGCTATGGCCAGTTGCAATCCAGTATCTGTGAGCTAAGAAAACTCAGAATGACCAATATCTGTGAGCTAAGAAAACTCAGAATGACCAATATCTGTGAGCTAGGAAAACTCAGAATCACCAATATCTGTGAGCTAGGAAAACTCAGAATGGCCAGTTGCAAGTGTGAGATATGAAAACTCAATGGCCAGCTGAGAGCCAGTTTCTGTAAGCTAAGAGATTGGAAATGGCCAATTGTGAGCCAGTATCTAGCTGTGAGCAAAGGAAGGCTCAGAATGGCTGCCAATGCTCAGAATGGCTGCCATATAGGGAAGTGCTAGGTATACATGTCCAGTGAGCCCTTTTCATGTGATATGGACTTGATATGTGCCTTTCCAAACATAATCCTATCATATAGCAGTTACTTTGAACTAGTTACCTACATCTTTTGTTGACTTATTTAATGCGCCACATGATACACTTCTGTTCAGATCATACTAATGCACATACATGCTACATGAAAAACAGTGTGGATCATGCCCCACTTTAGTTTGGAGCTAGCCCTCTTCATCCTGCTTTTACAGTTTAGTTTGGAGCTAGCACTGGGCAGTCTATAGTACAAACGGTTTTCTTGCAACAATCATAATTTGAAGAGCATACCCACCCGTAAATGGGTACTTTGGCAAACAGTGAAGACCAAGATAAAATGCAGCATAATGCTCAAAATAAAATAATCGTCAGAGAAACAAATTCAATTTTATTTGGAAAATATAACCTTTAAGTATAATGACCTCTCAATGAACCATCCCAAAGTTATTATGTCATATATCATAGAATACAAAGAGTGTATTAAATGAGAAGGACAGTTTGAGTCTTACCTGCTGAGAAACCCTGAATACTGTTTTCCTAGGACTTGGAAGTTAGGTTCATCCTACACCGCTGAAAGATCCAATTTCGACTGAAATAATTACGACCAGTCTATATTATATGTTGGTTGTTGTTTTTTGCATAAATACTGTAAACCGCCTCATTTTTGTGGCATCAAAATTTGGCAATTTTAAAAGACAGACATATTGGCATAATTTAATTTTGGCGGTTTCTCAACTTCAATGCCCTTAAAAGTTGTTTTCTGTCCTCACCAAGGTATTTGGGGCTATAATGTCGGAAAGGAAAGAATATGCTCCCTATCAGAGGAGCCTTATCTTTCCATTTATAGTAGCCCCTTTTAAGACATGTTTTTTACGCATCCTCTGGAAACATACTGCATGCAGATCTACCCTTCAATAGTTGGTTGATCAATACTGATACCAACATATTGTGTAACTGAATTCAACACCGTATTTCACTATCTCTTATTTTGGTGATTTTAAACCACCAATAGTGCCAAATAAAAAGGCACTGTGTAATTTATTGAGTGTTTTATATTGTACAATTGTATTATATAATTGTCATATTATAGGCCACACAGACAAGAACAAACTCTGTTTTCCTTTTTGTGACGAAAGGGACCATTATGTCCTGCCCTTTCCAAGTGTTTTATGTTTAGTGAGTCTGTCCTAGAAATTTAAATCTATCCATTATGAAAATAAATCTACACCCACACCTCAAATATCCTGGTATTTTAAAAAAAATGCATGGCTTTGTCTTAGTAAAGCCTATATAATTATCCACTCCAAAAGTTTGCCTCCAAGACTCCACTCCACTCCAATACTCAACTACAAGACTCCACTCAATAAAATACACACACCCACTTACAGTATGAATGCTTAATTATCTTAGGGTTAATTATTGACTGGACTGATCGTCATGGTCTTAATATTAATTGTCAACATAAACTTAAAAGTTTAGATTAGAGTGTGTGACAATATATGTTGAGGTTTTAAGTTCTAAACCCCCCCCCCCCCCCCAAAAAAAAAAACAAACAAAAAAACCCACACATCTGACTGAGATGACCCAAAACAAATATACAGTCTAGAAGGTTAAAAAGGTAATACCTCATTTTGAGGGAGAGTGCTTATAAAATTTATAGCATATGCTAAAAAGATTAAGTGAACAGGGTTTCTCCCAAAAACATTCACAATTTTATGCCAATTAAACACTTCTTTTATCTGGACCAGGTATGAGGACCATTTAGTCCTCCTTTTGACTACTGTAGATTCAGAAATTTTCACGAGTATTTTATTTTCGCGAATAGCATTAAAAGACATATATTAGTGATGTGAAAAATTTGTGACTAAGGCAAGATTTACCTAAATCAATAAACGACAGAGTGATTTTGCCATTTTGCAAGGGCTTTATTTTCAAGAAACTTGGCATATGCAAAGTTTCGCAAAAATAAAGTCCTCGCGAAAATTTTCGAATTTACAGTATTGACTGTCCCAGTTTCATCATCTGTTGTGTTTTGTTTGATTTGATTCTTTACGTCCCATCAACAATCTTTCAGTTAAACAAGGACGGGTCTTCCTGGGTTGAACCAGTACTAAGCTAGGATAAATGTGTCTTGCTCAAGTCATTTGTGGTGTGAATCACTTGTGCTATAATCACAAGAGGTACATATCATATCGTCAGACACATGAAACAGACAGACAGACAGATAAACATGACTTGAGTCACGTCACAGAAGACCTGTTTATAATGAACAACGAAGGTGAAGTCAACAGTCTGCACAGTCTAGACAACACCAATATTGTTATATACTGCCAGGACTGTAGGATAATTATACTTGCCGCCATAGAAAAGATTTCTAGATTCCAATAAGTCTCTGTAGCTGAGCCGACTGATTTGTGTCTTGATGTTAGCTAACCCGAAATACAGTTTTTCTTGTGACGTACCTGACAGTGATAAAAACTGGGCTAAGCATCCTTGGTGATGTGATTAGATTGCGTGCTAATAATGATCGTTTGTCCTATGTGGTCTGACATACAAAGATACAAACACATAGACAGACAATTACGTAAGCAAACTGATAATCTCATATAAGTATACGGCTATAGGTAAATGGGGAAAAAATATGTTGGCTTGCATATAGACAATCTATGAAGTAAGAAATGTAGGACAAAACCAAAATTTGTTATCATGGAGATCATATGGGCCTTGTCGCGAGAAAACCTGTCTTCAGGGGGGTTGCGAACAACACAGGCGCAGACCAGGCTGGGCATCCGCGCAGTCTGATCAGCGCCTTTGTTATTCGCTTTTTGAAAAGTACTATATTTAACCTTGCTACTGGTGAAATTTAATTTTTCTAGCTAGTCTCTGTAGCTGAGGAGACCGGGTTGAAACTTGCTCTGACGGAAACCCCGAAGACAGGTTTTCTCGCGACATGGCCCATATATGGATGAGAAACTAACCCGTTCTTGGTGGATAGAACACTCTTTGCCCCTCATGTGTGGATCCAGAAAGTTTTGCCAGAGGGGGTCCAATTCTGATAACAGTTTTTTTGAAAAGCTCTTAAAATAGTGCTCACCAATGCCAAATAGCACTAAAAGCGGGCCGTCATCGGCCCGCCAGTGTTTTGCTGCCGGGCCGATGATGGCCCAACATTGAATGCTGGCGTGGTAGCTTTGTGATTTTCAGGGGATCGGATCCGGACCAGTATTGCTAAAAAAAAACTTCTTTTTCTATTGCTGGTTGTTCTTTGTGCACTGATAATGTCTGGAATCTATCTTCCCTCAGATAAGGAATCTGTTCCACTCAATACCTGAGTTACTGGGATGTTAAGAAGTGAAAAATATACTCAAACAAAAAAGAAACGTCCGATTTTCATGGTACTGTATCTTACGATCAAATTAAGATGTTACAACAAAAATAAAACCAAAATGTTAATCAAACGTCGGACACACAAAAATTGGTAATTATTTGATTTTATCTTCTGATATTGAAGGGTTATTGAACCTAATGTGCACACAGCTTTTTCCATTATCATCAGGAAGTTATTCATCAAAAAGTGACACATTTTATGTTAAATAGCAGCCAGGATCGTCCAACGATGAAAAAACATCTAAAAATTCCAAGTCTGCTTATTGAACGAGCGAAATTGCAGTTCAAAACCTTTTATTTACGAAATTAACTGAAATTACCTCCCTTTGAATTAAACAAATAACAAATTAAGATCTTCCAAAGCTCTTTAACCTAACATTGATTTGAGACCGTTTTTGTTTTAACTGGTTGTGTTTGTTTACGACAACAATTACACAAAAGATAACAACAAAAACTATGGCTGAAGTCATGCATCTAAGGTTTACTTAATCTGTGTTTTATACCCCACCCCTTACTCCAAAATCATCCGAAAATTTCCATAATCAATTGTTTTGATGCTGATTAGTCTTCATTAATGTTGAAATGCTTGTGATGACAAAAAAAATCAAGTTTGTCCGATTCTGTTGATTATCAAAATGCTGGACCAAAAATGAATTTTCTGAGTGTTTTCATGCACGCTCGTGATCCATGTTTTTGACGTCAGAGTATGTTACAGGTTAATGGCTGTGGTCGTAAAAGCAATGCATACAGCTAGCAAGCATAACATCTTACTATAGAGCTTGCTCAGTGATGTTTAAATGTCCTAAAAATTCGGGATTATGGTGGACACACAAGCTATTGATGTTGTGACTTTTGATTTTAAGGGTGCTCATGTTAGCTGCTTTGTCAGCGGCTCTACTGATTACCAAATGAATTTCTCTTAGGTGAAAAACGTTTCTAAATGATTACAGTTGGTAATATGAAAATTTAAATGAAATGCGTTCATACATTTGGAACTGGCAGACATAAACGTCAAGCGGACATAACTTTATTGTTTCAGTATATATACAAACGCACTTTACCTGCTCTATTGATTGTACATGTACCTTTGGCCCAGAATGGACAAAATGTCAGGCTCGATCTGAATCCAAACTGTTTGACACTTTGAAATTTCCTGAGAGAATTAATCAAAAAAGTTAAAACATCAGCTGACGACAAAATATCATGAAAAAATTCCTAGCATGCAACAAGTTAAAAGAGTACTTTGTTCTTGAAAAGTTCTAAATTTTGATTCCTTATGTCTCAGTCAACAATTTTACAGTCATATGACGGGTCTTCCTGAGTTGAACCAGTATTAAGCAGTGGATAAAGTCACAACACAGTGACTCGGCCGGCAGTGAGGCTCGAACTAGAAACCCTTAGATCCCCAGTCTAATTACACTCTATCAACTGAGCCACAAAAGTTCTAAATGTTCTTGACCATTAAAACTCTTTCAGAACATTGCCATGTTCCACAAATGTTCTGGATTTATTGTAGAAAACTGTTCTGGAACATATGTTATAGAACAAGAATATGGTGCATATGAACACGCAGCTATACAGTAAAACCTGTGTAAAACGGCCACTCAAAAATAGACAAAACAAAGATCTTAATGACAAATGGTAGCTTAATGAAGGTCGAAAGTATTGCAGAATGCTCTGCAATACTTTTTTCCTGCATTAAGCGATAATTGGCTTTGAATACCATTTTTCTGTCTTTTTGAGAGTGGCCGTTTTACACAGGTTTTACTGTAAAACTGGGTGATGTTTAGAATATGAATTCTGTAATTCCAACACCCAAGGTTAATTTAGCTCTTTACCTCTACCCTTCAGATTGCGGGGGTGTGGGGGGGATAAAATATTCCAGGGTAATAAGATGACTGGATGGTGGTAGAGAGTTTGTGGATATGGAATTGGGTAAATACCTTTACTAATGAGTTCCTTTTGATATTTTTCACCTGGAATTTTTTTCTCAGCATGATCTATTGCATGAGTACTTTTGTCCTGATGGAAGTAGGTTGAACTTTATGGCATCACATAAAAAAATCTTCCTCACCTTTCATTTTTTTCTGCTCATACTGTCACATCATAAGAAAACAGCTTTATACTCATATAGAGGATCTTACATGATCAAGTGCTTGTGTTCTTTTGAATTTAACCCATTTAAACCAAATGGAATCTCCCACCTTTATCAATAGACAAAACCATTTTGAATTTAAGGGTTGTTGTGTGGTAAATTTCTAGTTTCATTCAATTCACATGATATACAGATTGATGGCAGGCGGGGGCCAGGGAGGCCCAAACTAACATGGAAGAAACTGACGGAGAGAGACTGCCGTGAGTGGAAGCTCACGACAGTTGACCCTCATAAAGGAGCACCTGGAGATCAGGCATGAGATCTGCTATGCATGCAGCTAGCCAGTTACCTGGAAAGGGGCCCACTGATGTGGATGATGCCCCTGCACCTGCAGGTTAATCAAAAATCCGATTTTGATATGATGATGATTCAAATTCTAAAAGTACATTCTGTAAGGAAACAGTGAAGAACCTGATCAGACGCCACATTCTGTGGCATCTGATCTAGTTCTGCACTGTTTGCCCATGTCCCATAAAAAGGGTACTACCCTCAAATAGGTTAATAAATAAGTTGAGGGAAAGTATCGGCACCACTAAGACACAGTGTTTCCCTTGACTTGCCTTCGACCCACCATGCTCATCTAAGGAGATGAATCTCCTCAATGCATAACAACCAAATAACCAACTACTGAAAATTGTTCTGTTTTGAGCCGGAAAAGGTGACCGATGATCCCCGACTTTTTATTTCTTAACATCACTAACACATATACAAAACTTCATTTACCATTATGTTGAAAAACATTGCCAATCTTACCATTTCCAAAGAAAAAATTAATGTGTGTTTAATCGGTCGCTCTTCGGCTGAATGACGAATTACATCACCATATCTAGGTACCTCCCAAAAAAGCGACAGCTCAACAACAGTGCCACCTAGTGGCTCTCACTGAAAATAAGGGAAAGCAATTTTCGTCTAATTCATTCCATTCAAACGACAAAAATTACATTGCTATGCAACATCTTATTTGTTGCAACCAGTATGAACCATTATTCGGTTATTATGTCGGTGTGCCGCGGTCCCTTCGCACTAGGCATATACAGAACCAGTATGAACCATGATAAGCTAAAGTCAAACCTAATTAGACCATACATGGGCCCAGATTAAACTGTAAATAATTAGCCATCTGATTTAAATCATAACTGTACATAATAATATGTACTATACAATACAATCAAAAGATCAGCAATTTACAATTAAATGCCACTTGATTAATGGGTGCTTAAATGTAGGCGTACCTGAGTCAGCTGGAAGTTGAACATCATGACTACCAATCTACATCTATCTAAGTTGGACTCTTTGAAGGTGAACATCACAGCTACCAATCCTCATCTACCTGTGTCACTCAAACTCTTTTGGAATGTGAACATCATGGCTACCTGAGTCAGTTGAACTCTTTTGAAAGGTGAGCATCATGGCTTTCATGGCTTACCAATCTACCTGAATCAGTTGAACTCTTATGAAATGTGACCATCATTCTACCAATCTACATCTACCTGTGTCAGTCATACTATTATAATAGTGAACATCACAGCTACTAATTGACATCTACCTGAGTTAGTTGAACTCTTTTGAAAGGTGAGCATCACAACTACCAATCTACATCTACCTGTGTCAGTCAAACTCTTATATCAGTGAACATCACAGCTACTAATCTACATCTACCTGAGATAGGTGAACTCTTTCAAAAGGTGAACATCATGGCTACCAATCTACATCTACCTGAGTTAGTTGAACTCTTTTGAAAGGTGAACATCATGGCTACCAATCTACATCTACCTGAGTTAGTTGAACTCTTTGGAAAGGTAAATATCATGGCTACCAATCTACATCTACCTGAGTTAGTTGAACTCTTTTGAAAGGTGAACATCATGGCTACCAATCTACATCTACCTAAGTCAGGTCAACTCCTTTGAAAGGTGAACATCATAACTGCCATCTGGTGAACATCATGGCTTCCAATCTACCTGAAATAGTTGAACTCTTTTGAAAGGTGAACAACATGGCTACCGATCTTCATCTACACAGTCATCTGGTACTCTTATGAAAGGTTAACATAACAATTACCAATCAACATCCATCTGAGTCAGTTGAACTCTTTTGAAAGGTGAGCATCATGGCTTAACAATCTACCTGAATCAGTTGAACTCTTATGAAATTTGACCATCATTCTACCAATCTACATCTACCTGTGTCAGTCATACTATTATAATAGTGAACATCACAGCTACTAATTGACATCTACCTAAGTTAGTTGAACTCTTTTGAAAGGTGAGCATCACAACTACCAATCTACATCTACCTGTGTCAGTCAAACTCTTATGATAGTGAACATCACAGCTACTAATCTACATCTACCTGAGATAGTTGAACTCTTTCGAAAGGTAAACATCATGGCTACCAATCTACATCTACCTGAGTTAGTTGAACTCTTTTGAAAGGTGAACATCATGGCTACCAATCTACATCTACCTAAGTCAGGTCAACTCCTTTGAAAGGTGAACATCACAACTGCCATCAGGTGAACATCATGGCTACCAATCTACCTGAATTAGTTGAACTCTTTTGAAAGGTGAACATCATGGCTACCGATCTACATCTACACAGTCATCTGGTACTCTTATGAAAGATTAACATAACGATTACCAATCTACATCCATCTGAGTCAGTTGAACTCTTTTGAAAGGTGAGCATCATGGCTTACCAATCTACCTGAGTCAGTTGAACTCTTATGAAATGTGAGCATCATTCTACCAAACTACATCTACCTGAGTGACAGTTGATTAAACTCTTATTGACAGGTGAACACAATGACTACCAATCTACATCTGCCCTTTTATGAAAGGTGAACATGACACAACTACCAATCTACATCTACATTGTGTCAGCTGGAACTAAACCATCTGGTAGATTTTAACCAACTCTTATTATACCGCTTTTTTCTTTAGAAAAAATGGTTTATTAATTTCATACCAAAGTTGGTCAGTTTCTTGTAAATGTATCTTCTCCTAAACCATTAGAATAGCAACTTCAAACTCTGTAGCTGCATAGGTCACATGATATAGAATGGACATTTGAATAGGTCACATAGGTCAACTACAAACTTTGAAGCTGCATTTAGTGGACATTTGAATAATGCATCTCCTCCTAAACAGTTAGAGATAGCAACTTCAAACTTTTCATGTGTATAGGCCTCATGATGTAGAGGGTACTGGATGGCATTTTGTGTGACCTTGATTCAGAGATCCTGGTCAAAGGTCAATTAAATAATGTATTTTCTTGTAAATGCATTTATGGAGGTAAAAAGTGATTCAGAGGGCATAGGTTGGCAAATATACTCAGGTACCCATGGAAATTCTGTTGGGACATGATAACGCTGACACAACCTTTCAATAATCTGGAAAAACGGATCCTTCAGAATTGGAGAGAATCTAAAATATTAGAAAACAGCAGACTCAGTTTTATGGAATCTGTTCAGACTAAGCACCATGGTTTGGAGGATGGGAGTTGGTTATTGATGGTAGGGGGGTGGGACTGGAAGCAGTTTTCTCTTTTATGACTTGATGGAAATGAGATGTTTTCGTCTGCTCAACACAAAAATGTCATACAGATAAACTTGTCCATTGGAATTTAGTGGTTTGAGTTAGAATCCAATTATATGAAAGTATCAAAAATCCAATTATGCATCTAAAATTTTCTTTGACTAAGCAGATATTTTGAGTTATGATACATTCTGGATTCAAGTTAATCTTAATGCTAAATTACAAGTTTGGTCTGATATGGTGTGATTGGTAGCCATGAAACTATATTGTATCTACTGCCTGGCAGAGTTAAACCTCAGTCTATTTTCATCAAAGTAATATGTATGGTTTAACAAGTGCAGTTTCTTAACAGACATTCACAAAACTTAGAGAACTAATTTGGGCAAGTGGCTCAAGATAAGCAGTCATTTCCCCCCAATTTTCAAAAGCATGTAGGCTGTGGTTACTCATTAGAAATGCCCCAATGATGAGGCATTTGTAATGAGTAAACACAGCATACATTTTCATTGAGAAAACTTTTTAAAAAAATCATTAATTACAGTCATAATACCGTTTTCCTAAATTGGTCCTCTGCAGAAAAATTGTTTTTGTTCCAACTCAATTTAAAATCGTGACTGAACTTAAAAACCTCAGGAGGATGAGCAAATCATCTTCTTTAGTTGTATTTTTTTCAGAAAAAATGAAATACGGAAATGATAAAAATTGTCTGCTATCAGTTTGATATCTCCTTACTTCAGATATTTGGAATAATTTTTTTTATGTTTTATGTGTGCCAATAAATGTAAGATTTTGCCAGAAAAGTTAATTCACATTTAAAATATGCAGCAGGCAATAATTTTTAAAAATTTAATTTGTTGCTATTTTTAGCAGTTTAAAAATGATAAAGTTGAATTGTCTACCTGCAGAGAATTCAATTGAAATCTTCTAATGGGCACTACAAATGATGAAAAGGGTGTCTGCTAAATTGTGGATCAAAAGACATTAGCCAAATAAATATAGATATATACTAGGTATAAGTGTTGTCATTTTTTTGGAAGGGGAGAGGAAAAGGAACATCATATATGTGTCAAGCTGGATGGGAGCTGGGTCTGACTGAAAATCAAGAAGTCATAGATAAGTCTAGCTCTAGATCTGGCTGGCCCAGCAATATTCTAAATTCCTTCTATCATTTGTTGGAAATGTGTGTTTAACTGACCATCTGAAAATGTCAGCTATGGATTCAGTTGGCCTTCAAAATTCATCACAGACACCCAGGCGGACCTACCCATGGGCTTCACTACCTTCTGTATGCTCAAAAATTCTAAGGCTGTATGTGCATCTGAACTTGGCATATAACTCTTCATAGTATCCCCATTACTGGCTACATTGAGGTCCCAGTACATCGCCATTTCTACACCCTTAAAGCAGGGTTGCCACTGTCAGGGAAAAAATTCTGGAAAATGAAAAATTTTCCAGGTCAGGGAAAAGTCAGGGAATTACATTTTCAGTCAGGGAAATTTAAAAAAAAAATGAAAAAAGTCAGGGAAAAGTCAGGGAATTTCAAAATTTTCCTAAAAAGATGCTAGTTAACAGGCTTCTGGAAATTTTATTTTCCATAACTTGCAAGCAATATTAGAAAAGGAATGTTTCTGAACATAAATTGCAAGCAATTTATGTTCAGAAACATTCCTGTACGAAAAGGTCCAGCCGGAATTCAGGTGAATTTAAACACATGGAATCTTAAAAAAAATACTGGTGGATTTTTTTCTCCCTCACATGAGATGGAATACAGGTGGAAAGCTATATAAAGTAACAAAATGAGGTGAAATATGCAAATTTTTCCACCTGGATTTTTTTTCCAGGTGGAAATTTTGCTAAAAAATCAAAATGGATTTACAGGAAAATTCCACCTGAATTTACAAAATTCCACCCGGAAAAAAATAATCCAGCTGGAATATATACAAACCATTGGGTCACCCATCCAACTATTAACCATGATCTTGTTGCTTAACTTCACAGATTTTCCATCAGCTTGATCCACTGCACCACACCATCAGTTATTAAAATGGTAGAGAAATAAGATTCATATTATATAAGATTTTTTCCCCTAAAATTATTATTAAATGCTATGCCAAATTACTAAGTGCCAAATTCACAGAGTGAATGATGTCCATTGTTTGGGTCAAATGTTTGAGTTTAGATATCATGGTTAGGTATCACAACTTACGTGCAATAAATTAAGTAAGATCGACACATTGTGTTCAAGTAATCAACAACACATTTAGGAACAGTTCAAGAACATATTTAATAATGTTCATGGACTAGCTGTCTTCGAAATAACCAAGAACAAATGTAAGAACAGTTCAAGAATACATTATGTTCAAGAGAAGTCTTTGAAATAATCAAGGACAAATGTAAGAGCAGTTCAAAAACACATAATATTCAAGAAAAGTCTGAAATAATCAACAACAAATGTAAGAACAGTTCAAGAACATATTATGTTCAAGAAAAGAAAAGTCTTTGAAGTAATCAAGAACAAATGAAAGTACAGTTAAAGAGCACATCATGTTCGAGAAGTCTTGGAAAGAGTCAAGAACAAATTTAATAACAGTTCAAGAAAATATTATGTTCGTGAAAAGTCATTGAAAGAATCAAGAACACATTTAAGAACAATTCAAGAACACCAGCGTCAACACAGCATTCAAGAAAAGTCATTAAAATGTTCAAGAACAGTTTATGAAAAATTCAAGAACATCAGGAATTCTTAAAAAGTTTTTGAATTGTTCCTAATTTATGTTCTTGAACAGTTTAAGTACAAATCTTATTGAACAGTTCAAGAATTCTTGCTAATTATAAGAACTGTTCTTGAACTTCTCTCGAGTTAAGAACTCTATTTCGCAGGGGTCACGAAGTGAAAGTCGTAAAATGCAAGGCCGAAACGAAGTGGATTTGTGCAACAGGCTTGGGTTAATTTTGCCATTGCATCAATCTGGTGAAAACAAAGACAAAATATTCAGCATATGTTTGTGGTTAGTTATTTTTTTGTTTGTTTGTTTGTTTGTTTGATTTGATTCTTTACGTCCACTCAACAATCTTTCAGTTATGCGGGACGGTTCTTCCTGGGTTTAACCAGTACTAAGCTAGGATAAATGTGTCTTGCTCAAGGACCACAACGCAGTGACGCCGGTGAGGCTCGAACCCGCTACCCTTCGGTCTCGAGTCAAGCACTCTACCACTGAGCCACTGCGCTCCCTATTAGTTATTTTTAATCATCCGCCATTGTTGCTTACTACGATCCTAAAATCGGACCAATCAAATTTAAATTCGTAATCATGTGTCGGCTATATTGAATTAACTAGACAAGTATAAGCTTTCTTAAGGGTAGAGAAACATCTGTGATTTGTGACTGACCCTTTGTTCCGAAATTGTCCAGCCCTCTAAGCCTGACAAGATGATTAGGATGAAAGGGAGGGGGTATATATGCTCTTTGGTCATCAGGATTGGGGGGGGGGGGTCTAGGTCCAACTGATGTCAATATTTTGTAAGTCTTCAATTTATTTCAGAGCAGGTCCAAGTGTATTTCTTAGAAAGCGTAAAGCACTTTGGAAGCTAATTAGAACTTGTGATTTCCATTAGGGCCCATCTTGATCTGCACATAAGCAGACAGTATAGCACATAATATGCAGCAGATGACTCAAGCAGACAACTTTTTCAGATGCTATTCTTGCTGTTACTCTTAAGGGTTTATAGTTCCTGCAAATAAAATATCTTGGTAACTAATGTCCCCAGTGTACAGATCAGATTTCAAAATTTGTTTTAAAAAAGTTCTAAGTTTGAACTGAGAAAAACTCTGTTTCTGTGTAACTGCTAAGGAAAAAAATCCAGCTGAGAAAAAATGCTGGTTGCAAGAAATTTTGTAAGTCCTAAAATTCCTTGTCCTTAAGAGTTTCCAGGTGGATTTTTAAATACTATTAGGAAACATTCCAGGTGGATAAATCCTGAGAAAGAAATTCCATGTGCTTGAAAGTTTCCAGCTGGAATCAGAAAAATCCACATGGAATCTTTCGGTAATCCCACCTGGATTTTTGCAAGTATTCCATCTCCTTGTCAATTCCAGCTGGAAAATTGAAATTCCATGTCAGTTTCGCCTGTAATCCACCTGTAATTCGGGTGGATTTTGGTTAGAATTTTCGTACAGGTGAATCCTTTTCTAATATTTATGGTTTAAGATTTTTCTTTAAAGATTAAATCAGCAAGTTCAAATATTTGGGCAAAATCTTCGAGTAGTCGATGGATGAAAATGGCTAAAATTGGCCTACCAAAAGGGTCTGGAAAACGGTTGAAAGTCAGGGAAAAGTCAGTGAAAAGTCAGGGAATTTTGAAATGGATATTGAGTGGCAACCCTGTTAAAGCCGACACAAATGGAGATATACCTACTATAACAGGCAGTAGACAGGACCCTCACAGGCTTCCCTGCCTGCTGTATGCTTGAAAATTCAAACGGTGTGCACATGAACTTTGCATACAACACACAGGCACGCAAGCATGCACACACTCATGTGCGCACACACACACATATTTGAATCCACTCCAATTCTCCATTCCAAAATTCAGCTCAAAGACTCCACTCCATAGAATACACGGTGCCCACATGTAGGCCCAACTTTAAATGACACCACAGTTTGAACCCAGATCAGACCCAACAGGATATCATTCCTGATCTGGATCCAAGCTGTTTGCTATTTGGTTCTTAAATGAATATTTTGATAAAATATCAGCATACCACAATAATAGCATGCACAATTACCCATAATGCAAAGAGTTAAATCTTTAAATGTTGAAAGGTCCTTTTTTAATTTTGAAGCCTATAGCTGGCCTCTCTGAGTCCTAAATAGGGCAAAAGGACAGATTTTATTGGAAAAGGTCTCAGATTAATCTTCTCAAGTTGCTTATATTGTCAAGATAGATCAGCATTACCTGACTGGCTCATTGGGAAAAGGACCCTGTTTTAACCTGCTGAATAGTTTATGGGCTTCTTATCTAGCATTCGCGGATCCAGAAGGGGGGGGGGGGGGCAGGGAGTCTGGACCCCCCCCCCCCCCCTAAAAAATTACAAAAATATAGGATTTTTTAGCAATACAGGTCCTGATTCCCTGAAAAATCGCAGCTACCAAACCAGCATTCAATGTTGGGCCATCATCGGCATGCCAGCAAAACGCCACATGGCGTTTTGCTGGCTGTCCAATGATGGCCCACTTATAATAGTACTTGGATCCCCCCTCCCCTCATCAACTAAAAAAGGCAAAAAATAAATAAATAAATAAAATGTCAAAGTTGGACCCCCTCTGACAAAACTCTGGATCCGCGCATGACTAGTGCTATGGACCATAGACTTTCTTTTATTTGCTTTGGCATACTCCTTGTTGAAATGTCACAGAGGTACTGATTAATGTCAGTTGGTGAGAGACTGTACAAATTAACCTTGACAGTAATGAGCAGCACTGACAAAGAAAATCTGCTGTAGCCAATCTAATTAGGTCAACATTGAAAATGACAGGGGGGCAGCTGTGTGCCAGAAACTTTGTAAGCACTTCTTACAACATGGGTTTACAGCTTGGTCAGTTGACCACCAAACTTAAATGCCAACATCAGTGAACCAACATATTTGCAGTAGTGGACCATTGGTCAACCAGCATCTGGTCAACCAACATCAGTGGACAATTGAGCAGCGAAATTTAAAAGGGCTATTTAGCCAATAACATCAGTGGACCATTGAGCCTACACCAGAGGGCTATTTAGCCAATAACATCAGTGTACCATTGAGACGATATCAGAGGGCTATTTAGCTAATAACATCAGTGGAGTATTGAGCCTACATCAAAGGGCTATTTAGCCAATAACATCAGTGCACCATTGAGATGATATCAGAGGGCTATTTAGCCAATAACATCAGTGCACCATTGAGATGATATCAGAGGGCTATTTAGCCAATAACATCAGTGCACCATTGAGACGATATCAGAGGGCTAATTAGTCAATAACATCAGTTGACCATTGAGACGATATCAGAGGGCTATTTAGTCAATAACATCAGTGGACCATTGAGACGATATCAGAGGGCTATTTAGCCAATAACATCAGTGGACCATTAAAAAGATATAAGAGGGCTATTTAGCCAGTAACATCAGTGGACCCTTCGATTGATAACAGGGGGCTATTTAGCCAATAACATCAGTGGAATATTCAGCTGATATCAGAGGGCTATTTAGCCGATAACAACAGTTGACCATTAAAACGATATAAGAGGGCTATTTAGCCAGTAACATCAGTGGACCCTTCGATTGATAACAGGGGGCTATTTAGCCAATAACATCAGTGGAATATTCAGCTGATAACAGAGGGCTATTTAGGCAATAACAGCAGTGGACCATTCAGCTATTTAGCCAATTACATCAGTGGACCATTCAGTTGATATCAGAGGGCTATTTAGGCAATAACATCAGTGAACCATTCAGCTGATAACAGAGGGCTATTTAGGCAATAACAGCAGTGGACCATTCAGCTATTTAGCCAATTACATCAGTGGACCATTCAGTTGTTATCAGAGGGCTATTTAGGCAATAACATCAGTGAACCATTCAGCTGATAACAGAGAGCTATTTAGCCAATTACATCAGTGGACCATTCAGCTGATATCAGAGGGCTATTTAGCCAATAAAATCAGTGGACCATTCTGCTGATATCAGAGGGCTATTTAGGCAATAACATCAGTGGACCATTCAGCTGATAACAGAGGGTTATTTAACCAATAAGATCAGTGGACCATTCAGCTGATATCAGAGGGCTATTTAGCCAATTACATCAGTGGACCATTCCGCTAAATCAGAGGGCTATTTAGCCAATAAAATCAGTGGACCATTCTGCTGATATCAGAGGGCTATTTAGGCAATAACATCAGTGGACCATTCAGCAAATAACAGAGGGTTATTTAACCAATAAGATCAGTGGACCATTCAGCTGATATCAGAGGGCTATTTAGCCAATTACATCAGTGGACCATTCAGCTGATATCAGAGGGCTATTTAGCCAATAACATCAGTGAACCATTCAGCTGATAACAGCCAGCGGGCTATTTAGCCAATAACATCAGTGGACCACTCAGCTGACATCAAAAGGCTATTTAGCCAATAAGATCAGTGGCCCATTCAGCTGATATCAGAGGGCTATTTAGCCAATACCATCAGTGGACCACTCAGCTGACATCACAAGGCTATTTAGCCAATAAGATCAGTGGCCCATTCAGCTGATATCAGAGGGCTATTTAGCCAATACCATCAGTGGACCACTCAGCTGACATCAAAAGGCTATTTAGCCAATAAGATCTGAGTGGCCCATTCAGCTGATATCAGAGGGCTATTTAGCCAATACCATCAGTGGACCACTCAGCTGACATCACAAGGCTATTTAGCCAATAAGATCAGTGGCCCATTCAGCTGATATCAGAGGGCTATTTAGCCAATACCATCAGTGGACCACTCAGCTGACATCACAAGGCTATTTAGCCAATAACATCAGTGGCTCATTCAGCTGATATCAGAGGGCTATTTAGCCAATAACATCAGTGGCCCATTCAGCTGACATCAGAGGTTTATTTAGCCAATAAAATCAGTGGATCATTCAGCTGATAACAGAGGGCTATTTAGCCAATAAAATCAGTGGACCATTCAGCTGAAATGTACATTATAAGCACATAACAAAGGCAATGACCAGACAGTGCAAATGCACCAGCTGATCTGGGATAGTTTGTTATTCGATCGCATGCAACAAAGTCAGGTTTTCTCGGGATCTGGTCCAAAAATGGTCACAATGATAAGGAAATTGTCACATTCGATGTTTCCTCACCAGTGGAACTGTGTTGTGTCCTTGAGCTTGACACATTAATCCGGGGTGAGTGCTTTAATTAGTACGGGTTCAACCCAGAAAGATCTTCATGACATTACTGAAAAAATATTGACTGGGACATAATCAAATCAAACAAACAAGCAAAATACCTTTTGGGGGTTTGAAATTACGAATAAAGGTATAGGTTTAATGAAGAAGAAGTGCTTAGAACAGCAAATACAGTATCATATTTATCAGACATTGACCCTAGGATATCCTTAAAATCAACAGTGACATGTTTGTTCAAGATTGTGTTTCTAAGCTCAGTGGTCACTTTAGGTATAACCACAAGAGTTGATGTCCTTTTATCAACTTAACTTTTGCATGCTAGGTAATTTTTCATCTGCTGATTTTTTTTCTAAGTTAGCTTTTTTTTAAAAAAAAAAATTCAGGAACACTATCAGAGTGTCAAACAGTTTGAATCTAGATCAGGACTGACAGAAAGCACAGGCAGAACAAGGGACTGAGTCGTTCTGTCAGTCCTGATCTTGTTCCAAACTGTTTGCAAAGATATCAGCAGACTGCAAAAGTTGCCGCATGCAAGGAAAGAGTTAATATGCTTGAGATGTTAAAGTATTTTGTTGAGGAGTGAAAGATCTGGCCTGACTGGGAATTACAGTAACCACTCAGAGCTTTCACTGCTGTGGCAGACAGAATATGTTTCATTTTTATTCCAATTTTAATAAAATATTCTGTAAGCAAACAGTGGAGAACCTGATCAAACGCCGCAGAATGTCTATTCTTGCACTGCACTATTTGCCGATGTCCCACAAAAACGACGCTAGGCTTAAAGGGGTTAATTAAACTGCAGAACTTGATTGTAGAGTCCACAATTAAATAAAAAAACCAACCATATGTCTTCTTACATATCCCCTGAAGTGACAGACCCGTCATATATCTCCTAATAAATGTCCTTGAGGCATACGAAATATACCGGGCCGCGTAGCGCAGTCGGTAACGTGTCTGGCTACAGATGTGTGTCTGACTGCAGATCCAGGGGTCGCGAGTTCGATCCCGGCCCGGTACCATACTTTCGTGGAGATTGATCATGAAATAACTTCTATGGTCATTCTCCTTACTTCCGCTGATTTATTCAAGATGGGTTGTTGTCAGTTACAAGCGAAAGTATGTGCACAAATTACTGGTTAAACGCTTTCTCAAGCCTGCCCAGGAAAAAGTGTGGTTAAGTGAACTGACCGTCCCGCAATGACCATAGCTGTTGACATGGGACGTAAAGCAACAAAAAAAACAAACAAAAACAAAAGCATACGAAATATGTTTAATGGGTACATCAGTTCTTCATTTTTCAATCTGATTTTGGGCTTTTGTCAAATGATGGGCATTTATTAGGATAAATAGAGTAGCTGTGACACAGCTACATAAAAGGTTCACTGACCTAGGTCCATTATGCTCAAAGCAGGCCAGGACAGCTTTAGAAAGTGTTGAATTCATTATACCATTATATCCTTATTGTGCAATGGAAAATTTTGAATATATATTACTGCTGAAGAGCAATGGCTCAGTTGGAATCAAAGGGTTTCAAGTTTAATACTCACTGGAGGCACTGTGAATATTGTGCCTTTTCCGTGGAGCTCTAAGATTCTTACCTGCAAACCCTTGATATTCCATTTATAATTTGTTGCATCAGTCGAATCAAAAGTAAGAATTAATGAGTATACAAAGGGATAACTCATCATGAAACGATTAACTGAAATGATAAACTGAAAGGTAGACTGGCTCCAGTCCTTTAAACAATTTTTCATCAATGTACGTGTCATGTCATATACTGGTAGCCAGTTTAACTCTGATGGCTCTGTTTTAAAACAGAGCCATCAGAGTAATATAGACTGGCTACAAGTAGATGACATGACACATTGATGAAAAAATGTTTTAAGGACTGGAGCCAGTCTAACTGAAAGGCTTCATATGTAAAGGTGACTCCTTGCATACACCTTTATGAGCTGATAAAAGTCTTACCCCCTTACCCCTTTTCACTATAAAGGCATTTTAATGCTCTAAAGGTGGGTTGCTTACTACATTGTTGGCTGTTGAACTAATGCAAGAAGTTTACAAACAAATTACCTGACAGCAAGTAAATGGCATGTTGGAAAGCTGACAACTGGGTTAATAATAAAATAGTCTTACAAAATGTTATGGTAATGAAACCTGAAATTCAACCATTCAATAGGGAATGCCTTGTAATAATCAATGGACTGCCCTTTGCCTTAATATTATCTGCATATTTAATTATGGGTAATGTAATATTAACATGTAATAAATCATTTGTTTATCCAAGTAAGAAATCATAAGGACAATGACCAGATAAGACCTTTGCTTTGAGCAAAAAATGACCAACATTCTTTATTTATTGCTAAATTTATTGCCATTTTTAACTTCTTTCTTGGTAGATTGAAAACTCCATTTCAATAGTTTTATTGGCTTTGTTTCAAACCTATGATGTTTTTTCTGTCCCATGCAGAAGACAGTGTACAGTGCAGGCCTCAATTGATGTTTGCTACACCTCTTTGTCTGGCAGATTAAAATTTTTAGGACCTCAGATAACTCCTTTATTCCCCGTTTAAATATGTATAGGTTCAAAATTTTGAGCAGTACCATCCCCGCCCCTTAGGTCTATCATAATTCAAAGTAAATGCCTAGCTTACTTTCAGAATTTTCATGATTTAAAAACAGACCCATAAAAGTCATTCAGCTTAGGTGGCTTATAATGTCCACTGGAAATATCCAATAGTTAATGGGAGTATTAATAAACTTATTTAAGACTCATATTGTCTGAGTATCAGTTCACAATAACTCCTTCAAACTGGGTAGAAAGTTGAAGGCTTTAAAGAATAAACTGCAGTACATAAGGTTATACTAAAAGTGCTTCCTTTGTTGCAAGCTGATGTAATACTGAGTTCCTTGAACCTTGCTATATACAGTAGCTGGTCAGTAATCATTAGCTGTTGATAAGATACTTTTTTTGCTAACCAATACCCAATATTTTGTTTACATCTCAATGAATGTATTTGTTGTAATTTTCTCGCTAGAAGTGTCTCATCAAGGCGATCCACTGAGTTAGCACAACATATGTTTCTGTTGAGAAATAAAGAAAATAACAATATGGATACTCTCTCTTATCTAGTGTGATGTTAATTATTGAAACTAGATAAAGTTTATTGCATATATGCCTATTGGCAAGAGGCTTTGTGGGGGTAATGTACAATTGGGGCATGTCATTGACTCATGTGGTTGGAGTTTCTTGACCTTGTTGGGGGAAAGTTGTCAGGTATTTTGTTTGATTTAGCAAAAAGTAAATATTTTATAAGTTACACTAATGATTACCTGGAAAAGCATTACTGAACATTCCATTGATTCCACAGCTCTGTAGAACAGCCATCAGGGGTGGAGCTGGAGAACAAATTGAATCTAGTGCCAGATTATAAGAATCTATCATGAGTGTGAGGGTAGGATAGAAAAATCAGTCCCGAGGATCACCGTTTGGCATCACGAGGCTTGCCGAGTGATGACAAATGGTGATCCCGAGGGACGGATTTTTCTATCCTACTCTCACCCGAATGAATGATTCTTTTTATTGCTCACCATTAGCTGCCACATTTTGGTCTTAAGAAAAGGCTCACAAAAGTTCCTGAATACGGCGAGATGTGACATGTTATGATGACGTCACTTTGACATAACAATGATGTCACTTGACAGCCTGGGTAAGATAGCATGGGTAAGATAAGATTTTCTTACCCAGGGTTAAATCTCAGATGGCCCTATCCGGTGTGCAAGAAAGATATTTTGAGAGGATATGGTTTGGTCCCCAAAATATACTAGAAGAAAAATAATATACCATCTTATGATTTATACACATGAAAAATTTCATATTTTGATTGATTTTGAAATGGGATGCCTGATTATGAGGCTTCCATAATCATAGCCAAAATATAAGCAAGAAAAACAAAACACAGAGTATCATATCAATGGACTCTATTGTAGATTACAATGGTCAATAAGTATTGTTTTTATAGTTTTTAATTAAAATCTAACTTTAGGCTGCCCCTTTGCTTAGGCTTAAATCATGACTTAATTTGCTTAGATATAAGCTTATTGTAGGCAACAATATTTTTTAAAAGCTTGCACTTGTTATAGAGTAAAAACTGTTGCATATATACTTGTAAATCATGAGTTCCTTCTCTTGAGTGTTTTCTTTCAAAATAATATAGAGAAATGAATGGTTATGCCATCATTGTCGAGTTTTTAAAAATGGAAAATTATATAGCGATCAAAGCTGATCACTTTGGTAGAACATTAGACTGGGGAATGGGGATGGAAGGGTTGCTATAGTTCTGAAGGGTTAAATTGCTAGTCCTAGATTTACCGGAATTTGCCTCAACCTTACTGAAAATGCTTTGACTGAGCCATAAAGTAACAAATTTAGCTGAATAAAGCAAACCTGTAACATGGAGTAGAGCTTGGGAGTGATTTCAAATCTTTGGTCATGAAATAATTTCTATGTCCATGGATGCATGGTTACACTATACTGGGAAGGTAATTTATTTCTTGACAGATTTGATCAAATTTGCAGCAAAACTAAGAACTCAAATGCTATTTTAGTGTTCTATTAATATAAGGCTACATGAATGCTTCATTATAAATATAGTGAGATATCAGAATATGTTGATCATGACAAACATGAACTTGACATATGTCAGACGGTTCTGTCTTGGCTGGACTGAGAAACCACAATGCAAACAAAAAATGGTCAAGATAGTTTACATGATAGTTTTATAGCTGTACATGGTGGGTTACTTTGACATACATTTCACTGCATCTATAAGTGTTTTATTATCATCATTCAGCCATGTCATTGTGAAAACCAGTTTATCCCACAGGCTCGAATAGCAATGGCGCAGACCAGCCTGGGCTATAGCCCAGGCTGACCTGCCCTATTGATGTTCACTGTTCAGAAAGGTTTATAGTATTACAGCTAGGCTACATTGAAATTAAAAAGATATCTTAACCAGTCACTGTAACTGAGCAGGTTGGTTTGAGTGGTATCTGGTGAAATTATCCCTGAAGGAAGGTTTTCTGGTGGTGAGGGTGGACGGCATGGTCAGTTTATAATTTATTGCTCTGTCTGACCGCTAATCATTTTGCTGTGTGTGTTTTTGTTTCTTTGTGTTTTTTGTGTGTGCATGTGTTCATGTTCATGTGTTCATGTTTAAAAGCACCAAATACACAGCTTCAGTTGCATGGTGGCAGGATGTCCATGATGACAATGAGCCATAATTAAAGGAGAACTAGTCTACAGAGCAAGCAATTTTTCCCACTGATAGGCTAAGCTCACCAAGCTAGTATGGACCAGTCATCAAGACGGACAGTGGCTCAGTGGTAGAGTGCTTGACTCGAGACAGAGGGGCCACGGGTTTGAGCCTCACCAGTGCCACTGTGTTGTGTCCTTGCTTATAGTACTGGTTCAGCTGCAGGAAGACCCGTCCCTGCGTAACTGAAAAATTGTTGACTTGGACGTAAAGAATCAAATCAAACAAACAAACAAACAATCTTCATGACTAATTGGCTATTAATTGTGCTTCAGCAGCCTGATTCTCCTAATCAACTGAAACTTATCTAGTCAGCATGAAAAAAGTTGTATAACCTCAGGCCTGTTTTCAAAAGAGGATATACCGGTATCATTATCCAAGTCCAGCAGGACAAGGGTTGTATGTTGTACGCTAGGTTTATGTAAAAAAAATCACTCATCTGACAACTACTTCAGAATAAATTAATAGTAACTCAGAATTTTGACCTTTTTAAGTAAAAAAATTGTCATCATTTACATACTTGTGAGGGGAAAAGTTCAGTCAAGACACATATATATACCACCAGTACTGGCAAAAATATGGTTGGTTTGTTTTACAGTAGTTTAAAACTCCATGGTGAAAGTAATATACTGAAGCACAGGCCACACAGTTTTTAGAATATGCATACAAACCTGATTTCATATAGGGTAATGTGCTCAGCAGATTACCTCTGATTTCAAGTGTTTCACATAACCAGTGAAGTCACTTTTTTGTGCTGTCTGGGAGAGTCAATCTGATTAAAACCCGATCTACTGTTTGACCAAGCAACTTGTACTTTGCAGGTTTTAAGAAGAAGCCTTATTTAATGTCTGCTATAATGAAATGCTTAATGTGACCTTGACAACAAGGGCAAAGGTCAAATAATTTTTTTTATTGTAAATGTATCTCCTCCTAAACTGTTGAATGTAGCAAGTTCAATCTTTGCAGGTGCTAAGGTAACATCATCAGGATCTGCGCTAGGACTTTTTTCTTATTTCGCCAGCATTTTTGCGGATCAGATTTTTTTGTGCCATTTTCTTGAACTTAGAGCCAGATTTTTGGCCATGATGATGAAACATTTCGTGTTACCTTAATCCCAGTCAAGGTGAAATAATATATTTTCTTGTAAATGTATCTCCTACTAAACTGCTGGATATGGCAATTTCAAACTTTGCAGGTGCATAGATGGGTATTAGGCAATGTTGTGTGTGACCTTAACCCCAATTAAGGTCAATGGGCAATGATAAATTTTTATGTAAATGCATCTGGGTTGTTGTAACTTCAAACTTTGGATATAGCAGCTTCAAACTTTGCAGGTGCATATTAGGTCACATAATGAGAGGGACAGGGTTTTACCATTGAATTTGTTAATGTTGCAGTTATTGACATATTTACTGTATGCAAATTTAGATCATTGGGTTAAACCACAAGACTTTCAGTCAACAAAGATTGATAAACCTCAATATGGCAGATTGTGTCAATACATATTGAGAGGGCCAGATGAATCATAAAATCAGGATTAGTGAAGACTCATTCACAGTTTTCAAAACCAGATATCTGAATTTCACAGAATTGCTTTGAAAGCTGGCCAAACCCCATTCAACTCAGTGGCCACACCCCCCCCCCCCCCACCCCAACCCCACAACCTTCCAACTGCCGCCCCAATTGAATTGATTAATGCAGATGATAATAAAAGAATCTATCATAATCAATTTAATGGCACTTAATTGGACATGAGAAAACCTGTCTTTAGCATTTATGATAAAATGAGAGACTCAAACCTGTTTGCTCAGCGACATAGGCTAGCTAGAAAATTGAAATTTCACTTGTAGCAAGTTAATACTTAAATTTCCAATACATTGTATATTTGTGAAGTAAACAAAGGTGCTGATCAGCACGCTGATCTGCGCCTTTGTTAATTAGAGACTGTATATGCAGTTAATGCCGTTTTAACATTGCACAAGCGAATTGGCACATATAAGATTGGTTCTCAAACCTGCCTTTTCAGAATGTAGCAAAAGTGAAATTGAAGGGAAACCAGTCTACAATGGGCGCAGGACAAGGATATAGCCTACTTGATTGTTATGTACATAAGAGATAAGTGGTGACATACTGAACTAATTCAGATCTGAGCTATTTATGTCAGTGGCCTACTGCTGGCGATACACAGGGAAAAGGCACCTAACTCTTGACCTAGCTCATGTGCCGAATCAGAGGGGGGTACAGGAGGTCCGGACCCCCCACCCCTGAAAAATCACAAAAATAAAGGGTTTCTTTGCAATACTGGTCGGGATCCCCTGAAAAATTACAAAGCTACCAAGCCAGCATTCAATGTTGGGCCATCATCGCCATGCCAGCGAAATGCCATTTAAGCGGGTCAATGATGGCCCGCTGCTTATAGTGGTATTTGTTTGGATCCTATCACCCCTAAAAAAAAACGAAAAAAAAAACGTCTATGTTGGACCCCCTCTGACAAAACTTTCTGGATCCGCATATGCTTTACATAGTTGATAACCTTTGCAAACAGTTCAGACCCAGATCAAAAGGTCGGGCCTAATCTGGATCCAAACTCTTTGAAACTCTGATTCCTGAAAGAATTTTTCGAAACAAAATTTTTTTCGAAAAAAAGAGTAGACGACAAAAATGCATTCAAAATTTAACCCAAATATATATAGATAAAAGTGGAGAACCTTATGATCTGAACCCCCCCCCCCCCCCCACCTACCCATCACCCACCCCTACCCATTTATTCTACAATACATACTGAAAGTTAGGGTGCAACTCGTTGTGTGGGCTAGTGAGCTGAACATTTTAAAAGCAAAGGTACCTTTTCTGAGAACAAAACTTGGTTTATGTGACAAGATAAAATCATTTGTTTGAGCCAGACATCAAGACACGTGTGAGAGACACGTGTGACCTGTCCAGTCCATGTAATATGCATATTTTCACTAGCAATGACAGAGTCAGAACAGATGAACATATTTTGTGGTAGAGTGCTTGACTCGAGACCGAAGGGCCGCGGGTTGCAGCCTCACTGGCGTCACTGCGTTGTGTCCTTGAGCAAGACACATTAATCCTGGCTTACTTCTGGTTCAACCCCGGAAGACCCGTCCCAAAGTAACTGAAAGTTTGCTGACTGGGACGTAAAACATAGTGTTATACAGGGACTGCTCTGTATTTGATAAAGCTGGGATTCACTGTCACCATTGAAGGATTTTTGGAAAAGTTTGTCCAAACATGGACAGCCTCCATTAGAGTTTTATGACTCCTGTCATGATTTCATATCCGCTTAATATCTTAAGAATGAATCGATGGAATTTGACAAAATTTTGCATATGCATTGATATTGGCAAGCTCTAGGTTGGTATTGTCATGCAATAATAACAAGAGTTATGGCCCTTAATTCATGTTAGAATTTCATTTCTGCTTGTTCAAAGTTATTGAGGGAGCCCCTGCAAAATGGTCTAGAACTATTCTAGAAAAGTTTTAGAAAATCTAGAACTATGTTCTAGAACTGTTCTAGATATGTTCTAGAATGTTTATGTGACAGATGTAGAATGTTAAATGGGACAATTTCTTGTTCTACAATTGTTCTAGCCAAGGTCAAAAGATTTGTTCTAGAAAAGTTCCAGAAAATTCTAAAAGTTTTTCCTAGAACAGTTCTAGAACAAATCAAGTTTGTTCTAGAACAGTTCCAGAACAAATCTTTAGAACTTTTATGGAACATTTGTAGAACACCCCTCATAAAACGTCCCATTTAACATTCTATAAATGTCTCGGAATCGTTCTAGAACATCTGTAGAATGGTTCCAGAACTATTCCAGAAATGTTCTAATGGTTTGTTCTAGAACTGTTCTAGAATTAACCTTGGTTTGTTCTGGAATTAATCTAGAACAAACCTTTAGAATTTTTCTGGAACAATTGTAGAACACCCCTAAAAAATGTCTCATTTAACGGACTATAAATATCTCAGAATAGTTCTAGAACATCTGTAGAATAGTTCGAGAACTATTCCAGAAATGTTCTAATGGTTTGTTCTAGAACTGTTCTAGAATAAACCTTGATTTGTTCTAGACCTGATCTTGAACAAACCTTTAGAATTTTTCTGGAACAATTGTAGAACACTCCTAAAAAATGTCCCATTTAACATTCTAGAAATGTCTCTGAATCATTCTTGAACATTTTAGAATGGTTCCAGAACAATTCCAGAAATGTTCAAATGGTTTTTTCTAGAACTGTTCTATAATAAACCTTGGCTTCTTCTAGAACTGATCCAGAACAAACCTTTAGAAATACTCTGGAAAAACTGTAGGACAACTCTTCAAAAATGTCGTATAAAACATTCTATTAATGCCCCTGAATTATTTTAGAGAATTTAAGAATAGTTTAAGAACCATTTCAGGAATGTTCTAGTGGTTTGTTCTGCAACTGTTCTAAAACAACCAAACTTTTCTAAAACAGTTGTAGAACACCTCCCAAAATGCCCCATATAGGGCTCAATAAATGTCATTTGGAAATATGATTCCATCGAATGCTACCTTTATATATCTGGAAAACTGTTGACATTGGGTTAAAACCCCAATAAGTAATCCCAAAATGCAGGTGACAGTCAATAGATAGATAAACATCAATTGGAGGAGAATTATTATAGGGGCCCTAAGTTGGCCTGAATGCTGTTAGTTGTTGCCACCCTGTTACCCCACCCATTTCAAAACATTGTCATGCATTTGAGCATGGAAAAACAGCAACTACAGCAACAATTAACATTAAAACCTTAAAAACTATGCCTCAAGCCTACTCACTGTCCAAGGCTATAAATCTGTCATATTTGCCATCTAGAAACCCTTTGGAGAGCCTTCATAATCCCTTCAATTCTGGCAGCCATGTTTTTCCCATCATCCATCTGGTTAAATTAATAATAATGACATGCTTGTTCTAGAATTGTTCTAAAAATTTTCTAGAACATTTTTTTAACTTTTGTAGAACTTGCTGATTCAGTAAATTTCAGTGAAATATTACTCCTGAATATCAGTGAATTGAAAAAATAAATAACATTCATTGCAAAACTGTAACATTGTATTTTTTAGAAATCTTATTGGATGTTAACTGCTCAACCTCTGTTTATAGTTATAAAGCCATGATCATCTTCTCATTGTACTAACATGCCACCCTGTAACCCCACCCATTTCAAAACAATGTCTTACATTTGCTAAAAACATATAAGCAACAACCCCACCATTAATCAACATTGAAAACCTTAGAGAAACTGTTTCTCAGGTCAACTCACTGTCTCATCTAGAAATTCCCAAACAAATGTTTTTTGAAGAGCCTCCATATTTTCCCTCCAATTCTGGCAGCCATGTTTTTCCCATCATCCATCTGGCTATGACATGTTTGTTCTTTAAATGTTATAAAAATGTGAACATTCCTAGAACTTGCTGGTTCTATAAAAGTACTAAATAAGTTCTAGAACTTAATTTGAATAGTAAATGTAAACTTTTCTTTTACTTATTTTGCCCCAGACCCACGCTTGTAAGTACATGTATTATTTGCAGATGTACTTTGTACACTACAGGTTGCAGGAGTAACCATATCTAAATTACCGTTGAGTTCTTTACCCTGCACAAGGGGTGACCTTCGCTGCAAATGGGACATTCAGTTAAATCCCGATCTGAAGGACAATGCACTTATCTAGTGTCACATCCCTGCAAATGACACCAGAGAAAGCGTGTTTGGACACCGAAAGTTTCCTCACCACGAGCGGGGATTGAACCTGGGACCTCTAACACCAGAGGCAAGTGCCTAACCTGAGCTACCTGATGCTTTCTGCCCTTGAGAAGTTCCAAAAATGTTCTAGAATTTATTAGTATATTTGTAGAATTAGCTAGTTCTAAAATGTAAGACAAATGTTCTAGAACTTAATTTGAATCATTTTCTAGTTGTTTCTTTCAACTTATTTTGTTCTTGAAAAGTTCTAAAAATGTACTAGAATATTATTAGAACATTTGTAGAACTTACTGGTTCTTGATTTGTTCTAAAAATGTTCTAGAATCTTTCAAGAACAGTTTTAGAATGGAAACTAGTTCTTGAATGTGTTTGATTTGTTCTATAAAAATGTTCTAGAACAGCTGCAGAACAAGAGTTCTAGAACAAACATATTTACCATTTTAGAACAGTTCTAGAACAGTTCTAAATGTTTTAGAACAGTTCTAGAACACCGCCAATTTGTAGAACAAAATTTCGCAGGGGTATGAATGGGTGAATTTTTTTTTACAAACTCTGCAATAAATATGGGTATATATAATTTGAAGCGTTACATTACCCGCCTAGATTTTGTCAATATCAGTGCATGTCTTTTCTCTCATACAAATCGACCCCTGCAGGGGGGGGGGAGGGGGGGGGGGGCATTCATGTCACATTTTTAGTTGTGCTTTTTTACTTACATATGCATTTTAGTACATATTTTTAATTCTGGATATTAAAATATAATGAATATCAATAAAATCACAAATGATTTATTTCAAGCTAAGACATTAATCATTTTAACAGTGATAAATCTTACCACACCCTATTAATCCAAACCTTCCCTTAAATAGGCATTTGCAAAGATCAGGAAGCTGGCATAAAATGTTTTATGAGTTACCTGTAGAAATACATTAACTGCATTTATCATATGACGTCGCGTCTGGGAGTGAAATAACGCCATGCAATAAAATCGATAAACCACTAGTGGTTTACGGATTTTCGGGAAACATTATGAAGTCCATAACAACATTGCGTACATAATGACAAAATTATATCGTTTTACATCAGAAATGAGATTTCAAAGTAACCTTAATGTCATATGATAAATAGAATCTAACATTCGTGCTCTTGTATTATTGAATTTATTAAACTCGTTGCGAAAAAGAGATAAAATGCTCGGCAAGCCTCGCATTTTATCTCTTCTCCCCAACTCGTTTAATAAATTCAAAAAACATGATCACTCATTTAAGATCCTCTATGTATAGACACTGATGTGACATCAGTTCTAAGGCCAGAATTTTTTTATTAGTTGATTTACGGGAATTTTTTTTCAGATTTAGGGTCGAGGGGACGAAAAAAAAATAAATTAAAAAGCTCTGAAAATGACCAGTTAACTGGTCATTTTCAGAGCTTTTTTTTTTTTTTTTTTTTTTTCAGAGCTTTTTTTTTTTTTATTCAGAGCTTTTTTTTCTTTAATATCTCCAGAAAAACAGTAAAACTAGTAAGGCAATCTTTAAATATTTCATCATTTTCCTAAAAATCTGGACAGGACAATCACTTTTAACAGTGTCACTCTCAAAAATGCACAGACAGAACCTCAAAAAAATATTATTTGTTTCAAACAAACAATTTATATTAAGAGTCAGCGGATAAAATAAAAAAAAAAAATTTAGAAATTAAATTTTATTTTTTCCTTCTTTCTGGAAAATTACAGTAGGAGAGTTTGTAAATCAACTAATAAATAAATTCTGTCCTAAGCAAAGTAAGTAAGGGTGCCAAGATCAGGAATCAATACAATCAAGTACCACAACTGACCCAGGGTACCAATGGGAAAGTGACAAACTCACAGTTAGACACTACAAACAAGAGCCAAGAGGTCAGCCCTTTCCCAGCAGGTGACCACAAGGCACACAAACAGACGAGATTCGGTGGTATTTTTCATTTTTATTCAAATTTTAATAGTCCCCTTTCGCTGAGGTAGTATGTGCACAAAGTACTGGTTAACTCACTCAGCTTTTGCCAAGCTTGCCCAGGAAAAAAAGTGTAGTTAGGTGAACTGACCATCCAGACTTGACCATAACTGTTGATTGGGACATCTAAAGCTTCAAACCAAACAAACAAACTTTAAATAGAGCATTCTGTAGGCAATCAGTGGAGACCCAGACCAGATGCAGCAGAATGCGGCGTCTGATCAGGTTTTCCACTGTTTGCTTACAGAATGTTCTATCAAAATTTTAACAAAAATGAAAACTACCACCCAACAACCCTTAAAATGTAAAAGTACTGGTCCAGTTGATAAGAGTGGGAAATTCCATTCAGCATAAATGGGTTAACCTCTGCACGTAAGAGTTCTTGTTTTCCCCAACAGAGTTCAGCCATTCTAAGTGCAAGAGGGTTTTTTAAACAAGGCCACCCATAAGCTAAATTTTCCAATTTTCTGACCCACATTGGAACGGCTATTAATTTATTCTAAAGAAGGTTGCCAAAAATATTAGTCTTTTCATTTAGCTTAACAATGCTAATACATTTTCATTTCAATTTTGCTGACAGCATAGAATTTTCACTAAAGTTTCATTGTGGAAAAATGGTACCTTATTTTCTGTTTTACAAACCCCCTGCTAACAGGACTTGCAGTATACCACATTGGTTATCTAGAAAGGTATTGTGTGCCATACAAATGAGCCAGCACATAAAAGTTGGTTCTTATACCACTAAGGCAATTGTGAGCCTTTATTCTCTGGACTATGGTATGATAATATACCACCTTTATATCCACTGAATCATGGTATATACCATCTTTATATCCTCTTAATCATGGTATATACCATCTATGTCCTCTGAATCATGGTATATACCATCTTTATAATCTCTGAATCATGGTATATACCATCTTTGTATCCTCTGAATCATGGTATATACCATCTCTATATCCTCTGAATCATTGTATATGCCATCTTTATATCCTCTGAATCATATTATGTACATGTATCTATTTCATCCTCTAAACCATGGTACACACAATCTTTATCATCTGGACCATATGGTACATACCTTATCTTTTATCTCGCATGATGAAATATTCTCTGTACCATGGTGTATATCATCTCTTTGTTTCCCTTTAAACCATGGTACTAACCATCTCCTTCATCCATGGTACATAATTGTCTCTTTTATCCTCTGGACAATGGTAGAAACACTCTTTTACCCTCAGGACCATGGTACATACCACCTCCTTTATCCTCTAGATGATGCTACATACCATATCTTTTATCCTCTGTACCATGGTACACACAAGCTCTTTTATGATCTGTACCATGGTACATACCATCTCATTTATCCTCTGTACCTTTGTACATATTGTCTCCATTATCCTCTGGACCATGGTTTTACCATCACTTTTATCCTCTGTACCATGGTACATACTATGGTACTAACAATCTTTTGTACCCTCTGTACTATGATACATACCATCTCCTTTATCCTCTAGACCATGTTACATACCATATCTTTATCCTCTGTGCCATGGCACATGCCATCTCATTTATCCTCTGTATCTTGGTACATATTGTCTCCTTTATCCTATGGACTATGGTACATACCATCTTTATTCTCAGGACCATAGTAATTATCATTTCCTTTATCCTCTGTTCCATGGTACACACCAGCTCTTTTATCCTCTGTACCATAGTACATACCATCTTATTCAAATTCTGTACCATGGTACATTCAAATTCTTTTATCCTCTGGACCATAGAACATACCATATTCTTTATCCCGAGAAACATGGTACGTATCTCCTTTATCATTTGGACCATGACACATAATTGCATCTCCTTTGTCCTCTGGACCATGTTAGATGCAATCTTATTTTATCCTCTCCTCTAGACCATGGTACATACCATCTTTTATCCTCTGGTCCATGGTACACACCATCTCTTTTATCCTCTAAACTATGGTTTCTCTTTTATCCTGCAGACCATGGTAAATACCATCTCCTTTATCCTCTAAACCATGGTACTTATCTATTTTATCCTCAAGACCATGGTACATACCAATCTTTTATCCTCTAGACTATGGTACATATCATCTCTTTTATCCTCTAGACCATGGTATATACCATCTCCTTTATCCTCTGGACCATATAACATTCCATTTCTTTTATCATCTGTACAATAGTCCACACCATCCCTTTTATCCACTGGACCATGGTATAATTGCATCTCCTTTGTCCTCTGAACCATGGTAAATGCAATCTATTTATCATCTCCTCTAGACCATGGTACAAACCAATTGTTTTATCCTCTGGTTCATGGTACACATCATCTCTTTTATCCTCTAAAACATGGTACATATAATTTCTTTTATCCAGGTAAATATTTTATCCTCTAGACCATGATATTATGCCACCTCTATTATCCTCTAGATCATCAGGTACTTTGCATCTCTTTTATCCTTTAAGCCATGGTAAATACCATCTCTAAATGGTTTTGTATACCACCTCTTTTACCTCCTAAATCATGATAATACCATCTCCTTTATTCACTGAACCTATCATGTGCACATTGATACATTCCATATCTCTGGACCACTGTACATATCTATCTTCTGTTACTGTTCTATTCTTTGCACCCTATCTGCTAGACCATGGTACACCAGGTTACCATTATACATACAATCTATTTTATCCTCTTGACCATTGTAAATCTCTCTTACCCCCTGAACCATGATATTGAAGACTATCATGTACACATTGATAAATTCCATATCTCTGAGCCACAATACATATCATCTCTCTTATCATTCCATTATTGTGCTATATACCATGTACCATGGTCTAGAGGATAAAGAAGAGGGCTAAGGCTTGACAACTAGAGAATAAAAGAGATGGTATGTACCATGGACTATGGCATTATTATTGTCATGAGCATGTTATAAGATACAATGGTATAAAACCATAGTGGTAGCCTTGTCTTGGTCCCTCGGTCATTTGGAATCACCCTTGATCCTCATTTTAGAAAGGCTTGATAGCGTGTGCCCCACATGATTGGAGTTGCCAACAATAACCTTTACTTTTAGCCCCAGTTACACACTTACGATTTTGGGCCATGGCAGAGCTACGATTTACCCCGATTTGTCAAATTCAGATACATCACCATGAATCTAAGTAGCACTGTTGCGCTGTCAAGATGCACCGGCATGAGTCGTAGTAGTACCATAATGATTCTTAAAGAATCGTGGTGATTCAGGAACCTCGAGGACAACACTATGAAAAGTTTAAACTTGTCTGGAGTTTAAACCATTTAAACTTGTCGGGGTGAATCGTGTTTGATTGTGGGCATGGCCTAGATGGTAGCTCTACCGTAGCGGGATCCGGATCATTCTAGTGGCACCGTGGTAGTATTCCGGGTATCATCTGTCATCATGATTGACGAATCACCCCTGACTCATCAAGATTCACCACGAATACAGTATGACTGTCATGATGCAGCCGTAGTAGAATCGTAGTAGCACCGTCATGAATAGTAGAGGATTCGTAGAGATACCGTAGGAACGTCACGAGACATTGTAGGGATTTCTGAAGTTTCTGTTATAACCATCCTGATGCATCCCAATTTTACAATATAGGTCACATCGGGCCGAATCGTGATGAATCGTAGCCACAATCGGGAATTTGTAACTGGGGCTTTAGATCAAGAATACCTTGCACTTTGAAATTAAATCAAATTTAACATGTCTTATTCATGACATGGATTAATCAAACTGGCGACCAGCTGTCTGGGCCACTGTTTCATTCTGATGCCCTTTTCTTGTCATTTATGTGCTTTTAGTATAATCAGCTGATTTAATTCTCCTTTTGGCTATGGTTGAGTACTGCTGACATATTAACCCCTAAAACCCCACTTAAAATTTCATCTACATTTTCAAATTTGGTAGTCCATTAATTTTATGGAAGGCGGTTGTTCTTTTTACCATGATTCAGACTACCATATTCAACCTTGTAAGGTTTTCAAAATTCTATAGCCTCTGAAAAAGAGTAGATACAGATCAACTTGCACATGATCAATCCATATCAGTAATTGAATTACACCACTTGATTGGCTCATTATATAGCTCTTATTCCTATTATATAGGTCAGAATAAATTCTCTCCCAAGGGTGGGGCCTGTCTGGCTTGTCTTCCTCTATGACACCCTCTCCTCTCAGACCAGGCCCCAAGGTTATAAAACTTTAGTTCATTCTTATACTCAAAATAAAGTGCAATGACTGGCTGTCCGCAAGCAGCCAATCATTGGGCTTTATTTGAGTGAGAGACTTTACTCAAGTTTTATAAACTCCAGGCCAGTTTTGAAGGCCCATTGAATCCATACTGAGGTTAACTCTGTCATCCTTTACCATTTACACACAAGTTTTCTTTGGCCTGGTGGTCCATCTCTTCCGCCCAACCACCTGTTATTTGCATGTTTGGGTGATCCAGCCTGTGCTTTGCAGCCTGCGCTTTGTTCTACCTGACCAAGGCATATCATCCTACTGGTGCGGAGCATCTCATTTATCCTGTATGCCAAGCATAAAATGTTAGAAGAGATTCTGAGCTAGCTTCGTCCTTCGCTTTGATGTTACAGACAGAGCAAACCATGGCATGGTCATCACACCACAGGGTGTTTAAGGTTTCTGTTGTTGTTCAAGATGTATGTTGTCATTGCTCATGTCTCTGATGCTTGCAGCATCACACTTGATACATGTAACATCACACTACTCCCACATGTCGAGTAGACTCTTCCTAGTGAGGGTCAGTAGCGCCAGATTTTGCCAGATAAACATGTCCTTATTTTCCGGTGTCTACCTAAATAAGGTAAACAACTAGTGGTTTATCGATTTTAATACTGGCCTTATTAACATTCCCAGACCTGCATGAATATTGTCATGTGAACACAAACATGAGGCAGAAAAAGTCACAATGACAATGAGTAAAAATGTGTCCCAAGATTTTCAATTATCAGTTAACACCTCTCATATTAACTGCATTAATGCATGTTGACCTGATAAACGTGGTCTATCTAACTGCAAGTGTCTTTATGATAATTTCGTCATAATTGCTATAGTTTGAAGAGTTAACCAACTTGTAAACTGATAAATAGAATACCAGGTTCATGTCTTTTGATATCAAGTTCACCAGGTTCGGTTTCGAGAACGCATGTTGAATCGCTCGGCAAGCCTCACATTTCAACAAGCTTTCTCGAAGCCTTGCAGCCGAGCCATTCAACATGCATTCTCAAAACCTTGCCCGGTAAACTTGATATCAAAAGACACTCACCTTACTTACTGAATGTGGTTGCAAGTGTGGTTTATGGATTAGTGAGGATTATTTACATTGTGGTTAACCACACAATTATACTGTGTGTACTTTTCCTTTTTTCAGATTTTTATCTAATAATTGGGTAGAAATATAATCATTTCAAGTAAAAGGTATCAATTTTAACAGGAGCTAGAACTGTATACAAAAAGATTTAAGCATCTGAACAGCTGAAAACAAACATTCAGTATACAATAAAAAAAAAAAAATTCTTGGAATGCAAAGAGTTTAATATTTTGAGCAGTATTATAGGTAGGGGAGAACAGAGGGACAGTTTGGGTCCCCATTTCCTGAAATTAGGCATCAATTGGGCCTCATCGCGACAAAACCTGTCTTCGGGGTTTCCGACAAAACTTGTCCTCAGCTATAGAGACTAGCTAGTAAATTAAAATTTCATCTGTAGCAAGTCTACATATGGTACTTTCCTAAAAGCGAATAACAAAGGCGCTGATCAGACTGTACGCCCAGGATGGTCTGCGCCTGTGTTGTTTGCAAACCTCCGAAGACAGATTTTCTCGCGTCGAGGCCCAATTATACTAAGCATAATTGTACTGTTAATAAGCTCAGATTGGGTACTACATTATCTGTAATCAGGTCAAGGGAATCTCTGAAACTCACCATCTTTGCTATCGCTTGAATATGCAACAACATCCTGTACTGACAGGCAGTACAAAAGGTTTCATATCCAGATAGAGTTGGAGTTGTTTTGTTGCGCTTCTGCACGATAGAAAGTTCATACAAATCCGATCATTGAGAATTCAACACTGCTTTTTGGAGGCCTGAATCAGTATAATCTCATGGTGCCTTTATTTGGTGCAGCATATGCTGCACCAAATAAAGACATTATAATATTACACTGATTTTCTTTAACTAATATCTTTAGTAATGAACTCTAGCATTTCAGAAGTAGAATTTTTACATGTAAACCAGTATTTTTTATAAGTTTTCTGTCCCTGAAAACTGTAGAAAAGTCTTCTAGAAGTCCTTGAAAAATCCTTGAATTTTACACACACTTGCTTGTATGAACCCTGGACAAGCATACATGTTATTAAGTATTTTCTTGTATATTTTCAGGTGATGATTTTATCTGGGGAATTGGAATAGTTGGCAAGAAATGTGAAGGTAAATTTCTTTCTGCAAGGTAGCTCACATGAGCACACTGTGCTCAAAGATGGGTTATTGTGATCGGTTTCTTCCCACGCCGAATAGGCAGCGATCAAAAACGTGCTTAACAATCAACGAAAGCGGATCAAAAATCGCTAGAAACAGTGTTTTTGATTGCCATTTGTCACCGTTTGGGTGACAAATGGCAATCAAAAACTCTGTTTCCTACGATTTTTTATCTATGTTCGTTGATAGTATTAACATTTTTGATTGCCTCCTATCCACTGTGCCTCCGCCATCCTTCATCCTTCATGCAACTTGCATCTGGCGTAATGTGTAAACTTGTTACCACTGGTTAAAATTCAAATTTTGCACTACCCAAATTACTGGAATCTTCCTGCTCTCATCAGCTGAACAAAATAGCCACCAGATTGAGCTAGAAATATAAAAAAATCTTTAAAAGATTCATTCTCTTCCTAAACTGCTGGCGCAAATTCAAAATTATTTTGTAAAAGATATTATGGACACCTCCAAGACTGCCCTCCATACTACTTGCAAATGTTCCTCATCATACCATCTACCAAAATTGCACAAATTTATGGTTCCATTCTGCCGAAAAAAAATGACCACGAGAGCTATAATTAGAATACAAAGTCATGTACTGATTATCTTCTGAAAGCCAGTCGTACTGGCCCAAATTTTAAATAATTTCATACAAATGTGAATCTTCATTCGCTTGTCTGTCCATCTCTCCATCCTACATCTGTCTGACCTGTAATTCTTGTACTGGTTGGATTTCAGCAAAACTTCATGGGAACTTTCAGTATTAAAAGTAGATGCCGTTTGGATGATTATTCCTGGAGTTATGGTCCTTTGATAATTCAGAGTATCTTCTTGTCCGTGTAATTATCAGTAACTGCATGGCTGGATCACAGTCTGATCAGAGTCTGAAAAAAAAAAGTTGGACCCTTGGCTACCAAAAGAATGCCCATTAAAGACTTTTGGTTCTGCACAGTCCTATCAGAGTCTATAGTCTCCCGTTCTACTACAGTAAAACCTGTCTTAAGCGGCCACTCAAAAAAAGACAAAATAAAGGTCTCCAGTGATTTTTTACCTGCGCATCCTGCATCTTTGTCTCTGGGATGCAAAGTTTTTATTTCAGCAAGTCCCAGGATGCAATGGTATTGCAGACTTGTCATTAAAAATAGTGTTCTGGACTCGTAAGTTTGCAGTTGGGACTCATTGATATGGGAACAGAGAGTCCCAGGACTCATAAGCCCAAATTTGTAAATAAATCACTGGACCATCACCATCTTAAAGACAAATGGTAGCTTAATGAAGGTCGAAAGTATTGCAGAATGCTCTCTTGGAGCATTCTGCAATACTTTTGACCTGCATTAAGCGAAAATCGGTCTTGAAAACCAATTTTGGTCTTCTTTTTGAGTGGCCGCTTAAGACAGGTTTTACTGTAGTTTCTTGTTAGGGTGAATACGGTACGTTCTTCTTCACCCCAACCACCCACAATCATATTATCTCACAACCTGCACTTTGCTATCATACACTGAAAACATTACCAATGGATGTCAAAAAAGCAATCAGAAGAATTAGATTTCTCAAACAAACCATGAACTTGTTATCCTGCCAAAGCTAAGTAAAATTCTTCTTGGATCTTATTGCCCCCAGAGTCAATGGTTATTAATGTTTTTCCACTAAAACAGGATTTTTATGGTGCAAGCACCTTTTGACACTAGTTCTGATCATGTTTACTTTAGTCATTTTAAGGTCCTTGAGTACAGTACTGTACTTTCAGTACTTTATCAGAATCAGCTGCTGATATCATTCACAAGCATTTTAGGACCCAGATCAGGCCCATTGATTTAGATCCAAACTGTTGGACACTAATACATGGTGTTCAATTGGAGAGCAAGAGCTTATAGAGGTCTGGTTTGTATTGAGCATCAGGGGCTATTTTTTTGCTCCCCTAAGGGAGAGCATATAGTTGCCGCTTTGTCCGTCTGTTCATTTGTCCGTCCATCATCATTTTGTCCAGAGCATAAGAAAAACTATAAGAGTAATCAACACCAAACTTCATTGATAAATAGATATGGATGAGGAGAAATGCAATGTACAAGAACCATAACTCTCTTTTGCATACGTTATTGCCCTTTGTTATTTTTCATACTTGTATTTTGTCCGGAGCAATTTAACACAAAAATCATTAGAGCTATCAACTTGAATCTTCATTGGTAGATAGATCTTAAGGAGGAGTGCAGTGTACAAGAACCATAACTCTCTTTGGTATAATTTAGGAGTTATTGCCCTTTGTTTTGTTTTCATATTTATATTTTGTCTGGAGCATAACACAAAAATATAAGAGGTATCAATATCAAACTTCATTGGTAGATAGATCTCGATGAGGAAATTTTATTAGTACAGTGTACAATAACCATAACTCTATTTTTTGTAATTTAGAGTTAGTGCCCTTTGTTATTTTACACAAAAACTGTAAGAGGTATCAACATCAAATTTCATTGACAGATTATAGATTTCGATTAGAAGTGCAATGTTTAAGAACCATAAATCACTTTTGCATAATTTAGACGTTATTGCCTTTTGTTATTTTTCATACTTAAATCTTGTCTGGAGCATTATACACTGTAACACAAAACTATACTGAGGGAAAAAAGTCTAGCAATTATTTATATTGGGGTTTCCCATAGGTGATCTTTGATTTATTAGATCTTTTTAATTGGCAGGTTCGCAAACATGTCAGTTGTTTGAAAATGACCTAATGGCTACCGGCAAGTGGTCAAAAGAAACAAAATCAGACTTCATAGTGAGGATTTGATCTGCTGAGCATTTTAATTTCAAACGTTATTCAATTGAAAGGGAGGTAATTTGGTAAAATATGTTTTTCAACTAAAAATTGTATGAAAAGGGTGAATATAACATTCAGTTTTAAACCGTTTTTCACTTTCTTGCTTTTGGTTATTAACATTTGACACAAAAATGAAACTTTTAGTCAAAAACTATTCGCATTATTGCCAGATAAGCTGTTTTAGCAAGGGGGCATAAAATCAGACTTAACATTGTGTGAGATTTCAACCTGTGAATGTCATCGTACTCGTGAACGTTTGTCAACATATATTTTTGACACTATGAAATCAAAAGTCCTAATCTTCTAAACTGTGAATCCTCAAAGTATGTTGCTAAACTTTTTTCCCTCAGTATATAAGAGGTATCCACACGAAATTTCATAGGTAGATCAATCTCGATGAGGAGAAGTGCAGTGTACAAGAATCATAATTCTCTTTTGCATAATTTAGGAGTTATTGCCCTTTGTTATACTTAAATTTTGTCCAGAGCATCATAACATTAACACTATTAGAGATATCAACTGCAAGCATTTATTTGGGGATGATGATCCGTTAGTTTTAATGATATTCTTGTTCATGATACACTACTAAGTACTGTTTCAACCCACATGACTGAAAAATTGTTGCCTGGGATGTTGAAGGTATAACAGACACCACCTACCTTAAATTATCATAAAATCTTAAGCAATTTTAATGGAAATTTCAAGCTTTAAATTTCCATTGGGTAAATGAGCCATATCTCAGTGAAGAGCAGTTTTATTGTGACTCGAATCTAATATGCATCATAAAAGGCATTAAAAACTGGATTAAAAAGTGGGTCATATTTGAAATATTGATGTGGTCTTATGCATCATAAAAGCATTTTAAAACTGGGTTATTACAAACAAGGTCATATTTGATATAGCTGTATTTATTCTAAAAACTGCCATGGCTTTCATAAGACAAGATGCAAAAAAAAATAAGTTAAAATTTGATTTAAAGCAAAAAAATTGCAACTTGACATCAGCAATGGGGCCCCCCCAGGGGTTTTGGGGATCTTGGGAGAATGGCTATTTATTTTCAGGGATCTAGGGAGCACTGGTAATTATTTTAGGGGAGCTGGGGAGCAAGCTCATAGTTTTGGGGATCTGGGGAGCCCTGCCAAAAAGCAAAAAAAATAAAGGAAAAGCCTCCATTTTGTTTGATTTTTAAAAATTTCTCCTGCTTCTGGGGGGATAGCCCCCCAGACCCCCCTTGTAACTTCTAAATCTATTTCTTTTCGTATAACATACATCTAAATTGTCCTCAGGAAAAAATATGGCAATTAACTTTTGTTGTTGTTGATTGTTTAACCTTAAAACTGTTGATTTTTAGCTTGGTAATAGCAAACTTTGGAACGCCCAGATTGCACCATTTTTATCAAAATTTTCCTGGGGGAGCATGCCCCCGGACCCCCTAGCACGAGTCTGGCTGCGTATTGTTACAGTGCTACCTATGCACCTGCTATGTTATCCTCTTTTTAGATAATAAGCTCATTTTTATAAGGAAACTTAAGAATGCTGATCAGATATATACTTATTTGATGATAGACAATTGTATTACGAAAAAGAAAAATCTAGTTTAAGCTGTTGGAAAAAATCAGCCCCTGCCCCCCCCCCCCCCCACCCCCCCCCCCCCAACCCCCCAACCAGAAAAACAAATGGTCTGTCTCTAATATCTAGAGAGCGTTCCGCCATGCCCAATCTACAGGTACAGCAACAGCATTTTACGGAATGGCCTCATACTTTGAGCCATATATCATGCATTTCATTGAAATAATTATATGTCATGTATTCCATGACTAAGCCCTGTCTTACTATAAGGCAAAATATTAAGTTATCATTAAGCCATGCGCTCTTGAATAGCTTCATAGTTTTTAAGTATGTGATTTTAATCCTACGAAAAAAAGAAAAATACATTTTAGGGAGAATTGACTTATATTTTTGGGGTCTGAGGAGAAGCTGGTCTATTTTTAGGGATTTGGGGAGCAAAGACAAAATACTTCTAGGGAGCTGAGGCAATTATTTTCAGGGATCTGGGGAGATCAATGCATTATTTACAGGGATCAAGGGAGCACAGACCCCCCCTGGGGGGGCCTCAGCAGTGCTGGAAAATTTCAGGTCCTGGATACCCTGATAAGTACCATCCAATATTAGTTTCGTCAAAATTGACTTAATAAAACTTGAGTTACTGTCCTTGACTTAGTTGGAATAGACATTTATAGTGTGAAAGCTATATTGACTTTTGTTTAATAATTGAGCTGTGACATGTGATTTCCAACAATGTGGCATTTTGACAAGTGTAGACTCAGACGAGCCTGTGCAGCTTAGAAACTCCAAATGGTGTTCAGTCAGTATAGCTAAACAGTCATAGAATATTCAAGCGACTAGCAAAGGCTCTGATCAGACTGCACATTTGCGCAGGCTGGTCTGAGCCTTTGCTGGTCGCACATACTACATTGTTGGAAATCTCATGTCGCGGCTCATATGTAATGAACTTCACATTTCCCCAAAATCTATTTCTGGATGGATCACACCTTGTGCCTTTAGACATGTCAAACATTTTACCCCATCCCCTGACCCCCTAGGCAGGGTTATAGGTAAAATATTTAAATTCTGCAATAACAAAGTCACTTGTCAATATTTTGTAAATTTTTGCATGCAAGTGATGAAAAAATATCAGACTGGATTTTAGTTTCAAGTCCTGGATCCCTTTAGACAATGTTAGTGGGCCATGGCCAAAATTAAACAGTTCTCAGAAAAAGAATCATCATTGATGTTGTGGGGAGCGCAGCGGCTCAGTGGTAGAGTACTTGACTCGAGACCGAGGGGCCGCAGGTTCGAGCCTCACCATCGTCACTGCGTTGTGTCCTTGAGCAAGAACATTAATTCTAGCTTAGTACTGGTTCAACCCAGGAAGACCCGGCCCCTTATAACGGAAAGATTGTTGATGGGACGTAAAGAATGAAATCAAATGAACAAACTAAAACAAAATCATTGATGTTGCATATCAAATTAAAGGGAATGATGAAGGCCATGTGCGCAACTATTCTGCCCGTACTCACACCCTTAACCTCTGGTTAGGGTCAAAAGGTCATGAAAGTGGTCATGTTGCATTACAGAACAGCATCTAAGGTCCTGATCTACCAAAATATTGAAAGTATATCATTAAGTTTACTTCTCAGGGCATTATGTTATTCAGCATGTATAAGTGTAATCCCCCCACTATGTGGTTATTAATTTTCATAATGGACACATGGAAAACCCATTAACCAAGTTATACCTGTCAATAAATAACCAGGTCACAAAAACCGGGAGCATGCAGATAGTGAAAAAAGAACTTTTCAAATTTTTGGGGGGTCTTTTATTTTTATGAGCCAAAAGTCAGTAATATAAGATGCTGGCCTTTTTATTTTTATAAGAGAGTAACTATTAAAAAGTAAATTTACCTGTTTCTCAACCAAAACATATTTTGTGGGTGCTCAAAAAACAAAAAAACTATCTCAATGAGACGCTTTGTTTGAACACCCAAAATTAATGTTAAAAATGATTGATAAGAAAATATTCACAATTTACATTGAAAATTTATGTTTATCTGGACTTATGTACAGTCAACCCTTTTTATAACGACCATGTTTGTTCCAAGCTATCTTTGACCTTAAAAAAAAATTTGCTGTTATGAGGAAATGCTGACCGGTATCAAGTTCAAATTGTAATCATTAGTGAAAGAAAATATTATTCGAGTGAAAATGCTATGATTCCAAATATCATCATATTGCTTCAAAATGCACAAAGTTTCCCTCTTACCAAATGTGATGGGCCGCCGGTTCCAGCCTCACCGGTGTCACTGCGTTGTGTCCTTGAGCAAGACACATTTATCCTTGCTTAGTACTGGTTCAACCCAGGAAGCCCCGTCCCGACGTAACTGTAAGATTGTTGACTGGCACATAAAGAATCAAATCAAACAAACAAATGTGATGGACACCTGTTCATGCAAACCTTGTTCTGATCACCAAATTGACTGATGCATGGTGGAAAAAATTCTGTTATAACAAATATATTTTCAATAGAAAATGTATATCTGTTCCCAGAACTATACTGGGCTGTGTAGCGCAGTCAGTAACGTGTCTGGTTACAGATGCATGTCTGAATGCAGATCCAGGGGTCGCGAGTTTGATCCCGGCCCGGTCCCATACTTTCACGGAGATTGATCATGAAATTATTTCTACGGTCATTCTCCTCCCTTCTGCTGATTCATCCAAGAAGGGTTGTTGTCAGTTACGTCAACCTCTTGTTCAAGCTTGCCCAGGAAAAAGTGTGGTTAGGTGAACTGACCGTCCGCCATGACCATAGCTGTTGACTTGGGATGTAAAGCAATAAAACAAACAAAAATGTTCCCAGAACTTACTGTCGGTGTCGTAAGTGAATATTCAGATATAAAGAGGGAATTTTAATGGAAACAGATCAGTTCCCAGCAAATTTATGTCATATATTGAATTTACTGTTGTAACGAGTGACTTTATAAAGAGTTATGACTGCAAAATGTACAACAAATTGGGTTTTCTGGAGAGATATCACCTGGTCATCTATCAGCAATCCAAGTGGAGCTTACTGGACAGTGGAAAACGTATTTATAAGACATTGATCATGATTAATTATTCTGTCATCCAAACAAATCTCCCCCACCCTTCCCACCTCAACCTCCCCCACCCTTCTCACCACAAGCTCCCACACCCTTCCCACATCAATCTCCCCCACCCTTCCCACTAACTCTTCCCATCTCAACCTCCCCACCCCACCCTTCCCACCTCAAACTCCCCCACCCTTCCCATCTCAACCTCCCCCACCCTTCCAATCTTAACCTCCCCCACCCTTCCCACCTCAACCTACCTTACCTTTCTCACCTCATCATTCCACAGCCTTCCCACCTCAAGCTCTCCGACCTTTCTCCCCTCAACCCCCTCCACCCTTCCCACCTAAACCTCCCCCACTCTCTCACCTCAATCTCACCCACCCTTCCCACCTCAACCTCCCCCACCCTTCCCACCTTAGTCTCACCCCGTCCTCCCCCACCCTTCCCACCTCAACCTCCCTTACCTTTCTCACCTCAACATTCCACAGCCTTCCCATCTCATCCTCCTCCACCCTTCCCACCTCAACCTCCCCCACCCTTCTCATTTCAACCTCCCCCACCCTTCCCACCTCAACCTCCCCCACCCTTCCCACTCAACCTCCTCCACCCTTCCCATCTCAACCTCCTCCAACCTTCCCACCTCAACCTCCTCCACCCTTACCACCTCAACCTCCTCCACCCTTCCCACCTCAATATCCCCACCCTTCCCACCCCAACCTCCTCCACCCTTCCCATCTCATTCTCCTCCACCCTTCCCACCTCAACCTCCTCCCCCTTCCCATCTCATTCTTTTCCACCCTTCTCACCTCTATCTCCTTCATCCTTCATATCTCAACCTTCCCCACCCTTCTCAACTCAGCCTCCCCCACTATTCCCTCCTCAACCTCCCCCACCCTTCCCACCTCAGCCCCCCCCCCACCCTTCCCACCTCAGCCCCCCCCCCACCCTTCCCACCTCAACCTCCCCCACCCTTCCCACCTCAACCTCCTCCACCCTTACCACCTGAACCTCCTCCACCCTTCCCACCTCAACCTCCTCCACCCTTACCACCTCAACCTCCTCCACCCTTCCCACCTCAATATCCCCACCCTTCCCACCTCAACCTCCTCCACCCTTCCCATCTCATTCTCCTCCACCCTTCCCACCTCAACCTCCTCCACCATTCCCATCTCATTCTTTTCCACCCTTCTCACCTCTATCTCCTTCACCCTTCATATCTCAACCTCCCCCACCCTTCTCAACTCAGCCTTCCCTGCTATTCCTACCTCAATCTTCCTAATCCTTCTCACCTCATTCTCCCTCACCTTTCCCACCTTAATCTCCCCCACCCTTCACACCTCAATCTTCTCCACCCTTTTCACTTCCATCTCCCCCATCCTTTTCACCTCAACCTCCGCAACCATTCCAGCCTCTGTCTTCCAGACCCTTTTCTGGTCAACAGCCTTTATCGCTTCTGGGGAGCTCAGTGGCTCAGTGGTAGAGTGCTTGACTCGAGACCGAGAGGCTGCGGGTCGAGCCTCACAGGCGTCACTGCCTTGTGGTCCTTGAGCAATACATATTTATCCTAGCTTAGTACTGGTTCAACCCAGGAAGACTGGTCCCTGTTTAACTGAAAGATTGTTGATGGGACGTAAAGAATCAAATCAAACAAACCTTTACGCTTCTCACCTCAATCACCCTCACCCTTCTCACCTTTGATATATCCCCCTCCCTTCCCACCAGTCTCCCCAAACCCTGTCCACAACAACCTCCCCTACCATTCCCACCTCGACCTCCCTTACCCTTCCCACCTCAGTATTCATCACCCTTCCCACCTCAACTTTCTTCACCCTTCCCACCCCACCCTTCTCACATCAACCTCTCCTAACATTCCCACCTCAACCTTCCCCACCCTTCTCACCTCAGTCTTCTCACCCTTCCAACCTCAACCTTCCCCACCCTTCTCACCTCAGTCTTCTCACCCTTCCAACCTCAACCTCCCCAACCCTTCTCACCTCTATCTCCTTCACCCTTCATATCTCAAGCTTCCCCACCCTTCTCACCTCAGCCTCCCCCACCATTCCAATCTCAATCTCCTCTACCTTTTCACCTCCATCTCCCCCACCCTCACACCTCAACCTCGGCAACCATTCCGACCTCTGTATCCCCCACCCTTCTCTTGTCAACCTCCTTCATACGCTTTTCATCTCAATCTCATATTCTCACCTCAATCTCATCTTCTCACCTCGATCTCCACCCACCCTGTCCACCTCAACCTCCCAACCCTTCTCACCTCAATCTCCCTCACCATACTCACCTCAATCTTCCTCACCCATTTTTCCTCAATCTCCCACACCCTTCCCACCTCAATCTCCCTCACTCATCCCTCCTCGATCTCCCCCCTTCTTAACTCAATTTTCTTCATCCTCCCCTTTTCAACCTTCTCATCCTTTTCTTCTCAACCTCCTTCACCATTCAGACCTCAATCCCCCACCTCCCCACCTCAATCTAATCTTCTCACCTCAATCTTATCTTCTCACCTCAATCTCATCTTCTCACCTCAATCTCCCTCACCCTTCTCACCTCGAACTCCCCCTCCCTTAAATTCCCACCAGTCTCCCCCACCCTGTTGGGCCTGTCCACCTCAAACTCCCAACCCTTCTCACCTCAACTCCCTCACCCTGTCCACCTCAATCACCCCCATCATTCCCACCACAACTCACCTCTTTCTACCTTACGGCTGACGTATGGATTGTTTGCCAATATGCATGTGGTCACATGGATGATCGTGTCATCAAGATGCTTTACACTATTTATTGCACATGCTTCAAAACTTTGGGCACTACTGTAGACATCAGAGGATTCTCATGAAATATCATATCTTATTTGTTATTATTGAAAAAAACAGCAGAATAGTAGTTAGTCTTTGTAGCTGGACAGACTTGTTTTAACTGGCCAAGATAGGTTTTTCTCAAGAAAATTCCACAATATTTCTAATGAAGATAAGAAAAGTACTTTGTTACTGGGTCCTCTTTTCCCAAAGACATCAATCTACTAAAAAATGAAATATTTCATTATCCACTTTTAGAAGCCATAAAAATCTTACACAATATGAGAATATGGCTTTTTGAGAGTTAAAATTTTATTGCTTGCAGTAGTCAATTTTCACCACCATTAATTTGGCAATATAATGTTACAACATAATACATGCATAACTGCACGTAATACATAATACAGCATCAGTGAAAAGTATCATTTCATTAATTTTTTGAATGCTGGGTAATTCTGCTAACTTGCAGATGGGTTTTAAATTGACATTTTCAGAAAATTCTCAAATATCTTAATTGTTATAATCAATCAAAAATCCAGTACACATAGTGTGCACATATAAAGACCAAAATTTCTTTTTTAAGATAGGTAGAAAAAGTTGATAACATGTACACTATTTATTTTTTATCTTAATTTATACGACCCTTTCCAACTTTAGCATGAAATAACTTTTGTTGTGCAAGGTCTATATTGATGTAGGTGGTATAAAATAGTTAAACCATGTTTGTCCACCTGTACTTAAGATAATCCACTCGCTAAAGCTCGTAGATTATCTCCATGTACAGGCGGACAACCCATGGTATAACTATTACATAGTCCTCTTTGACTAAATTGCATTTGATCCACCAGATGCTCATCTACGAGGGATGATCCAAAAGTTCTGATCGTTGCCTTGTAGCTTTGTCCAGAGACATTTTTGAGAGGCATACTATATATTTTAAAAAGATCTTGTTTTTACCTTTATAATGATACTAATATTTTCTCGCTGTACTATTTTGATTAATAATTACAGCACATTATATATGGTCCACTCCATACCACTGGCCTTTTTTCATATTATAGAATAATGATAATATTTGAATCTGAATCTTTCAAGCCCGGCATCTTTAAAACTACAAAATAAAACTGAATTGTATTTTTTACTTTTTGTTACTTGTAATGTCCATTCAAATGTTAAAATGGCGACAGGTTATGTCGATTCAGTATTTAAAGCTCAATGCGGAATTCTTATGACGTCATTGAAATTGACACATACGTCATTTTGAATACATTGCAGAATCTTCATTTCCAAGAATATTCAATTTTTTCTATCAATTAAGACTAAAAACATGCCGAACCAAATATCGGCAAAATATTTAAGACCAATATTATTTTGATTATAAAATATCTCAATTTTAATTGGAATTTTGTACAAAGTTCTATTTTTTACAAAAAAAAAATGATTAATTTTAAATAAGAATTTTCAAAATTGGTTTTGGTTTCAGATGGCTGCTTCGTGCCCAATTTAATCCCGTATTGCATCATTTTACAATATAGTGCACCTTTGGGCAATTAATTGGGTTTTATTTTTAGATATACACATACAAATTTGTGTACCTTCGAATATTGACCAAATTTGTGGACTCGTTTTAATTTTCTTATGTGGGTTACTATCAGTCTCAGACGATACCGATAATTCATAATTGCTTCAGACAAAAGTCAGTTCATCTTCGTTTGCCTAAAACAATTTTTACCTTAAATACAGCTGTTGTTATGGTAGTAAGGACCGGTCAAAACTTCAAGTGGTCCAAAATTTGATTATAGCTGACAGTTGCATAGCCATACATTCAAGGGCTTTGACAACCCATATCATATAGAAAGTTCGCCATATCTTCAGAACATATTGGCTTACAGATGAACATTAAGTAGCCATAAAATTGAAATGCTGAGACTGCTCTTGTCTAAATTGTGATGTCTCCAACATGCACAGTCTGCTTGATATGTCAGTGCATTGAGGGCACGGCTGTTTTGGGATAGATTTCCGGTCGCTCCTTCAAGTTACATAAAAAATGTCCAAGCAATGTATAGACAAAGAATATATTATTATTTAGTACAATTTTAAGGCATGTTGCATCGCTGGTTACAGAGATATTACACCAGGATCAGAACTTTAGGATCATCCCTTGTATATTCTGACAATGCACTAAACCAAAATATGAGAATTTGAGCTGGAAAAAGGTGACTGATTGTCCAGACTTTTTATTTTTACCATGACCAACAAACATGCATGGTACATACTTCTTTTCCGTACTAACTACTTGCTAATGAATGATCATTCATGAATAACTAAAACAAAATAAAGCATTTTTAGGCATACTTTTAGAAGCACAGCATTTGATCTAATTAAATGCATTCAGTGTATTCAAAAGAGCACTGGATTGCAGCATAGCAAAAAAACAACAACCAAGTACACAAGGGGAAAAAGCTGGATTACCTAAATTCCAATATATCTCTACAAGGTGGGTGGCAATCCAATACCCTGTGATCAATTTTAGCATGCTTCCTGCTCACAGAATTAAAATGTTTTCTTAGGCAAAACATGGTCTGTATTATACTTTGAAAGCCACAAAGTGACTGATTCTTGTGAATAAACTGCTCACCATGTCTGAGTCAGAAAATGTGACTGATTTGTTATCCCAACTTTTTATTCCTTAACCAGCAAGCATGCAACTACTTAATTAAAACTTAAACATATAAGATTGAAAAAATCTCACCATTTGGCTGAATAAAATATAACACCACAATTTTTTTTGCATCTGTATAACAGTGCCCAACCTGACATCATAGTGCCTGAAAGCAATTTTCGTCTTATTCTTTTCAATCATTAAAGACAAAAATTACATGTCATTAAGCTTTAACATGGAAATGCTTGTACCCTTATCTCTCAAGCTGGCTCAATGACTTTTAAATAGGTTAACATTTTAACATGTTAACAATACTAATGTTTGTGGTTCTACATCTAATAACAGCATATAAACAAATTGTTTCAGCCTGATTGCCAAAAGAAAATTTAATCTTGAATGTTTCAAAAATCATTCACTCATTCTGAGCCACTACACTGACAGCAGGGATCTATTTATTGCTCTTCTATATGGCTTGTGGCCCTGAAGCACAAGTATTAATGAAAATCTCCAACCACCTGTTGACTGTGAAACAGTGTCAAAATATAGTGTCATTCTTTTTGATTTTGCTGAATATTTGTTGAATTTATGCAATAATAACATTGTTTTTCAATGCAATTTAACGTTCACCAAGTCCCTCTGAAGAGATGTAAAAACCTCTCACTTAACATCTGCCTCGAGACTTTCTGAATGTTTACGCATGAAAATACATGTTTGATCCCTATATTCAAATTGCAACATGTAGATAAATACAGAACTGTACAGTAAAACCTGTGTAAAATGGCCACTCAAAAATAGACAAAACAAAGATCTTAATGACAAATGGTAGCTTAATGAAGGTTGAAAGTATTGCAGAATGCTCCCCTTGGAGCATTCTGCAATGCTTTTGACCTGCTTTATATACGCCATAATTGGTCTTAAAAACCAGTTTTCGGTCTTTTTGAGAGTGGCCGTTTTACACAGGTTTTACTGTACATACTCTACCAAACTTTCTCTCTTTACAGCATGTGGACAGTGTTGTCATGATGTTTGTTTTGAGACTGCCATCAGTAGCTGTCGAAGAGATAGATCCACTGAGCAGGTTACACCAGAAAAACACACCGTAAGTACTGGCAACTCTTGATCCACAGAGCAGGTTTCATTGTAAGTACAATTATAAAACCAAAATTTCATAAAGCAAGCAATTGCTGACTCATATCTCATATATTTGTTTTTCAATTGGGCATGCAGTGGCTCAGTGGGAATAGGTCTTAACTTGAGATTGGGGTTGCGGGTTCAAGCCTTAAAATTCATGAAGCAAGAATTTCCGACTCATGTATATTTGTTTTTATGCCCCAAAAGGAACTTTGGGAGGCATATAGTAATCGCACTGTCCGTCCGTCCGTCCGTCCATCCGTGTGTCCGTCCCGCTTCGTGTCCGGTGCATAACTCCTATATTCTTTGAGGTAGGAATTCCAAATTTGGTGTGTACATGCATCTTGGGATGACAAAGTGTCGCGTACCATTTTCGGGTCACTGTGACCTTGACCTTGACCTCTGACCTAGTTTTTAGAATAATCGTGTCCGGAGCACATCTCTCATATTATTTGAGGTAGGAATCTCAAATTTGGTGTGTGGATGTGTCTTGGGATGAGGAAGTAACGCGTACCATAATTGGGTCACTGTGACCTTGAACTTGACCTCTGACCTAGTTTCTAGAAACTGCATTGAGTCTGGTGCATATCTCCTATATTCTATGAGATAGGAATTCCAAATTTGGTGTGTAAATGCATCTTGGGATGGCAGAGTGTCACATACCATTTTCGGGTCACTGTGACCTTGACCTTGAACTCTGACCTAGTTATTAGAATAATCGTGTCGGGAGCATATCTCTAATAATATTTGAGCTAGGAATCTCAAATTTGGTGTGATGATGCATCTTGAGATGACAAAGTGTTGATTACCATAATTGGGTCACTGTGACCTTGAACTTGACCTATGACCTAGTTTTTATAATTATCGTGTCCGGAGCATATCTCTATATTATTTGAGGTAGGAATCTCAAATTTGGTGTGTGAATGCATCTTGGGATGGGGAAGTGTCGCATACCATAATTGGGTCACTGTGACCTTGAACTTGACCTCTGACCGAATTTCTACAAACTGCATTGTGTTTGGTGCATATCTCCTATATTCTTTTAGATAGGAATTCCAAATTTGGTGTCTAAATGCATCTTGAGATGACGGAGTGTCACACATACCATTTTGGGTCACCGTGACCTTGACCTCTGACCTAGCTTTAAGAATTTTTGTGTTCGGAGCATATCTCTTATATTCTTTGAGGTAGGAATTCCAAATTTGGAGTGTATATGCATCTTGGGATGGTAGAGTCTCACATATTATTTTCTGGCCACTGTGACCTTGACCTCTGACCTTGTTTTAATGATAATTGTGTCAGGAGCATATCTCTTATATTATTTGAGAAGGGAATCCCAAATTTGGTGTGTGAATGCATCTTTGGATGGTTGAGTGTCTTGTACCATTTTCGGTCACTGTGACCGTGACCTCTGACCTAGTTTTAATAATAATTGTGTCAGGAGCATATCTCTTTTATTGTTTGAGATAGGAATCCCAAATTTGGTGTGTGAATGCATCTTGGGCCGGTGGAGTGTCTTGTACCATTTACAGGTCACTGTGACCTTGACCTCTGGCCTGGTTTTTAGAAAAATCATGTCCAGAGCATATCTCTTATATTAGTAAAGGTAGGAATCCCAAATTTGGTGGGTGGATGCAACTTAAGATGGTGGAGTGTCACATACGATTTTTGGGTCACTTTGACCTTGACCTCTGACCTAGTTTGTAGAATAATGGTGTCCAGAACATATCTCTTATATTATTTGGGAATCCCAAATTTGCTGTAGCGATACATCTTTAGATGCTGATGTGTAGCGTACCATTTTAAGGTCACTGTGATCTTGACCTATGACCTAGTTTCTAGAATAATCGTGACTAGAGAATATCTCCTATATTATTTGATGTAGGAATCCCAAATTTGGTGTGTTGATTCCTCTTGGGATGGCGGAGTGGTGCGTACAATTTTGGGTCACTTTGACCTTGACATTGACTTCTGGCCTCATTTCTAGGTTTATCGTGTCTGGATTGCAGTTAACTTTCCTCAAATCTCTGTCTTATGCTTGACCAATTCCTTTGGGGGCATTCGTCACGTGACTGTGACATTTCTTGTTCAATTGGGTGTGCAGTGGCTCTGAGGTAGAGGTCTTAACTCTAGGGTTGCGGGTTCGAGCCTCACTGGCTTCACTGCGTTGTGTCCTTGAGCAAGACACATAATAATCCTTTCTTAATACTGCATGGTTCAACCCAGGAAGACCCGTCCAGACATAGATGAAAACTAGTTGACTGGGACTAAGGAATGCTTTAGTATTCATTTTCTTTGGCACAATATTAAAGACCGATTTAAACAGGGTACAAAGGTCTTATACTCCAACTCTTGGTGACTTTATGTCCCAGATAATCAAATTATTATAATATAATTGAGGAATTTGATATCAGATTAACCGTGACATCAAACGGTAGCTACGTATCATTCCCATTGAAGCAACAGCACATCTTACCCACGTACAATCTGCACAGTCTAATCAAAAGCTTGAAGGGCTTAAATATATAATGCATTTCCCCATATTACCCAGTGAAGTTAATGATCAGCATGCTGACCGAGTCTAAACTGGGTTTTAAACGCACCTTAAGGTAGGATTTTCATTGAGTGGCCTATATTATTCAGTTTAGTTAATTAAATGTAATTAGAATGATCAAGCGATTATTTGACCGTACCAGGAGTGCCACCAAATTTGGCATGTTGTAGCATTACAGATTCACTCATTTTCTCATGCTGATCAGAATCTGAGCTTTTTTTCACATGACAAAAGGACCACTTTAAAGAAATGGCTATGGCAAACAGAAAAGGCTCTGATCAGACTGTGCATTAGCGAGGTCTGATCGGATACTTGCTGTTTGCAAATGCCGCATTCTCGGTTTTGGCTCGGCGGGGCTTGTTCTATAATCGTATTCTTGATCAGTTTTAAATGGCAGTCATTAAAGTTTCTCATGACAAGCTTTCCAAATTTAGGTTGAAGGTGAATTCTATAGATGACACGGGACTGATATTTTTATGGGACTTATTCTTTGTTGGCGTTACCTCTTTGCCTACTAGTGCCGTCTGCTGATAACCTTTGCAAACAGTTTGGATCCAGATCAGGCCCGACAGAAAGTCGGGCCTCATCTGGGTCCAAACTGTTTGACACTCTGATGGTGTTCCTGAAAGAATTTTTTGAAAAAGTTTGTTTTAAAAATGTCAGCAGACGACAAAAAAAAAACCATAAAAAATTACCCAGCATGCAAAGAGTTAAATGCTACGTGTTTTGGCGGCTGTAAATGGGTCTTCTTGTCCTGAATAATATTTGAGGTATGGGAAAAATTCTTTTAATGTTGCAAATTTGGTTGGGTTTTTGGATTTTTCTTTCCAAAATGTGTGACAAAATAAATATGCATGTACGAGTTGTGTGACAAAATTAATATGCATGTACTCGTATGCAACATTACAGACAAAAAAAATATATATTTTGTCTAAATTTTTCGAGAACTCATTCCTTAGAGAGGTGAGGAGATCTGAAGCTTTTCTAAGGCATGTGTTTGCCATCACGAGTCCTTACGGCTACAATCTGTTCTAAATCATGATCCTAGTCCTATATATTCATTCTTTCACCAGCAGAGTATTTCAGCTTCAACATATTTTCCAAAGTGGCTATAAGTCAACCTGTAATATGCTGTAAGTGAAACCCTGCAGGCGGCCCCAGGGGCCAAACCAATACCATCACAGCATCCTGCATCTTCACCCATACATGATCATCCTGGTCCTATAACTTCATCACAGGTAGAAGAACCAATACCATCACAACTCCTTACAGCTACAACCTGTAGTTGATCATGATCCTGGTCCTATAACTTCATCACAGGTAGAAGAATCACAACTCCTTACGGCTACAACTTGTTCTTGATCATGATATTGGTCCTATAACTTCATCACAGGTAGAAGAACCAATACCATCACGACTCCTTACGGCTACAACCTGTATTTGATCCTGATCCTGGTCCTATATAACTTCATCACAGGTAGAAGAAACAATACCATCACGACTCCTTATGGCTACAACCTGTATTTTTATCATGATCCTGGTGGTCCTATAACTTCATCACAGGTAGAAGAACCAATACCATCACTACTCCTTACGGCTACAACCTGTATTTGATCATGATCCTGGTGGTCCTATAACTTCACATCACAGGTAGAAGAACCAATACCATCACAACTCTTTACGGCTACAACTTGTTCTTGATCATTATATTGGTCCTATAACTTCATCACAGGTAGAAGAACCAATACCATCATGACTATTTACGGCTACAACCTGTATTTGATCATGGTCCTGGTGGTCCTATAACTTCACATCACAGGTAGAAGAACCAATACCATCACGACTCCTTACAGCTACAACCTGTATTTGATCATGATCCTGGTGGTCCTATAACTTCACATCACAGGTAGAAGAACCAATACCATCACGACTCCTTACGGCTACAACCTGTATTCGATCATGATCCTGGTCCTAAAACTTCATCACAAGAGGAAGAACCAATACCATCGTGACTCCTTACGGCTACAACCTGTATTTGATCATGATCCTGGGCCTATAACTTCATCACAGGTAGAAGAACCAATACCATCATGACTCCTCACGGCTACAACCTGTATTTGATCATGATCCTGGTCCTATAACTTCATCACAGGTAGAAGAACCAATACCATCATGACTCCTTACAGCTACAACCTGTTCCTGATCATGATCCTGGTCCTATAACTTCATCACAGGTTGAAGAACCAATACCATCACTACTCCTTACGGCTACAATCTGTATTTGATCATGATCCTGGTCCTATAACTTCATCACAGGTAGAAGAACCAATACCATCACAACTCCTTACAGCTACAACCTGTATTTGATCATGATCCTGGTCCTATAACTTCATCACAGGTAAAAGAACCAATACCATCACGACTCCTTACGGCTACAACCTGTTCTTGATCATGATCCTGGTCCTATAACTTCATCACAGGTAGAAGAACTAATACCATCACAACTCCTTACAGCTACAATCTGTATTTGATCATGATCCTGGTCCTATAACTTCATCACAGGTAGAAGAACCAATACCATCACAACTCCTTACAGCTACAACCTGTATTTGATCATGATCCTGGTCCTATAACTTCACATCACAGGTAGAAGAACCAATACCATCACAACTCCTTACAGCTACAACCTGTATTTGATCATGATCCTGGTCCTATAACTTCATCACAGGTAGAAGAATCACGACTCCTTACGGCTACAACTTGTTCTTGATCATGATATTGGTCCTTTAACTTCATCACAGGTAGAAGAACCAATACCATCACGACTCCTTACGGCTACAACCTGTATTTGATCCTGATCCTGGTCCTATATAACTTCATCACAGGTAGAAGAAACAATACCATCACGACTCCTTATGGCTACAACCTGTATTTTTATCATGATCCTGGTGGTCCTATAACTTCATCACAGGTAGAAGAACCAATACCATCACTACTCCTTACGGCTACAACCTGTATTTGATCATGATCCTGGTGGTCCTATAACTTCACATCACAGGTAGAAGAACCAATACCATCACAACTCTTTACGGCTACAACTTGTTCTTGATCATTATATTGGTCCTATAACTTCATCACAGGTAGAAGAACCAATACCATCATGACTATTTACGGCTACAACCTGTATTTGATCATGGTCCTGGTGGTCCTATAACTTCACATCACAGGTAGAAGAACCAATACCATCACGACTCCTTACAGCTACAACCTGTATTTGATCATGATCCTGGTGGTCCTATAACTTCACATCACAGGTAGAAGAACCAATACCATCACGACTCCTTACGGCTACAACTTGTTCTTGATCATGATATTGGTCCTATAACTTCATCACAGGTAGAAGAACCAATACCATCACAACTCCTTACGGCTACAACTTGTTCTTGATCATGATATTGGTCCTATAACTTCATCACAGGTAGAAGAACCAATACCATCACGACTCCTTACGGCTACAACCTGTATTTGATCATGATCCTGGTCCTATATAACTTCATCACGATAGAAGAACCAATACCATCACGACTCCTTACGGCTACAACCTGTATTTGATCATGATCCTGGTCCTATATAACTTCATCACAGGTAGAAGAACCAATACCATCACGACTCCTTATGGCTACAACCTGTATTTTTATCATGATCCTGGTTGTCCTATAACTTCATCACAGGTAGAAGAACCAATACCATCCTGTATTTGATCAAGAACCAATACCAACCTGTATTTGATCATGATCCTCATGGTGGTCCTATAACTTCACATCACAGGTAGAAGAACCAATACCATCACTTCTCCTTACAGCTACAACCTGTATTTGATCATTATCCTGGCGGTCCTATAACTTCATCACAGGTAGAAGAACCAATACCATCACGACTCCTTACGGCTACAAGCTGTATTTGATCATGATCCTGGTCCTATAACTTCATCACAAGAAGATCGAAACAATACCATCACAACTCCTTACAGCTTCAACCTGTATTCGATCATGATCCTGGTGGTTCTATAACTTCATTACAAGGAGAAGAACCAATACCATCACGACTCCTTACGGCTACAATCTGTATTTGATCATGATGTTGATTTTATTCCTTGATGTGTGGGCTTGTAATTTTGGTTTTTGCATTGCAATATATGCTAAATCATGTTGGCAACATGAAATTTTTAAATCAGCTGATGGATACTATCTTGGGTGTTTATCAGTTTCTAAGCAAATTTGGAGCCGTGTCATTGGTCTTTTTCATGCTCAGATGGTTATCACTGATCTTATCAATGCTATCATATATTCAACCATTATTTTTTGACAAGCATAGGTTATTCTTGTAGCAGGTTAATAAGTACTGTGAGGTTAATAGTGTGCTGGCTAATTACTCTAAATAATGGATTTATTAGTCATTACCATATTTGATCCTTAAAGCAGGGATATTAAAGGTTAAAGATTAATTTATAGTTAACACCATATATTATAATTGTCTTTGAATTAGTATTTTTGCTGTATTGGCAATAATTAGGTATGCAGAACAAATCTAAAGACATATGCAACATGAATTTGGACATTCCCTTGACTTGTCATTTTGATCCACCATATGCTCACATTAGGAGACCCCTAAACAGGTACTTCGTCAAACAGTGAAGACCCAGATGAAGACTGCCTGTTCGGAGTGGAAGGAGTAAAGTCAACAGCTAAATCAAGTCAGCCCCTTAGTAACATATACCATAGGGTCTCCCTCTGCATGATCAAAGGAAAGCAATTTTCATCTAGTTTGTTTAAACATAGAAAATTACTTATGTTTGAGTGTTTGGTCATGTCATGCATGGCTGGCTGGCTATATGGGAGATGATTATTTATAAAATATTGCCTGATTGTGTTGTCATAAGCAATACATTTGTATAAATCTTAACTTGTTAATTTTTTAGGAGCCGCTGTGGTGTAGTGGATAAACCTCTTGCCTTGTAAACCAGGGGGTCGCAGGTTCGAGTCCCGGCTTCACCAGTCTGTTGGATGAGACTTAAGCCGTGGCCCCATCTCCATATGACCTTAGCTGTTGGTGGGACATTAAACACAAACACAACACAACAACTGGTTAATTTCCTTTAGCCAAATCTGCACTGAGAATGACCAAAACTCAATGGAATTTCAACTCATGACTGCACTCACATTAAGGTCTAGCACTCTTTATGCTACACTCACACCTAGCCGAATATGCTTGCGAATGGGCTTACGAATGCAATTCGGCGCCAATTGGCAATGATCCCAAGAAATTTGTAGGTGTTCATAAGCATTTGTGGGGTGTTCGTAAGCATTGGTAAGAAAAGCATATTTGCAACATGTTCGTGAGCAATTGTAAACCATTCTTATTGATGGCAAGACATTTGTAGTGATGGTAAGACATTAGTAAGTGATCGTAAGACGATTGTTAAAATTTGTCTGCATTCGTATTGTCATTTCCGCAGAATGCAGGGCGAATGTGGAAAATTAGTTCAAATTTGAAGGAAAAAAGCTAATTGGACAGGACCTGGAAGACATAAGATAAAGAGAAACACCCGCAATGTGTATTATGCAAATTAGATACCCATGTTCATTCACAACACATTCTTAAGATTTGCAACAGCATTCGCAAGCATTCTTAATTATTTGTGCAACAGATTTGCTAGGATCGTAAAACATTTGGCCAGCATTCATAATGTATAAAATTTACCTGACCAATTGTGCATCATTTTCGAGCGATTATGCAGCGAATTTCAAATGTTCATTCCCTCAGGTGTGAGAGTAGCATTACTCAGAATGATCATAGTTTAGTTGTACTCCCTTAAAATTGGGACAGCTAGTTAACATATTGCATACTTTTCTGTCTTTGCCATCTCACCTGCACGTTTCGGGTGCATTATCTTGCATTAAACACGTTCATGGCCACCGCATTGACGTCACCAGAAGTTAAGGCGCATCATTATATAATCAGCCATTGTCATATGTGAACAAAAGAATTACTGAGATTCATGCACATTATCTGATCAGGGATACTTTTGTTTGCTGCAATATCTAAACTTTCTAATTTTAAACATTCAATGTGCTTGCTAGCTAGTCTCTGTAGCTCAGCAGTCTGGTTCGAGTCTGTCGTAAACACATTGTCTAAAAAACCTGGTTTTTGCTGACAGTGCAACTTTAGCTGCACGTGACATGCATTCAGCCACGCATAATCTGCATTTGTATAAGTACAGGTTGTATGGTATACAGGTTGAAAGACAAAGGAGTTGTCCCATGCTTTAATTACCAAAGTTGAACTATTGTTTTAGTGGATCAGTGATCGGGTTTGATCTTTTATTGATTGGGTTTGATCTTTTATAACTAATTGAATATGCTGATTTTGTCTTTGACACTGGTTATTTTAAGAAAAAGCATGATGGCTATCGCATGATTTTTGTGCGTCATTCGTATCACGATTGCCGAGATAAGAGAGGGATATTCTGATTGCTAGTTTTCTGATTTTTTCAGCAAATACAATTGTTGTGGTACCCATTAGAAGCGTCTCATTGAGACGCTTCTAATGAGTAGCACTACAAAAGTTTACATGGAGAAATAAAAAAAAAATACCACTGTTATCTTGTTGAAAAAAGGTCTCATCTAGGGTGATACATCATTGAAATTGGCTCATGAATCCCTATAGTCTAGAAATTTCCAAACATGAACCCAGATTTTAAGTGGCTTACTTTATGACACGGTGTACTTCTGGAGTTTGGGGCTGACCCAAGAAACTGTACTCTGAACACCTGACTTAGGTGTTGGGTTTAATCATTGGCTATTAATATTTTAGGCCATAAAACTTCCTCATTTAATCTGAAGATTCATCAATTGCTTTAAGCCTGAAATTGATTGATCACATTTTCAAATTTTGCTGCAACTCTGTGAAATCGATGATAATCTAAGGCACAATTTCATGACATATCAAGATTTGCCCCAAAATGGAGAAAAATTATGAATAATTTTTCGCCTCTGCTGCAGTCCAAACTCTTTGCTCTCTGATCTGCTTATGTTCTTAGGTAAGCTATGTTACAAGCAATATGGAGGAGCCGCTGTGGTGTAGTGCATAAACAGCTCCTCTCGCAAGTTTGATCCCTGGCTTCACCAGTCTGTCTGATGAGACTTTAAGGCTTGGCCCAGTCTCCATATGACCTCAGCTGTTGGTTGGACACAACAATTTACACCAAACAATATGGACCCAGATAAAACTGCTCGTTTTAGCAACCTGATCTAGGTTGAGCTGGGTGCAAAGATTATCAGCAGATAACAAAATTTGCCGTTGGCAAGGAAAAAGTTAAACACTTGTGATTGGTTAAATCTAGCTACATATTTATTTAAAATTTCAGCGCTTTTCGAAACTTTAAGTTTTGATGATGTTTAAAGAAATTAAAAAGCGGTATGTTTCACAATAACTGTATTTTACTTACAGTAATATTGTCATGTCTAGCTTATTTTAATGAAATTTGGTTGCACATAATATTAAGGCCTGAAGAAGTGCTATACTGTAAGTTTTTCACATCCTGAGCCATCAATGGGTACTAGACCCAGATGAATGCCCGGAATTATATACTTTAGAGAAAGAAATACAATACATGCATTTTTGAAAAGTACATTGTATAACCTGTGATACCTCAATATACAATGAACTATCCTGACTAAACTTATCAAATTTTATCCAAAAGTCCATTGGTCTACAAAGGGTTAATAGATTATCATCCATCTGTCCACTGATTTGCCTTTAAAAAGCTCTGAAACCAATGGAATTTTCTTGACTGGTCATTAGTTGAATCTCAATGTGTTTGATTTTGTGTTCAATTAGGGTATGGAGCAAAATTTGACAGATTGGAAGAGCAATCATTAGGTTTCAGGTCAAGACGTTTCCAATAGCCTAATGTGCACGCCCACTCCAAACTATCAAAATTAATGACAAATATGAAATTTGATATTAACAATTGGAATGTATGTGTTAATATGGAATGAATGTATGAGAAAACCTGACTTTGTTGCATGCAATCTTCATATGCATCTCGCTCCCACCTCAACTTGCTACACTAAAATTTCAATGATTGAGCATAGGATTAACCCTGAAGACAGTCATGTTGCATGCAGCCAAACTATCAGCTATATTTTTAGGGTTACCACAAAATTATTGGCACTTTAGTCATTAACTCGGATAGGAGGGGTGAAAGTATCCCCAGTTTTCCAATTCTCAACAAAAACTTATGCTGTGGGTAATTATTCAAAGCATCTCCATGAGACACATCCAATTTGAACACGTATACTGCAACTCATTGTTTTCATGGTTTAATAAGAAAAATACCACAATTTTTGTGTGGAAAAATGTCTTATCCGGGTCTGTCATAGTATAGTCGGTAGGTATAGTCAGGACTTTAGTTAAGAGTGCGTAACAGAAAAATAATTTTCTTATTTCTCAACCAAAACATATGTTGTGGGTACTCAAAAGAACCTTCTCAACGAGACGGTTCTTTTGAGCACCCAAAACATATGTTAAAACTGACGGGTAAGAAAATATTTACAATTTTACGCTCAAAAATTTTGCTTATCTAAACGTATGATAGACAAAGCAGAGGTTTCGTGACAGACAGGTGTGAAGGAATGCATGTACCTCCTGCAATGTTTGTCGTTTTTAATATGTGCAGTGATTGTGCGTCGAAGTGTGATCGGCAAAGACGAGAGCTTTTATCTGTGTTAAATTGCGAAAGAAAAGAAAAATTATGTATTGATTACCGCTTATATATTTCAGCGGAGCAGCATGTATTGTCCCAATGAGATACGTGTCATATTGAACATAAATGGTAATTTGAAGGTATTCGGGGAATACTGGTGCCATGTTGACAGATATTACTGCAAATCATGGGAGTCGCGTTGCAAGAAAACCTAACCCGTGGACTTGCTTCTCGATACCTATCTTCTCAGCTACAGGGACTAGCTAGAATCATGAAAATTTGGATATAGCTGCTTTAACCCTTTAACTTTTTGAAACTAATGGATTCTTCATTCACTTAAAATGTCACCTGCATAGCCATCTGTTGGTAAACTTTGGTAGCCTATATTTTGCATGCATTATAATTGAGTCGTGACATGTGATTTCCAACAATGTGGCATTTTGACAAGTGTAGACTCAGACAAGCCTGTGCAGCCTCCTTTTAAGCTTAGAAACTCCAAATGATGTTCAGTCAGTAGCTTAACACTTATAGAATTTTCAAGGGACTATTAAACGCTCTGATCAGACTGTATGTATGCGCAGGCTGATATGAGGCTCTGCTAGTCGCACATACCACATTGTTGGAAATCTCATGTTACGGCTGACATTATGGACCTTGAGTATTGGAGCTTAACATCTCTACGTCTACAGTAAAACCTGTGTGAAACGGCCATTCTCAAAAAGACCAAAAATTGGTTTTCAAGACAAGCAAGGGGAGCATTCGACCTTCATTTAGCTAGCATTTGTCATAAAGATCTTTGTTTTGTCTATTTTTGACTGGCCATTTTACTTATATATATGTTTAACTGTACTTTTGCACAGTCAGTCGCCTTGCTTCACAGGCTGACCTGGGTTAAAGAGATTGACAGGGGGCGTGGTTGTTAAGTAATTGAGGAAGTGTAACATGAAATAAGCTGATTTGTTTAAGTGTTCATCAAATTAAATGAAGAACTCTCAAGTTTGTTATGCATATAAAAGGATGTCAACAATTTAAGAATCAAGTGTTTTAGAGCAGGTGAACTAAACATTACGCTCACCGATTTTTTTTCCGCAAAGGAATGTTCATAACAGGGTGTATACTGGAACCTTGTAACCTTGGTGTCACATGACACATTGTAGTTGAGTCCCGAACTACTCCCAGCAGTTACATAACCTTCAATCATTGTTGTATCAAAGTTGAGGCAACATCATGACATCACATTGACGTTGATATGATGTTGTTTTGACGTCATGTGCCAAGCTGGAGCTTGGTGCATAGTTAAAAATTAATTTTCTTATTTCTCAACCAAAACATATGTTGTGGGAAGTTAAAAGAGCCATCTCAATGAGACAGTTGCCCAGAGCACCCAAAACCAAATGTTAAAACTGGATAAGAAAATATTTCCATTTTTACACTCATGTAGACTAGCGCTGTAGTATCAAAATTTTGCATGTAGCATGTTCAGATACCCATATTGTTCTTTCCAGAGGGTCAATAAAAAAAAAATACTGATCAGGATACACAGATGCACAGGCTGGTCTGCACCTTTAGCATGCAACGAAATCAAGTGTGCCCTGACATGAGATTTCCAACAACATGGTATATGTGACCAGCAAAGACTCAGACCAGCCTGGGCATACACACAGTCTGATCAGAGCCTTTGCTAGTCACTTGAATATTTTATGAATGTCAAGCTATTGATTGATTATTAGCTTAAAAGTTAGGCTGCACAGGCTTTTTTGAGTCTACACTTGTCAAAATGATTCATTATTTGAAATCACATGTTGCAGCTCAAGTTTTCTCTGGGCGTGGCCCATCTAGTATAACAATTCTTATTTCAGGGCCTTGATGAGTGGACCACAAGCAATGTAGTTGACTGGATGGCGGCTCTTAATCTCTACCGATATGCGGAGCTGTTCCGAGACCGCGGTGTCATGGGCCGCGACCTACTTAAGATGGATGAGGATAAGTTAAATGTAAGTATTTTCCTCCTTGTATGAAAAGGTCCCGTTGATGTGATTCCCATCAACATATGGGCCTCAAATGTGATAACAACCTGGCTTCGGGCTTGCGAACAACAAAGGCACACCAGCAGTCTGATCAGTGGCTTTGTTATTCATTTCTTGGAAAGTATCATGTTGAAACTTGCTGCAAGCGAAATATCAACTTTCTAGCTAGTCTCTGTAGCTAAGTAGACTGGTTTGGATATGTTCTGGTCTGAAACCCAGAAGACCGGTTTTCTCGCGTCAAGGCCATATTGTGACAGGGTAAAAATAGGTCTCATTGCATTACATTTAAATTTCACAAAACTTGGTCTTTTTATATTAAATACGGTAGCTATAATACTAGCATTGGCAAGATGAAACAGGTGTTCTCCACAATAATTGTTTAATTAAATCTATAAGCTTATATACACATAATGCAATTCACATGGTCATAGAATTCTTTTACTATCTATTGACTTTAACACCCTAAATAATAAATAATTCAGATGAGATAGATGACAAAGAGATCTGAGAACATATGTTTAGTCTTGTACAGAACTAGTCAGTCTAAGATAGATTTTGGAAGAGTAGGACATATTTTAAAGCGAAGAAACCCAAGAAAATCAAAATGTGACTTTATATTTTATCAAGAGATTGCAAGGGGTCTGGCCCCTTGCATAGCTATAAGGTGGAGGATGGACATGTACAGTTAATTTGCTAACAATGATTTGCTGCAAAATAAAATTAATTATGTTGAATTTATTGGTCTCGCCTCTCACTGACGATTCTAAAATTGACGAAAACAACTAGTTCTACGAAAAACACTCTTATAAATTTTGGTGGAAGAACCGGGCAGGAAAACTTTTTAGCTTTTCCACGATCTTAAAGAACTATTCCCCAGGACTTTTGCTGGAGCTAATTCCCAAGGACTCATCAATTTTATCAGATGTTTGGACTTGAATTTTATGATGATTTAGTTCACACAATTAAATGTGAACTCTACTTTGATGCTGTGCTCTATGATGAATGCACCATTTATTTGGACTTTCATAAATGGGTGCTTCAAAATTTGGATGCTAGGTTCTATGGTGGAGGAATGGCACCATTTATTGGACTATCATTAATGGGTGCTTCAAATTTTGGATGTGATTAGTGCTTCTCTTTGCTGTTTACTTTGCTCTGGACTCAATGGAAATGTGGAACTTTAGAAGAAAAAATAACTATACTATGATTCATTGGAACTTTTTAGGAATGTTTACACTAAAACTCTTTCATACTTTTACTCTGCTCATATTTTTGTATGTCTATATTTTCATGTTTAATTGTACATGTCCTCCATTCTAATTTTTTTTTTTTTTGAAATATTTGGGATTTTCTTTATAAGAAACAGTTTTATTTCTGAATTCAGTAGTAAAAATTAAGCAAAAATATAGTATACCTTATTTACCCTAAATACTTGCACATCAATAATAACAATTACAAGTTAAATTGAATTATTTTCATGCACAGAGATAGTATAAAGTGATTCCAGCTTAATTGTTTTGTACTAGCCAAAAGAATTATGCTGTTATCTGAAGTCAGGTTCATACAGAGGATTGATCCCCCTCTTCCTATGAACTGAATTTCGGTCCACTTTCACATCTAATGTGTCATTCACAGATTAATCACAAGAGTACATTTTATGAAAATCTGTTATGATAAAAGTGAGAGTTCAAGACATTACAAATAAGCTAACTTGTCGGTCAAAATACATGATGCCATTAATGCATTAGACCAATATATTACTAAAGAGGTACACAAGTAATGGTTTTTAATGCAGAGGGTGAGCATGCATGGGGAATAATTATATAAATCATAAGGTGGCACTGCTGAAATTGCCTTATAGATAAGAACACATACATAAAACATAAAAGACTACAAGTTAACTTAAATGTCTTGCAACAATATACGCTCACTAGCAACAGGCAAAGGGAGTGTTGAACTTTTACATGTAGGTATCTCTTGCGATGAAATAAAAAAAATAATAGTTAAAAAAAATCATTAATTAAACCTTGCTGTTTTGGGGACAAAACATTTTCCAAAGGGCGAGAATTTGTGACAGGGTAAAAATAGGTCTCATTGCATTACATTTAAATTTCACAAAACTTGGTCTTTTTATATTAAATACGGTAGCTATAATACTAGCATTGGCAAGATGAAACAGGTGTTCTCCACAATAATTGTTTAATTAAATCTATAAGCTTATATACACATAATGCAATTCACATGGTCATAGAATTCTTTTACTATCTATTGACTTTAACACCCTAAATAATAAATAATTCAGATGAGATAGATGACAAAGAGATCTGAGAACATATGTTTAGTCTTGTACAGAACTAGTCAGTCTAAGATAGATTTTGGAAGAGTAGGACATATTTTAAAGCGAAGAAACCCAAGAAAATCAAAATGTGACTTTATATTTTATCAAGAGATTGCAAGGGGTCTGGCCCCTTGCATAGCTATAAGGTGGAGGATGGACATGTACAGTTAATTTGCTAACAATGATTTGCTGCAAAATAAAATTAATTATGTTGAATTTATTGGTCTCGCCTCTCACTGACGATTCTAAAATTGACGAAAACAACTAGTTCTACGAAAAACACTCTTATAATATATATAGACATATATGGAATCTAAGAAAGCTAATTATGAAATGTCACATTCATGTTTGATGACCAAATACTGATTCATTCCTCCAACTTAGTAGTAGCTTAGAACTATGTCACAAGAAAACATGTTTTCAGAGTTTGTGACCTGGTCAGGTTCAAACCAGACTGCTTAGCTACAGAGACTAGCTAGATTATTGAAAGTTTGCATGTACACACTTGATAGGCACAATCCAAAAATGCTCTTTTAATCGACGAACGCGGATCAAAAATTGCTAGAAACAGTGTTTTTGATTGCCATTTGTCGCCAATCGGGCGACAAATGGCAATCAAAAACTCTGTTTCTAACCATTTTTATCTACATTCCTCGATAGTATTAACATCTTGATTGCCGCCTATCCATTGTGATGTAGCAAGATGGGATGCAGGGAGCAAATAACATTTTAAGGTGCTGTTCAGACTGCACAGGATGTCTGCTTCTTTGTTGTTTGCATGTGTCGGTAGTCCTGATAGATTGGATTTTAGAATCAGCAGGCGATGAAAGAGAACGCAAAATTACCCAGCATGCACAGGTAGGTCTTCGCATGACAGTGCTTGAACCAGATATAACATCTATTTCGAAAGTCATGATCTATTTTAAAAGCATGACAGTTATGGTTACCATGAATGGCAAATCTATTTTTAACTACTCTGTAGAATGGATGTTGGAATCAGTGTCAACTCAATTGTTTTAAGTTTTAATTGAGCCTATTTATCAAGGGATTGGTGAAAAAAACAGTCTTGTACATGTAGTTGAATTACACTGTAGTTATTAATCCCCCGCCGCAAGTGAATGGGGTGTTTATAATAGGAATGCCTTTCGTCTGCCCGTCCGTCATTCCATCTGTAACACTTTCCTGTTCTCTCCATATCTCCTGAATCCTTTGAACGATTTTCATTACACTTCACTCAATTGTTCCTCTCAGTGAGACGCTGTGCAGAGCTCATGACCCAGCTACCTAGAATCAAGGTCTAGGTCACACTTTAAGGTAATGTGGGATGCTGCGGTGGGGGATTTGGCTGTACTTCAGACTGATGTCTTGTTTTTTGCTAAAAAGAATGATGGCGGAAATATTTTTTACAGGAGAATTACAGAAGCCGGTGACTGCTAAAATTATCCTCGTGTCTCCCGCTTCAATACTTGTGGGTGAATGATTACAAAGGCAACGGCATTTCTGGGCGTGATCATTATATGTTCTGTCCAAGTGGGATGTTAGGCACCGCCTGCACTGCTTAGTTTTGACAGACACTTATTTGTATAATTTTAAGAAGGGAAAAACTTACCGTGTAAATCAAAGATGGCGCCATACTACGTGTTTGCAACATCCATGCTATGAAGTAGATTGTTACCCCTGGCATAAGCAGTGAAGTTTTCTCTGGAAGTGACTTCTTAAATCTCTTTACATGCTGGGAAATTGTTCATGATTTTGTTGTCGTTTGCTGACTTTTTTCAATATTAACTTTTTCAAAACATTCTTTCAGGAATTTTAACACATGGTTTGGATCCCGATTTTGGTCTAAACTGTTTGCAAATGTTTTCTGCAGAGGACAAAAGTCACCCGTCACCGGCCTCGCTGTTGCAAGGAAAGAGTTTACAAGTGGTTAAATGATCTTGCTGTCATACAATGTATATGAACAGCTGATCATCGTATCCCAACCAAGCAGTCTTGAGTAGCATACTTGACAAGATTCAAGCTAGTCTTGGTAGCTGAGCAAGCTGCTGGTTTGTCTTTACGCAGTTGCTCTTAATTTTCTGTGAAATGGTTCAATTTTGAGAACTGAATCAGCTGTGTAACACGACTCCGGTTAAGCAAGGTTAGTTCAAATTTATTTCCCTTATATCTCAACCACAATATATGTTGTGGCTACTCAAAAGAACCGTCTCACAGAGAGGGTTCTTTTGAGTACCCACAACATAGGTTTTGGTGATAGATGCGAAAATGATCAAACTTTTACGCTAAAATATTGATTTCACTGTAGCTGTGTGTAATGATTGGATCTGGCCTGCTTCTGCTAGTAACTCTTCCGCTGCTAGTATCGTCTGCTGATAACCTTTCCAAACAGTTCGGACCCAGATCAGGCCGGACGTAATGTCCGGCCTGATCTGGATCCAAACTGTTTGGCAATTTGATGATGTTCCTGAAAGAAATTTTAAAAAACGTTAATTTTTAAAAAATTCAGCAGACGACAAAAATGATAATAAAATTACCCAGCATTCAAAGAGAAGTGATTTTTTTATCAGACGTTTCTAGGTCTTCTGCTATCATCTTTTCATCAGCTTCCAGTCAGCCGCCTGTCTCATGATGCTCTGTGTTATTCCAATGAAAAGATTTCTGTGAAAAGATAGTACATCCATTATAAATAAAATATATTTCAATTTTAAATGGTTTGAACAGATTCATCTGCCTTTGAAATCAGTTATATTGTTTAAATAAAATGCAACATCATAGTGCAATGTAGTAGCTGCATTTGATATTGCAGTCTTTTTTGCTGTTTTGAGAAATTTGGTATTTAACAGTTACAGGTTTGCCAAGCTCCTCCCAGCTCAACTATGGACCACTGTCTTTGTTTTTTTGTTTGTTTTGTTTGATTTGATTCTTTACGTCCCATCAACAATCTTTCAGTTAAACAGGGATGGGTCTTCTTGGGTTGAACCAGTACTAAGCTAGGATAAATGTGTCTTGCTCAAGGACCACAATGCAGTGACGCCGGTGAGGCTCGAACCCGTGACCCTTCGGTCTCGAGTCAAGCACTCTACCACTTAGGGCTGTCACGATATGCCATAAGCGTATCGCGATATATTGCGATATGTGGCAAGCATATTGCAATAATACCACAATATATTGTGCCAAAATGTCTTAATGTCAAGATACATTTTGGGTTAAAATGAAAGGAATATTGACATGAGATTGAATTTTAAATCCAGAGTCTGTACCATATGCCCTCAACAAGACTCGGAGGCCCAAATTCCCAACAATTTAGCTTGCAATTGGTCCCCTCGGCTAAATGAGATGGATCAGCCAGCTCTAACAGCCAGCATTCAAGTGATCTTACCTTGCACCTATTTGGTAGAACTACTTGGAGGCACTTGTGAAAGGGTCATGGTTGGGCTGACCTGAGCATCCACAGCTTTTGTTTTGATTTCATGAGTTACCATTTGGCTGGCTGGTGAGTGCTGTTGATTGAGATGCAAACTCAAATCTGTTGTTCTGCTGCCTTGTAGCAGTGCCTACTGATATATAAAGTGTCTCTGATGCCAGCCAGCAAATTTTAAACTTAAATATATACACTTCTTTGTACCACAACTAAATTTCTTTCCAATCAACTTTATTTGCATGAGTTTTGATGACTTTTTCTGACTTTTAAATGTCAAACTAAATAAAAAAGCAAGCCCTTCACTTTCTTGTGTTTCTATTTATAGTAACAACGATATATCGCGATACGTCTTTGGTACCAATATATTGTACCTTTTCAGACTAATATCGCAATATACCAATAAACCGATATATCGTGACAGCCCTACTACCACTGAGCCACTGTGCTCCCATGGACCAATGTCAAAAGTATGAAGAATAAGTTTGTGGAACATATGAAGGATGTATTTTGCTATGACCTAATAAAGAGCAGTTGTAGAACTGTTCTAGACCTGTTCTGGAGAGCACAGTGGCAAAGTTGTTAGAGCGTTAGACTGGGGATTGATGGGTTGCTAGGAGTCACAGTGGGCGGAGTCACAGTGTTGTGTTCTGAAGTTGAGCAAGACTCTTTATCTGCTGTTTTAGTACTCATTCAACCCAGGAAGGGGAGTGCAGTGGCTCAGTGGTGGAGTGCTTGACTTGAGACAGAGGAGCTGCGGGTTCAAGCCTCACAAGTGTCACTGTGTTGTGTCCTTGAGCAAGAACATTAATCCTAGCTTAGTACTGGTTCAACCCAGGAAGACCCGTCTCTTAATAACTGAAAGATTGTTGATGGAATGTAAAGAATCAAATCAAACAAACAAACAACCCAGGAAGACTGGAAATCTCCCTGGCATTACTGAAAAATTGCTGACTGGGACGCAAAACATTAAAAGAAACTAGATCTGTACTGTTACACCTTCTTATTTTCTATTAGATCATTTGCAGAACTTATTGGTTCAAAGAGTTCTAAATATGTTCTAGAGCCACATTTAGAACATTTCTAGTTGTTCTACTCAATGAGAAGCTTCCAATGATGAGTACTGACAACAAATGTTTTTGTGGAGAAACAAGAAATATTGATAAGAGTGTGTAATTGAAAATTATTTTTTCTTATTTGCAACCAAAACATATGTTGTGAGTACTCAAAAGAACCGTCTCATTGAGACGGTTCTTTTGAGCACCCAAAACATATGTTTAAATTGATGGGTAAGAAAATATGTACATTTTTCTAACCCCTATAAAGTTTGTTAATCTGGACCCATGTATTACCCTCCTTATCCAATCTCTCTTGGCCTCATTCATGTTTCCTTAAAAGTACAAAATTACATCCGATGAATTAAGTTCCACTAAGCTTGATTATATCCCGAAATAGCTTGTCAGAGTTTCACAGAGTAACATATTTATTCTAAAAATTGGCTCAGGCCATCATCATGCAGTCCTAGCCGCCATGCAATATTTGGCCACTATCGGCGCACCAGCGAATTTGAATGTTGTTTCACTGGCTGGCCAATAGTGGCCAATTTTTGTATGCATACTGGGGTGCAGTTTTTGGGCCCCAAAAAAATTAACTTTGTGTATATTACAGAACACCCATTCTGTATTCTACTTTATAATCAAGAGCGCATATAATCCTAGCTTAGTACTCAACCCAGGAAGACCCGTCCCTACATAACTGAAAGAGTGTTGACTGGGACGTAAAGAATCAAATTAATCAAAAGAGCACATGTACTGTGCACATTTTCAATAACTGTATAACCTCTTTTGAAATCAATGTATGTCCATATCAGCTGGCTTCTGATGAAGCTACATGATCAGAATCAGCACTTTTTACCCTTTTATACTGCAATAATGAAAACCAAAACAGAAGAAATCTGTGTGCCCTTGCAGGTCCTAATAACACAGTGGGTTACATAATCTGACTTTAATGGACTGCACAAGAGGGTTCCTGAGTTTGAACCCTGGTCATGCATGTACATTCATAGGGATTATTCTCTCCCTATCACTGATGTTTCAAATTCAAAGGGCAGTTCTCAGTTACTTACGAGAGTATGCATGTATATAGTCCCGGTTAACAGCCTATTCAGTAACTCACATTCGTTCTCTACATCTAACGAAGTAAACAAACGGCTACATCTACTGAGGGCTAGCATGTATAGTAAAACCTGTGTAAAACTGCCACTCCAAAAGATCTAGCTAATGAAGGTCAAAAGTATTGCAGAATGCTCCGCATTAAGCGATAATTGGTCGTGAAAACCATTTTGTTTTTTTGAGAGTGGCCGTTTTACACAGGTTCTACTGTACTGGTAATTTTAAACCGTTTAAGTGCGTAACATAGAACTAGAATAGTATAATATGGCCGGGCGGCCAGGATAAGAAGAAAGCGACAATAAACCAAAACACAAACAAACAATCAGTGTGCCCATTGTAAAAAAATGTCTATTTTGGAAGTTATATATAACCCATGCATGATCCATATTAATGTTTTACCAGACCAAAAAGAGAAAAAGTGGCTATGAATGACAGCCTGAAGAAGATTGGTAGTGATTTAATGGACCCTAAACATTGGTCTGAATGGAGTTGGTGTACAACGGCATAGCCAGAACGATGAAAAAGTTACGCACATCAAAGGGAGACTACTGGAACAAGCAATGATTCCTCTTCAATTGCACCCTTTTCCAATGGGAACTTCTCTTAAAGGAAAGAATTTGCCCCCAGAGGGAGCGAATTCTTTTTTTTATGAGAAGTTCCTTATAGTATGGAAAATCACTTTTATCACATTAAGTGACCTCCCTTAAATGTTACTATTTTTATTTTGCACATGCGTAACCTGCGTAATAGGTGCTACGCCAATGGTGCCTTCATGTAACAGACGTGATTTATTCTGGCCTGTATAAAATAAACATGATGATGATGATGATGATGATGATGATGATGATGATGATGATGATGATGATGATGATGATTACGATGATGATGATGACGACGACGACCCAAACTTTGTAGTATCAAAACTGAACAGAAGATTCCATCAGGCAAGAAATGGTTCCTTTTGTGTAGGTACTGATGATTTATGTTGATATATAATGGTTTAAAAATCAAGACTGATGACTTAGGTTTGGCACTTTGGAATTGTGCCACTTGTGGCTGCCAAAATTTAAATCAGCAATATTCTTATTTCTGTCAGAGAATTGAGCAAAAATTTTCCATTATATTCAGTCTAGAAGAATATGCGAAAGATTTTAACCGTTTGTATTCTTATTTCTTGCACACTGTAAGGATATCTGAGATTTTACCCTGGGATAGAAAATCTTATCTTACCCATGCTATCTTACCCAGGACGTCAAGTGAGGTCATCATGAGAAATTGCATCTTAGCGTATTCAAGGAGCTCTGGAAGCTTATTTTAAAATAAATTAAATACAGTGGTGAGCAAGAAAAAGAATCCATTATTTGTGTGAGAATCTGTCCCTCGGGATCACCATTTGTCACACTTGGCAAGCCTCATGATGCCAAACGGCGCTCCTGAGGGGACGGATTTTTCTATCCTACCCTCACACTCATGATAGATTCTTATAGTATTTCAGATTCTTTTAGTATTTCCCCATATAAGGATGGGATTTTCAATTTTATATACAGTCAAACCTCGATTATTCGAAGTGCCAGGGACCGCAGGAATCCTTTCGAATAATCGGTAGTTCGAATGATCGAAAACGGCAGATTTCGGATATTTTCGGAAAAGCTTGGACCATTGTTGCCAGAGTTCGCAACTTCAACTCGTGATTTCTGTGAAGTAATTATATATGAGCTTCTTGGAGGATGTTGTGGTCTCATCGTCTCTTATGCTTTGCAGATCTAAGAACGCCGAAAAGAAAGCAAATCCAATCTTTATTGACATCTACTACATGTATATACATGTAACAACATCGATAACAATAATGAAAATAAAGGTTAAATGTAAATTGACGAACCATTTACCGACGAAATATTGTCTCCTTTTTTATCACCCTAATGTCATAAGGTCTCCATCCCAGCTAGCACACAACGTCGGGCCATCAACGGCCCACCAGCGATAGGCCATTGAGATGGCCTATCGCTGGCAGGCCGTTGGTGGCCCGCCGTTGTCTGCTTTTTGGGCTGCGAACTTTTCTTTTATTTCAGTGAAAACATACGATTTGGGTGTTTAAAAGAACCGTCTCGTTTAGGCATCCAAACCTAGGTTTTGGTTGTCTTCCCTCAATCGTAAAATTGTGTTTTAGGCATTCAAAAGAAATGTTTCGATGAAACAGTTCTTTTGAGCACCCAAAACACATGTCCGTGATATTCGTCTATTATCGAAACTGTTATTTTTGTTGTACAAAGTCGGTGCGCTTGGCGTGTTCGCTTAATGTACACTGGTCAAAAATAAATCAAAGGAAGAGAGACGATCAAATTAAAATCAATTTTAGCTCATTTATGCCCCTAATTAGACATTCAAAAACATCAAACAAACCATTATTGCAGACGAGCTTAATAAAAGACACCATTTACTCACTTAACGGTTCATCACGTAACAGTGTGAACGTTAATCCGGTGTCAGTTACCTGTTGCAACTTCTCAGGTGTGTAAATCGAACTCGACCAAACAAAGAAATCATGATCACCATGCGTAACTTTTGGACTTCGAATTTTGAAGGGTAATTTAATAGCATTTTCTTTAATCGGGACCGACGAATCACTTCGAAAAATTGATTTTTTCGGATAATCGAAATTCGAATAATTGGTAGTTTAATTGCAATAGATAATAGAGAAAAAAGTCGGGACCGTCCATTGTCTTCGAATAACCCAGTGGTTTCGGATAATCGGCGTTCGGATAACCGAGATTTGACTGTATTTCAAGGGGTCACAAATAATTATGTACTTCAGTCCCTGAAGATTGTATTTATCTTAGCAAACAGTGCTGGCCCTGATGAAATACCGTGTTTTGTGGCATTTCATCTGGGTCTCACTGTTTGCCAAAGTACCCGTTTAGGGGTTGATATATATGCCCTAATAAACACTCATGTGTTTGTCAGTTTTAAACACACATTGAGAACTTATTGAATGAAAGGTTTTTTACTTTATTTGCAAATTTCAAGTTGTTCAACTTTTTGACCAATTTCGACACAAGCAGTGGAAGAATCACAAAAAACTACTTTTTCGAGAATGAAAAATCACTTCGATAGAGCCATGTCTTGAAGTATATTGAGGAATAAGCAGTGTGTTGAAGATGAGCAAGTTTGAGATAGCGAGTTGGCCTGTAACTTGGTTTCTTAGTGTGGGTGAAAAATGCTGGGGATTGATCCTATCAGCTGAAAGCAGCTGATCTATATCTAAGCTGTTTTCAAACGAGCATACGGAATTTTAAAAAAGCCATGCTCATTAGGGCTGATATGGTAGTATGTCACTTTGTCTAAAACTAGTATGATATAATGTCAGTGTAACCCTGAAGGCATCACAGATGACATTTGGAGAAAAAATTTGGATTCCGATTAGAAGCAAATTAGGGCTTAAATATATTTTTCCTATAAAGGTGTGCTTCACCCTTCAACATATTCCATTGCAATGGGGATGGTCTAATTGTAAAACTTAGAAGAAGCTCTTTTGCCTGGGTGAAGTTGGAAAAAGACTTATCACGTACAGCAGTGGCCGGTTACATAGCATTATTAAGCTTTATGATATGGCGCTAAAAAAGTCCTCCGATAATATAACTGTTAATCTGACCTTGGGTGTACTATGCTTCAAGGATCAATCTGATCATGGTCTATTGAGACTATTCTATTAACTTTGCCATTCCAGGAACGGGTAACATTGCTCCTGTCTGTTAAAGTGTGATTGCTTATTTCTTATGCGTGACCGATTGATGAAAGACCAAAGTTGGTGATGACCAGCATGCAGTTGTCTCTGCATTCTGTTACATCAGTGACATGCTCAAGATCTATGCTGGGGGCAGATGCCAGCTGGCCTTGCATGGTAACAAAGTTCAAGTGTGAGTGGGGCGAGTTCCGCCCACAAACTTCTCAACAACTGCCATGTAGACTGGAGGATGAGTGTACTCAACATGCATGCAGGACTTTAGTAACTAAAGAGTGCATAACGAAAATTTAATTTTCTTATTTCTCAACCAAAACATATGTTGTTGGTACTCAAAAGAAATATGTTAAAACTGATAGGTAAGAAAATATTAACAATTTTACGCTGAAAATTTTTGTTTATCTAAACCTATGACATGTGTGAGGAGTGTGATGCTGCATATATAGCACACACAGCAGGGACCTGGGCCATGATGACAGATACCTTGAATGGCCTGCTAGCGGGCAACAACAAATTTAAATCCATGATCAGCAGGATCTGCAACATCAAACAGGGTTCGCACAGGCTTGAAAAGTACTTGAATCTGGAAAAGTCCTTGAAAATTAAATCTGCCTTGAAAAGGACTTGATAATCACTCAAATGCCTTGAAATGTCTTTGAATTCTACCTATTTTCTGAAGGACTTTAGTAACACTGTTGATATGGATCTTAGTCAGGCTTAAATGAAATATATGTGTGGTTCCTGTTGCCTACCTATCCTATTTTTTTAACCCTACCCTAAACATTAAAATGGTCTTTGGAGAAAAAATTCCTAAAATGGGCACTTTTTCAGATTTTGTCACTATTTTCTTTGTTAAATGTTACAACAAAATTTAATAATTTCCCTACCTACCTACCCTAAATTTTGTTGGTATGCAACAGGAACCACACATATATTTCATTTAGGCCTCAGTATAAAATGTTGTGCTTTTATTTGGTGCAGCATAAAGGCACAACAATTTTATACTAATTTTCTAGTACTAATATGTCCATTATCTCCGTCTAGCATTTAAAACACTTAAATCAGGAATTTTCAAAAACTTTTAGTCCTTGAAAACTGTAGGATATCCTTAAGAAATCCTTGAAAAGTCCTTGAATTTTACTCAAACTTGCCTGTTTAACCCTGTCAAAGCATGAGGAAGAAATTATCTCAGACTCCCTTCCTACAAAACTAAGTGGCATCCTGAATATAGATGTGGTGCTCGACCCCAACAGTAGGATGAGATGACTTGGTCACGGAGCCCAGCACAGACACGCAAGAGGTAATCTGTCTCATAGCAGGACAAAGAAAATATGGGAGAAAGTGCACGGTTGGGCACTATGACCAAGTGAAGCATGATATAGATTCTACAAATCTGAATGGAAAGGATATCTTCTAGGAATTCAAAGACAAGTCAGACAGACCCCACCAATTGAGAGAGGATTGACTGTAAAAAATAAGTTATTGGTTGATCAAATCATCACTACATTTTATAACCTTTAACATTGCATTTTGAAGTCTTATTTTTAGGGAATTAGAGTAGGGGAGAATATATATATTTTAAGAGGCTGGTAGACTTGGTGTTTGTTTTAAGGCTTGTTTAATTCTCATACTGACACTCATGGATGCAAAAGATTATTGTCTAACTCAACTTGACCTGCATTTGTAAGGCTCCTTTTCTAGAAGGAATGTCCATTACTGGGTATATATACTTATCCAGGATAATCCTCCAATGAACTCTTAGCCTTTTCATGAGAAGACCGGTCTTCCCTGATTCGTGACCTTGCAAGTGAGTATGTCAAGCTCAAGCCAGCCTGCTGCTCAACTGATCAGACTCCAGATTATCTAAATGAAACTCTGCATGCATCATTACATTCATTAACTCTTTTTTACTTTTGTTGTTGGCTGATCACCTTTGCAAACAGTTTGGATACAGTAAAACCTATGTAAAACAGCCATTCTCAAAAAGACCGAAAATTGGTTTTCAAGGCCAATTATCACTTAAAGCAGGTCAAAAGTACTGCAGAATGCTCCAATGGGAGCATTCTGCAATACTTTCGACCTTCATTAAGCCACCATTTGTCATTTAGATCTTCGTTTTGTATATTTTTGACTGGCCGTTTCTGTATAAAAACCATTTGACAGGCTGCATGTCAGATAGTGTTCATGAAAGAATTTTTTGAAAAAGTTCATTTAAAAAAAAGTGGTCTACAAACGACAATAAAAGCATGAGAAATTATACCCTGTACCCAGAATGCAGAGAGTTTAAGTAGCAAATAACAGTGCGTCCATATATGCATGATGCTGATATCAGACTGTGTGGCTGCCTACACTTATTAAAATTTTATGTTTGCATATGGTATACCGGTGCAGATAGAACATGTTTTCTTGTGGCTCAACGCATATAATCCCATTCCACCTAATAACTGACCAAACTTTAAATCTATAAATCTATAAATGACCTACTTGAATTGTCCCATAAACTGGACTCCTGAATTGTCCCATAAACTGGACATGACAGAGATTTTGAACCCACTATTGGTGACCATTGGTTCTGCGGCCTAAAAGTACATTAGTACTTTCTTTACAAAATAGCTAGATTCTTCCATATATGGTTTTACTTGGAGGTTCTAGAATCGGCCATTTATTATAGTCCATGTACTTGTTCAAGAACTTGTTCTAGAACAGTTCTTGAGCTTTTAAGAATTGTTCTTGAAATTCAAGAACAGCTGTTATTTCACTATCAAGAAAGTTGTTCCTGAACTCTAGAACTGCATTTTTTTATACAGTAAAACCTATCTTAAGTGGCCACTCAAAAGAAGGCCAAATACATGTACATGTATTGGTTTTCAAGACAGATTATCGCTTAATGCAGGTCAAAAGTATTGCAGAATGCTCTCTTGCTCCAAGAAAGCATTCTGCAATACTTTTGACCTTCGTTAAGCTACCATTTGTCTTTAAAACCTGTGTTTTGTCTATTTTTGAGTGGCTGTTTTACACAGGTTTTACTGTTTAACTTCAGCCTGCTCCATACCCCAAAATAGCTAGATTCTTCCATATATGGTTTTACTTGGAGGTTCTAGAATCGGCCATTTACTATAGTTCATGTACTGGTTCAAGAACTTGTCCTAGAACAGTTCTTGAGCTTTTAAGAATTGTTTTTGAAGTTCAAGAACAGCTGTTATTTCACTTCAAGAAAGTTGTTCCTGAACTCTAGAACTACATTTTTTTATACAGTAAAAACCGATCTTAAGTGGCCACTCAAAAGAAGGCCAAATACATGTACATGTATTGGTTTTCAAGACAGATTATCGCTTAATACAGGTCAAAAGTATTGCAGAATGCTCTCTTGCTCCAAGAAAGCATTCTGCAATACTTTTGACCTTCGTTAAGCTACCATTTGTCTTTAAAACCTGTGTTTTGTCTATTTTTGAGTGGCTGTTTTACACAGGTTTTACTGTTTAACTTCAGCCTGCTCCATACCCCAAAATTTAAGGGGAAAACCTTAGTCCGATTCATTCAGTTGACATGCAAGGCAATGTAAAATTACCCATGATGGCACTCCTTGCCCGGAGATCATAACACTTTTTTCATGCTCAACTCAGCTGAGCACGAAATTTATCCTGCTCATAAATGTTAAAATGCCAACAATTGTTGGCATTTTAACATTTACACTCACACAAACTTCTAAGCGGTCACATTGAAATTCCAAAATTTTGACAAAATTTTTAATCATTTTGAACTAGTTTTAATTTCATGTTTTGACATATTGTATTGAGATATGTCATACAAAAAACATTCCATGATGTTTCACTTGAAATTAATGAAGAACCAAATGCCGTGTTAATAGGACAATTACATGGTGATTTTAAGGTGACCTCTTAGAACTTTGGGCAAGTGTATAAGCATGATAAATACAACCTGAGGGACTTAAAGCAAGAAACTTCTTAATTTGTTGTTTTTTATGAGCAGTTGAAATTTCATGCTCAGTGGAGTTGATCATGAAGAGTTTTATAACCATGGGCCTGGGCTTTGACATACCGAAGTCCTTAAAAATGGTCCTTGTTGCTTCCCTTGTGTCACTCAGATATAAGGGGTAGAGGAAGGACAGATGGGGGGTGGTATAAGCCAAGTGCCAATACTAGGTGAGTGTCTTTTGATATCAAGCTTACCAGGCAATGCTTTGAGAATGCTTGTTGAATCGCGGGGCTTGCAGTTTACAAGTTGGTTCACTCTTCAAACTAGCGATTATGACATTTAGGATTCGATGTCATTGACAAAGTCATTCAAAAAGTGCAATGTTGTGATGACCTGATAAAGCCACATGCAGTGAGATAGGCAATGTTTATCAGGTCAACATGCAACAATGCAGTTAAAATGAGAGGTAACTGATACATACCTGTTGGACAGCAGACCATAAATGAGAGCATTGAGCGTCCGGTCAGAACCAAACTGTGACCATCGTAGTTAAAGACTAAAAAATTGTTGCTCCATCACTGAAACATTTAAATTAGGACATTGTCTTACATATTTGCTTGAGAAAAAAAACAGCAGCTCTAAAGCAACAATAAACTTTGAAAACCTTTAAGAGACTGTCTACACATGGTCTCGACCAATAGTACCATCATGTTTGAAATCTATAAATTTTAAGAGAGCTTTCAAAATCCTTCCAATTCTGGCAATTTTTTTTTCCATTATCCATCTGGTCATGGCATCATCAGCCTCCAGTTCTCTGTTCAAGAACCTCTGGTTCTAGTCTGTTCAAGAACCTCTGGTTCTAGAGCTTAGCTATTCAAGAATATCTTCAAAAGTTCATGAAACTAAGTTCTTGTAGTTCAAGAACTGTTCTTGAAGAGTTCAAGAGTTCAAGAACAAATGATTAGTTCTCGAACTTTTTTCACAAGGGAATTTTAAGCTTTCTCTATGATTCCAATGAAGACTAGTTGTATTGTCCTGGGCTGCTCTGATGCCAATGCTCCCTGGGGCTCTGTCAAATTATTGGTTGTATCTCACATTGTGAGATATAACCCGAGCTCCACCCTATTTATACCAATCTGAACCCCCGCCCCCTCTTCCCTACTTAAGATATATATTATTTGGTAAGGGCCATTTTCTAATGGACTGGCCCAAATAATTTGGGCCAGTCCATTAGAAAATGGCCCTTATCAAATAATTGTTTAACATGTTTCTTTAAACATTCATACGCAGCTTTCCAGTGGGGTAGTGACGTATATATTATAGGTCACTGAGTGGGGCTAGAAGTCAACCATCAGCTATTTCCATATTTTGTGTATGTGAGAGGTGTTGACTCTGGTCAGTCTATATGCCAATTCATGGGCGGATCCAGAAAGTTTTGTAAACTTTGAAAACCTTTAAGAGACTGTCTACACATGGTCTCGACCAATAGTACCATCATGTTTGAAATCTATAAATTTTAAGAGAGCTTTCAAAATCCTTCCAATTCTGGCAATTTTTTTTTCCATTATCCATCTGGTCATGGCATCATCAGCCTCCAGTTCTTGAACTTTAGTAACCTCTGTTCAAGAACCTCTGGTTCTAATCTATTCAAGAACCTATGGTTCTAGAGCTAAGCTATTCAAGAATATCTTCAAAAGTTCATGAAACTAAGTTCTTGTAGTTCAAGAACTTTTCTTGAAGAGTTCAAATACAAATGATTAGCTCTCGATTTTTTTCACAGGGGGATTTTAAGCTTTCTCTATGATTTCAATGAAGACTTGTTGTATTGTCCAGGCTGCTCTGATGTTGAATGCTCCCTGGGGCTCTGTCAAATTATTGGTTATATCTCGCACTGTGAGATTAATTATTATTTCTACCCGAGCTCCACCCTATTTATACCAATCTGACCCCCACCCCCTCTTCCCTATTTATGATATATTTGGGCCAGTCCATTAAAAAATGGCCCTTATCAAATAATTGTTTAACATGTTTCTTTAAACATTCATACACAGCTTTCCAGTGGGGTATATATATAGGTCACTGAGTGGGGCTACTAGAATTCTATTTTTTGGTCTGAACCATCATCTGTTTCCATATTTTGTGCATGTGAGAGTGAGTCGATATACATATGCCAATTCCACACTGGTAAATGTATACGTCGATTTGGTGGTATTTACGCGTATTGCCGGTACCTTAAAGACCGGAAGTGGTAGATATTGGCGTTAATACTTTGTAGAAAAACATGCCATATGCCTGAAGGACTATAGAATTAGATTATTATTAAGTATTCGGCATGCAGATGGCGATTTATGTAAGCATTTAGGAATAGATCCGAGTACCAATCTGGATGATCGGTACTCGAATCTATTCCTAAATGCTTACATAAATCGCCGTGCACATACTGAATACTTAAACATGATTGAAGTCTATAGTCCTTTAGGCATATGGCATGTTTTTCTATACAGTATTAACACCAATATCTACCACTTCCGGTCTATATAGTACCGGCAATACGCATAAATACCAGCAAATCGACGTATACATTTACCAGTGTGATTCACCGGCAGATCCAGAAAGTTTGTCAGAGGGGGTCCAACTTTGACGGGGTTTTTTTGTGTAATTTAGTTGATGAGGGGAGGGAGGATTCAAATACCACTATAAGCACAGCCCCTGCGAAATGGTCTAGAACTGTTCTAGAATGTTCTAAAATTATTCTAGAATTTTCTAGAACTATGTTCTAGAACTGTTCTAGATATGTTCTAGAATGTTTATGGGACAGATGTAGAACGGTAAATGGGACAATTTTTTATTCTACAAATGTTCTAGCCGAGGTCAAAAAATTTGTTCTAGAAAAGTTCCAGAAAATTCTAAAAGTTTTTCCTAGAACAGTTCTAGAACAAATCAATTTTGTTCTAGAACAGTTCAAGAACAAATCTTTAGAAGGTTTATGGAACAATTGTAGAACACCCCTCATAAAATGTCCCATTTAACGTTCTATAAATGTCTGGGAATAGTTCTAGAACATCTGTAGAATGGATCCAGAACTATTCCAGAAATGTTCTAATGGTTTGTTCTAGAACTGTTCTAGAATTAACCTTGGTTTGTTCTAGAACAGTTCTAGAACAAATCTTTAGAATGTTTATGGAACAGTTGTAGAACAGAACACCCCTCATAAATTGTCCCATTTAACGTTCTATAAATGTCTCTGAATAGTTCTAGAACATCTGTAGAATGGTTCCAGAACTATTCCAGAAATGTTCTAATGGTTTGTTCTAGAACTGTTCTAGAACTAACCTTGGTTTGTTCTAGAACTGATCTAGAACAAACCTTTAGAATTTTTCTGGAACAATTGTAGAACACCCCTATAAATGTTCCATTTAACGTTCTAAAAATGTCTCTGAATCATTCTAGAGCATTTTTAGAATGGTTCCAGAACAATTCCAGAAATGTTCTAATGGTTTGTTCTAGAACTGTTCTAGAATAAACATTGGCTTTTTCTAGAACTGATCCAGAACAAACCTTTAGAAATTTCCTGGAAAGACTGTAGAACAACTCTTCAAAAATGTCATATAAAGCATTCTATTAATGCCCCTGAATTATTTTAGAGCATTTTAAAATAGTTTAAGAACAATTTCAGGAATGTTCTAGTGGTTTGTTCTGCAACTGTTCTAAAAAATCTGAACTTTTCTGAAACAGTTGTAGAACACCTCCCCAAAAATGTCCCATAAAGGGTTTGGAAATAAGATTCCATCGAATGCTACCTTTATATATCTGGAAGACTGTTGACATTGGTTTAAAACCCCAATAAGTAATCCCCAAATGCAGGTGACACAATAAATAAATAAACATCAACTGGAGGAGAATTATTATAGGGGCCCTAAGTTGCCTAAATGTTGTTAGTTATTGCCACCCTGTTACCCCACTAATTTCAAAACATTGTCATGCATTTGACCTTGGAAAAACAGCAACTACAGCAACAATTGACATTAATACTTAAGAAATTGTGTCTCAAGCCTACTCACTGTCCCAGACTCTATAATACTGTCAAATTTGCCATCTAGAAACTGCCACAAGTGCTTTTTGGGGAGCCTTCATAATCCCTCCAATTCTGGCAGCCATGTTTTTCCCAACATCAATCTGGTTAAATTTATGATAATAACATGCTTGTTCTAGAACTGTTCTAAAAATGTTCTAGAACATTTTTTAACTTTTGTAGAACTTGCTGGTTCAGTAAATTTCAGTAAAATATTTCTCCTGAATTATCAGTGATTTGAAAAATAAATAACATTCATTGCAAAACTGTAACATTGTAGTTTTTGGAAAACTTATTGGATGTTAACTGCTCAACCTCTGTTTATAGTAATTAAGCCATGATCATCTTCTCATTGTGGTAACATGCCACCCTGTATTACCCCACCCATTGCAAAACATTGTCTTGCATTTGCTAAAAAAAACTTACAAACAACAACCCCACCATTAATCAACATTAAAAACCTTAGAGAAACTGTTTTTCAGGTCTACTCACTGTCTCAGTCAATACTACTATCATGTTTGCCATCTAGAAATTCCCAAACAAATGTTTTTGAAGAGCCTCCACATTTTCCCTCCAATTCTGGCAGCCACGTTTTTCCGATCATCCATCTGGTTATGACATGTTTCCTCTTTAAATGTTCTAAAAATGTTCTAGAACTTTTTAGAACATTTCTAGAACTTGCTGGTTCTATAAAAGTACTTAATAAGTTCTAGAACTTAATTTGAATTTTCTTTTACTTATTTTGTCCTTTTTTTCTTTCTTTCTCTATATACTGCTAGACCCTCGCTTGCAAGTATTATCGGCAAGTGTACTTTGTGCACTCCAGGTTGCAGGATGAAAGCTCACAAGTAATTTAAACCATATCTAAATAACCGTAGGGTTCTTTAACCTGCACGAGGGGTGACCTTCCCTGCAAAGGGGACATCCAGTTAACGTCCCCATCCAAAGGACCAGGCCTCCAGATAAGAGTGCATATTGGAAAATTATTTTCTTTGTTTCTCACCCAAAAAATGTTTTATGTTTTGGGTACTCAAAAGAACCGTCTCATTGCCCAACCACTGAGCTACCTGATGCTTTCTGCTCTTGAGAAGTTTCAAAAATGTTCTAGAATTTATTAGTATATTTGTAGAATTAACTAGTTCTAAAAAGTAAGACAAATGTTCTAGAACTTAATTTGAATCATTTTTTAGAAGTTTCTGTCAACTTATTTTGTTCTTGAAAAGTTCTAAAAATGTTCTAGAATATTATTAGAACATTTGTAGAACTTACTGGTTCTTGATTTGTTCTAAACATGTTCTAGAATATTTCAAGAACACTTATAGAATGGAAATCAGTTCTAGAATGTGTTTGATTTGTTCTATAACAATGTTCTAGAACAGTTGTAGAACAAGAGTTCTAGAACGAACATATTTACCTGTTTAGAACAGTTCTAAATGTTCTAGAACAGTTCTAGAACACCTCCAATTTGTAGAACAAAATTTCGCAGGGGAGGCCATCATTGGCCCGCTAGTGAAACGCCATTCAAATGGCGTTTTCGCAGGCTTGCCGATGATGGCCCAACAATGAATTTGGCTTGGTGGCTTTGTGTTTTTCAGGGGATCCGGACCAGTACGGCTAAGAACCCATATATATTTGTGACTTTTCGGGGGGGGGGGGGGGGGGGGGGGGGGGGGGGGGGGGGGGGAGGGTCTGGTCCCCCCCCCCCCCCCCTTTGGGATCCCCACATGAGGCTCGCTGCTCACATGTCAAATCGTCATGTGCCAGCTGATACATGTATTAGCATATACCCAGTGGGTATAGGTCATTGATGATAGACAAGTGATATTAATGACCAGTCTATGATATAATAGTCTGTAGGCAGGTAATTAGCCAATACACAAACTATACAGGTATGGTATTACCCTAATCTCCCTAATTTATCAGACATAAACCACCCAATAAAGGGGCTTTAGGGTTGTGTCCTAGTCAGCAAGACATCATTTTCAAAATTTAAACATTAAATTGCTGCTTAAAATTTACTCTTCTGCTTATATGCCTGAGCCGAAGATCCAACATTTTGTTTGGCATGGTCTAGCTGGGTCCAAACTGTGTGCAAAAGCTATCAGCAGACGACATTAGCAGGCAAAGAATTTAAGGGGAAGAATCAAACATGCAATTCATTATTAAACCATGCAATCTGCTGCATCGAACAAAACATGGCCTACACATGTTTTCAATAAATAGCAACACAATTCAAAAATGTTGTCTGCAAATTATAGGGGTCATTTGAAGGGTTTGTTCACTCAGCATGACAAAGGTTAAGGTAATTATGTACCTGACCCACATTCTGTCATAAAATCTATGTCTATATCTGCAGGCAGTATAGGTTGCCATTGATTTTCTGTAAGACTGACCAAAAATAACCAATATCAGCTGATTTTGACATAATGATACCATGTTTGACCTAATAATTATGCAGTTTTCATTGCTTTTTCGAAATTCTATATCTTCTTTTGAAAACATTGTAGATTCAGATCAGCTGGCTTTTTATGAAAATGCAAGTGGGCATGACCTAGAAAAGCCACAACCACAGACCACAGACCAACCTGTGGGAACACCTTGGCTCAGTGGTAGAGACGGAGGGGCCGCGTCCTCATAATGCCCGCTACGAAAATTGCACAAATGGTTCTGCTCTGCAAACAAAGGGGGCCACCAGAGCTCTGATAAGAAATATCTTTAAACAACATCTCTAATTTCAAAATAATTTCACAGAAGTGTTCCCCATGATGCTCTCTACCAAAATTGCACTAATGGTTTTGCTCTGCCAAGCAAAAAGGTTGCCAAAGCTCTACATAAGAAAACTATTTAAAGGGCATTTACTGGTCCAAATTCAATATAATTTCACAGAAATGTTTCTCATGATTGCCTGACACAAAATAACATGATTGATTGCCAAAATAAACTGGCAATCAATAACATTAATTTTTTGTTCAGCTATTATCAATTTTGAAAAAAAAAATGTTTTTGGCTATCACAAAATAGGATTTTTTTTGGTTAAATTATTGTGTATAGGAGTGCCCCCTACATATTGTTATTCCATTGGCCCAATTTAAAGTCTTAAATTTCCAGTACATATATGCTCAGATATTGTCATTGATTTCTCAGTTGTGTGAAGGAACAAAAAATGCTGACTTGGCAGATTTCTGAGAAGAAAAAGTAGTCTCATTTGTCTGGGTCAGATTACAATATAGAACTCAGATGTTTTGATTATAAGTTCCCCTGTTTCTTTTACAGTATGGGGAAACTTGATGAGATTTTCTGTCTGGCTACATTTTTTCATTAGATTTTAGCACCTGTGAAAACAAAAGTAACAAAACACTGTTCTTTCAAGTACTAAACCCTTTTCATTCTGATGGAGTCAATTATCCCATACATATTGATACAAGAATTATGGAATTGTCCATTTTGTATTTTAAGGGTATATTGCTGGTTAAAATTTCTATAAAATGATGTAGTTCTATGATCCTTGAAAGCGCAGTGGCTCAGTGGTAGTTGTTGTTGTTGTTGTTGTTGTTGTTGTCATAAATTCTCCCAATATTGGGACACCTCGAATCGAGTGGAACAAAATTAAATGTTAGAACTAAAGTGTTAATGTAAAACTAAACACTGTACAATATACAGCCACCAAGCTCCCAGCACCCAAACTGTACAATATATCCAACGTCTATTCACAAAACTATAACCAATACACTGTACAACACAACCATAAAGGTCCTAACACCAAAACGTATTCACAACTTATATACAGGTCTTTATGGTAGAAATTTTAAGCATTAGATTTCACCTTTGCCACACCGAACAGGCATATCTGTGAAAGTCCCAATCTTTCTTCTGGCACTGGACGCTGCAGTAGCGAGTTATATGACAGCGTGAGCAACGTTTAAGTTCACCTCCTTCCTTGGGTGGATGCTTACAGTTAGAACAAACACAGTCTATCCCGTCCTCACTTTTGTCACTATCAATGTTTGTCTTGGCCAGAAAATCAAAAAGGACTGCCCGTTCCTGTAACAAGTCAGGCTCAACAGCTTGGGCTGGTGTTGGATTATCCGAAGACTCCAGGTCCCTGTCACTACCACAAACAAGACTGGTATTTTCCAGTTCCTTTACACACACGGAATCCTGCTGGTCTTCTGGCGAAGGAGAATCTGGTTTTCCAGCCAACTTCTTCTCCAGGAAACGTGCGTGCCTCCTCCTAGAACGAGCCAACGCAGAGGGAGAGTTTCTCTACTTCCGACGACGTCTCACTGGTTTCACAGTAGCGCGTCCGGCAACCTCGCTGTCGTTCTTGGCTTTGTTCGGAGTTTTGGCGGGAAGTTTGCAGCTGACGGTTAACGACAATGAATCCTGATTCCGCGTGAGTTTCCACGAGTATCGGTTATCCTCATCATTCTCCAGTCTGTTCAGAACTTCAATGATTGATTTTGGGATAATATTGGGTAGAGCATCCATCATTATTTTCCAAAAATCACGGTGGCAAGAATTCTCCGTCCACTCGATCCGCCATTAGTGTGCTTGACCTTAAAACAGTGCAATCCTGATAAAATGCCACCTTTTTAGGTGGCATTTCACCAGGATCTGCACTGTTTGCTAGAAGACTAGACTCCACGCTAGAAGTTATCAGTCTTCACTGTTTGCCAAAGTACCTGTCCATTGGTGTCTAAAATGAAAAAATAAGGGTTCCATAATCAATATAGGACTTTCCAATTTCTGATTGACTATCTTTGGCATAGCTCCGATTATGCAGTTAGGCATGTATATAATAAAAATAGTAGCTTTCAAGGGAGGTCACCTAATGTGGTAAATGTGATTTTCCAGTATAAGGAACTGCTCCTCCCACTGAGAGCATTTTTTTCCTTTAAGAGAAGTTCCCATTTCGAAAAGGGACGCAATTGAAGAGAATCACTGCTTGATGCAGTAGTCTCCCTTTGATGTGCGTAACTTTTTCAGCGTTCTGGCTACGCCACTGACTTTTATTTAAAGTACATGATAACAAATTGATGCACAAGACAGGGATGCAAAAGTTACACTACTTGTTCAATTATTGCACAATGCATTTAGATTTTAATCTGGAAAAGTGTCTGGCGCAGAGCTCGAGATAAGGGAGTATTTCTTTGCCGAACATTTTCTTACGTAGTTTGTTGTGTGTTCAAAAGAGGAATCTTTAATTGTAAGATGGTTCTTTCATGAACCCATAAAATATACTTTGGTTCAGGAAAATAATATGACGCGTACAGTTATAATTGTCAATCTTTTCACTCATGAAAGCAGAGACAGTGCATTTGAATGCACAATGCATTTAGATTTTATAATCAGGGTTACTGATAACCGTTTGTATTTCTCTTTAAATTGTTGCTATCCCTCTACCAAAACATATATTGTGGGTGCTTTTAAGAACCGTCTCACCGAGACGGTTCTTTAAAGCACCTACAATATATGTTTTGTTTGAGAGATAAGAAAATAATAGAATGTTTACATTCCCAATTCTCACTCATGATTGCAAGGAGACAGAGATTGTGTACTTTTACCAGCTTACCCGGTGACCCAATTGTGCTAACCTTAAATGCGCAACATAAAATTTGCAGTTCTGCATTTTGAAATTTTTGTTTCCATAGAGTTTAAGCCATGCAAATACAGCTTAATATTATATAAATTAATTGTCTGCTAGCACATGAAATTGAGACCAATTTTTGCCCAAAAATGAAGAAAATTGTCACAAATTCATTGTCTGCTGAAGTCATGACTGGCGCTTTAATGTTGTCTTGGAAATGCACAGTGCATTTAGATAACCATACTAATCCTAACGAATGTCCATCTTGTATTAATAACTCCCCCTTCTTATGATCAAGATTAACACAAAATCCACTAAAATGGCTTAAGAAATAATCATAGGTATATAACATTTGTTCAAACTTCTGCTCATAACCTTTGTAAACAGTTTAATAGGACTCAGATTTTGGGGCCTGTTTTGGAACCAAACTGTTTTACGCCATGTTAATAAGATTTTTTTTGAAAAAGTTACATTTTGAAAAAATCTGCAGACAACCGTAACATATATGCCATGCAAATTGATCCTTCTACCACCAATCACACTTGTCGTCTGCTCCTCGTCTGCTTATGTTTATAAGTAGTCTATCTTGCAAACAATATGGACCAAGATCAGACTGCTCCCAGGGTTCATAGTGTTTGCTTCGGTGATAAAATCTGGTCTGAAGTGAACATGAATATATACAGCAGACATAAAAAGCAGACAAGATTTACAGGACAAAAACAAATTGGCTTGATAAGAGATATCATCGGATGTTAATTGGAATGACTAAGGTAGTTTTCGAAAGTTTGTGTAGAAGCATTAGTTTTGTTTGGAGTGATTGTGTGAACAGGCTAATAAATTAAAATGTACTTTTACAATATTGCACTGTGACCCACATACAAGTGCAACCCGCAGAATGCGGGTCTTTTTGCATGCGCAGCATGTGTGCGCAGACAGTGGACCAAGATAACCCGCCTTTCAAATTCGGTCATAGTTTGTTTTAACCCTAAAAACACAAAATTTAATCGTGTCTGCAACAGTGGAAAATGATGTCTTTCTTGATTTTCAGGAAAAGTAAGGCTTGACAATTCATGTGAATCGTCTGCCAGCACATGAAATATCAAACCTTTCATGGGCCTTGACTGGAGAAAACCTGACTTTGATGCATGGGAACAACAACGGTGTAGACCAGCCTACACATCCGCTTAGTTTGATCAGAGAGTCAAGAGAAAAGCTCTCTTCAGGGTTTGCCACCAGTTATGACAAATTTGTTCCAAACCAGGACCGTTACTGGTTCGAGATCAGTCCATTGATGTTTCACTCCAAAACTTAGGATGGGTACAACCTGACTGGACCACTTCATCACTGTAGGATGGATCCCTGGTGGACACGACCTTCACCTCAAACCCTTGACTGAAACCCTCGCCAACACCAACCCGACTTTATGCATTAGCGTAGGCCCTCAGCGTACATTCCCTGAAATAACCGCCCAAAACATTCCTCAACACCTAGCCTTCTCGGGGCCCACCAGATAACCTTCAGAGGGACTGCGTCAAATGCTTTCTCCTAGGTCCACGAAGGCCATATAAAGCCTCTTGTTCACTGCTAGGTATTTCTCCTGCAGCTGCCGGACCACAAAGATTTCATAGGGAGCGCAGTGGCTCAGTGGTAGAGTGCTTGACTCGAGACCGATAGGCCGCGGGTTCGAGCCTCACCGGCGTCACTGCGTTGTGGTCCTTGAGCAAGACACATTTATCCTAGCTTAGTACTGGTTCATTCCTGGAAGACCGTCCCTATATAACTGAAAGATTGTTGATGGGATGTAAAGAATCACATCAAACAAACAAAACAAAGATTGAGCCAAACTGGGAGTCGTCAATAGACACCACCTGTCTTCATAGACCATCAGCTCGCATGCATTTGCCAGCCTTCCATGCTTTGAAAGCTTGGCGCTTGGCTGTGATGGTATCATCTACTTCCTTATTCCATCACCAAGTTTCACGTCACCATCGGTGGGGCTTTGTTGTGCCACACACCTCCTCTGTTGTCTTCAGCAAACCTGTCTTAGTTTTGCCCAGATTTCCTCAGTATAGTAGTAGCCTCTTCAGTTTCCACATGTGCCTTGAAGACTTCCTGGAAACAGCTACACGTTTGAGGATATTTGAGCTTCCACACTTTTGGACGTGGGGTGAATTTGCGCTTGATTTGAGGCGGCATATCAATCATCATGTCGCACACAAGGAGCTGATGCTGCAGAGCAACCTCCTCTCCAGGAATCATCTTCACATCCATAACAAGTTTGTGCAGGCTTTTTTCGAAATAACACAAAGTCTTATCTGGGTTGCTGTATTACCGGATCTGTATGTGATAAGGTGACTGTCACATTTCTTGAAATATGTGTTATCAAGAAACTTATGCTATTGCATATTCAAGGATCCTCTCACCCTCGCTTGCCACACCCATAGCCTCCATGAACTTCTTTGTAACCGGAGCCTGTACTGCCTACATGGCCATTCCAATCACCACATGGGATGAGGAATTCCGATGCTGGGATCATTGTAGTCACAGCCCTAAGTTGGTCATAGAATAGGTTTACAGAATCACTGAGACCACACTGTGAGGTATAGACAGACAGAAGACTAAGCACTCGCTTACTGACTATGATCTTCACCAGGATGATCCGGTCGGAGACTCGCTTGCCCTCAAATAACTTCTCTATCCACTTCTTCGCCACAAACACTCCAACACGAGCAGTAGCTTTGCTGTTTCCAGACCAGAACAATTTGCACCTTGAGTCTTTGCTCTTTATTATACAGCAATGACCACCCCGGTATCTGGTCTCTTGGACACAACAAAGGTCGACTTTTCTACGAGATAGCATTTTCACCATGTACCTCGCAGACCCTCACATTCAGAGTGTTCACTGTGTTAAGAGTGCCCACCATGAAATTTCTCAGATGCTTGCTGGATTTGCCGCAATGGCTCAACCCTGTCCCCCACACCTAAGAGGGGGCCAAGACCAAGACGCCACTGACAGAAATCTGGTTTCTGCCAGCATCGCCTAACATGACTACATGATACTGCCATGTTTGTTTTGGCACTAAGGTTTTTCTGGGATCGCCTGTCCTAGCTAACATCCCAACTCAGATCTATGACGGCCTCTGAGATTCTGTCGTTCCCACACTCGGGCAGTTAGCCTTGCCGTTGTTCTTATAGAGAGTCGTCCCCCAAGCCACAAAAGCTAGGATGCCAAGCCATCAGTATGTAGATGGCTGCCATCCAGGCTGTGGCAGCCTCTTCACCCAGAGGTGGGGGATGCAGTTTAACGTCATACGCAGGTACTTAAAAAGTTCTTGAACTGTTCTTGCAGCATGTTCTTGAACAGTTCAAGAACATTTGTTCTTATTCATTCATGAACAGATCATTAACTCTGATTTTCAAGGGGGAAGGGACCTGAGAGTAAAAATATTTGAGAAAAATTGTCTCATAAATTTGAACTGGTAAACTAGGTCACTGCATTAACAGGACATATAAATACAAGAAGTAAACATGAACATGACGTAGTTCGGAACATACCATTTTAAGGGTGAGCAGGATAAATGTTTCATATTTGCGTATTTATTATATATTTAAACGGCTAAACGAGTATTGTATGAGTAGATAAAGCGGTGGCGGTATAGGTAAGGGCGTTTCATACAAGCAATACCAACATTTTTACTCAGATGGTTGAGAGTTCGAATCCCACATGCGTATTGTGTTACCTTTTTTGTTACTATTGATTTGCTTATTTGTATTGTCTTGAATCCGAGGGTGTCTTTTATTCACAGATCACCATAATAAAAAACATCTCTGAAACTGTCGCTCTTTACAAATAGGGAGGAGAAATGGCTGTTTGTGATGCTCAAATTTATAAAAAAGCATGTTTTGTCCTTGGCACATTAGTAATTGGTCATTTGGATTAGACATTCACCTAGATCCAAGGCTGAAAGAATCTGGAAAAATACGGAAGCCTGAATGGGTTATCATACATAAAGTGAAATGAGATGGTGTGTTCGTTATATGCGTTATGGATAGCTAAACATTCACTGTTTTCATTGAGCTGAAATCGACAATTCAACAAGGAAAAGATGGAATTACTCACAGATAAATGTTTTAGAAGCAAAATTGTATTTAAAAAAAATGACGGGCATGTGATAGATATGGATCGAGAATTCTGGAGGAGAGACATGCCTGGAGATATTTAATACCAAGTCATTCAAGTAGACTTAGAAATGACGTTGAGTGATTCATGGTACCCGAGCAGTTCTTAAAAGCGACAGATATACGGACACCGATTGTTCATGTGGTCTGGTTTTTCAAGCTGTAATTCAGCAATGCGAAAATTTGAAAATGTATTGGCGAAATCCTGATGCATTCGCTCATCACATTATAATTGGAAAATTCTGAATTAACGAATGTTGCATACAACCCTATCAAAGGTATAAAGAAAAATAAGATACATGTATAACTCAAAAATCATAAAATCTCCACGTCACTAAGAAATGGAACTTAAAAATTAAAAAAAAAATATAACTTGGAAGTACTTTCAGGAGGTGCTCTAGTCTCCGTTTAGAAAATTACTAGTTTTTCTGAGTCGCAGCAACGTAACCACTCGAGCATGGAGTCGTCTTGTTAATCGACTGATATTACAAGCGTTATAATATATTACTATCACTCCCATACATTGAAATGTGTTTTTCAAACAAACAATTGTTTTAATTTGCATTTCCGACTTATTTGTGCATGAACTTTCAGAGGATTATCTTATATTTCTATCAAATGCATCATTTTCTTCTATTTTGGAAAAACCTCAGTTTTAAATAACGAAATTGGCATATGTTTTGAATGCTAACAACCCTTAATATCGACTATTCCGTGTGACGTCATAGCCATGTTTACATCGCCTATTTATACCTCCCATATATTCAGGTATCATTTGAACATAACAGGGAACAATTGAAATTCTTAGAGGCAGCTGTATCATACAGTGCTTTTAAATTTAAAAGCTTAAAATAAAATTTACAGCATGTGAGGTGGCCGCTAGTCTAGAAATTTGTATCAGTAAAAGTTATGAATAGACTCCATTTTTGCTGGAAAATTAGTTTTCAATGCGTGCCCTGAATATTAATAATAAGTGAGGTAATATAAAAGTTGCTATTTTCACATTAGGTAATGGGGTCATTATATCTGAGCAGTAGCTCAGTAAAAGAGCTCTGAACCTGTTCCACAAAGATGAGCAATGCAAAAGTTATACTGGTTGCTGAGCAGGCTGATTAATTACTTACTGTAGATCACAAAGAACCTGAAAATCTCAACTTAAACCCATGTGCGGATCCAGAAAGTTTTTTCAGATGGGTCCAACATTGACTACTTTTTTTTTAGTTCAAATACCGCTATAAGTGGGCCCTCATCAGTTCGTCAGGGAAACGCCATTTAAATGGGGTTTCGCTTGCGGGCCAATGGCGGCCCAACATTGAATGCTGGCTTGGTAGCTTTGTGGTCTCACAAAAGATCCGGACCAGTACTGCTACTAGAAACCCTATATTTTTGTGATTTTTCAGGGGGGGTCCAGATCCCCCCTCTGAATCCGCGCGTGTAACCCTTGAAGCAGACAACATTTTAAAATTTTGCTGCTATTTTTAGCAATTTAGTAAGTTTTGCTATTTGCTGTGAATGGTCTACCAGCAAACAATCCATATGAAATATCAAGCCTTATTTTCAAAATCGGTAAGATATAACACAATAGTCTACGTCCGCTGCAGTCAATCTTGATTGGCACTTTTGGTCTAAACTTTGCAGCAGACCACATTTTCAAATTTTGCTGCTATTTTAAACTATTTAATAAGGCTTGATATTTTATGTGAATCGTCTGCTGGCAGACGATTCGCATTAGATATTGAGCCTTATTTTCCCAAAAAAATCAGAAAGTGCCATCTGTGGCGGTTTTGATTGGTTGGCTGTGAATAGACTTTATATGAGCTATTTTAATTTCACCCAGCTGATTATTGGCATAGCAACAAATATTCAAAGTATTTTATAATAAATCAGATTAGCGAATGGGAAAATTTCTTTATTTACATATAATCTGTGATCATGCAGTGTCGAATTGACTTAAAACTTATATCATGGTTTCCACTGACGTACATGCAAATCGTCATGATTCTAACTACATGTAGTCTCTGAAGCTGAGCAGTTTCAGTCCTACAATACCAAAGACAGGTTTTCTTTTGTGATGTAGCTAGGTCATATGATTTTCGCTTAGCAATATGAAATGTGCAGAGCTCTGAAGTTGCAAATTTTATGCATCAGGTGCAGCTGAAAAAGGCTTAAAACAGTTAACTTAATTGAAAAAGATCAGCCTGAGGGGACGGTGGACGACAAAAACAAGCAAATATATTAATCCCAATTGTTATATGACTGGAGAGAATCCTGTCTCCTGATTGGCCCAATTTGTCTTCATAAATCTCTATGGCTACCTACTGGCCCAGAAGGTGATAAAGGATGAAATCCAGCTCAAACTAGTTTCCAGAAGTTAATATTTTTGACACTTCTGCAATATCACCCTCAAGAGAGCTAAAAATAGCATGATGAGTATAAAACTAGCATGTGCTGCATGAAATTGACATGATTTGCTGTTTCACATCCCAACAGGTAAACTAAAGACTTTCATGAATTTTGACAACTGTTTTGTTTTGTTTTGTTTGTTCATTTATCTTTGTTTGAATAAACAAAATGTAAAAAAAAGTTTTTATGATTAAATCTTACATTCCACATTCAGAGAATTAATATACATTTCAAATTGCAAAATACTACATTAAAATATTTTAATAACAATTGATAAAACATGTTAGAAAGCCCTTTGGTTGAAAGTTGAACATGACTTCAACAACAAAAGTGAAAGTAGAAAATTTTCATTCTAAGTTGAAAAGTCATATAACAAAACAGTTATTGACTTCAATTTCGGTAGACATAAGGATTTATCTACCCTTAAAAGTGATATTCACCTCGGCCTAGCGGCCTCGGTGAATTATCACTTTTTTGGGTAGATAAATCCTTATGTCTACCTCATTGAAGTCAATAATTGTATAATATGTATATTACATAAATGATGCATGAGCTGCATTGTCTGCGCAGGGGTGATACTAAAGAATCGACCTGTCTGCTAAGGCACATCACGACTGAAAAGTCGAGTTTGTGTCATTACCTGAAACAATACATTTAAAAGTAACAAGCTAAGCACTGAATGGCTATAAATAATCTGCTTATGGAGACATCAAGTAACCTTTTGAAGCTAAACAACAACATTGATTGGTATCACAGTATTAAGTGAAACAATGATAAGATTTTTTGCAATAAAACATTTTTGGGTCAAAAAAGTCGTTTGAGCGACGCGTGACGATTGATAACAAGTTTGAATCAACCATTGGGGTGGATCACATGATTTAGTGATGCTTTCGGTAAACAAATATGTCACATGTACCCACAATGCTCAAATCAGACAGGTTAGTATTTGAAAAATGCTTCCCGGCAAAGACAATGGCATGAGCTGTCCTCCAATGACTTTTTTGGAATTCAAGTACTGGCTTCCACAAAAAGCAAAAATTCTGCTATAGAAATACAGTGTCCGAGATTTGGTTATAATGTTTTTTATAAAATCAGCAGACGACAAAAAACATGGCAAATTACCCGGTACTGCAGTCGGAAGATAGGTTGAAAGTGACTTCAAAACTTCAGCACAGTGCATGGTCTACCATCTTACCACTGTGCTAAGCCGACAACAGCAAATTTTAATGACAAAAGTTCTGTCGGTCCTGACATTCTGTCGGTCTTGATCTTGGTAGAAACGGTTTGCAAAGGTTATCAGACAACACTACTATCAAGGTTGGAATACCTGCGCTGTAAATGTACGAGCTTTGACTCTGTTTCTTTGTTAATTGGCAAATCACAACGGCCCTGCGATCAGCACAGGCTGAGGCTGATCTTGGCCTTTGAAAATTTAGACATGTATCTAAAAACATTTTCTTGTGACCGGCTTAGTTATATGTTTCATTTTAATTTTTAAGAGGATTATATTTGCCATATATCTAGGTTCATGTGAACTTTTTGATAAAAAAGATAGTTGCCTGCCCATTAGATTTGGAACTTATCAATTGAGGATCTGTGAAGGCTCAGACCAGCCTATACAATCATCTGGACTGATTGATACTCAAGTTGACTATGCATATTCGTCATACACTTTGTAAGTAGAATTAATTGCATGTTCAAACTCAATATTATTAAGCCGCAACATGAGATTTCCAACAATGTGGTATATGCGCCCAGCAAAGCCTCAGATCAGCCTGTGCATATGCGGAGTCTGATCAGAGCCTTTGCTAGTCCCTTGTATATTCTATGAGTGTTTAAGCTACTGGCTAAACATACTTTAAACAGCAGGAGGCTGCAACTTGGCTCGTCTGAGTCTACACTTGTCAAAATATCACATAGTTGGAAATCACAATCATGTTGCAGCTCAATATAATATAACTTTTTGCTTACTGTAAAGACCGTATTTTTAACCCCTGCGAAATTTTGTTCTACAAATTTGAGGTGTTCTAGAACATTTAGAACTGTTCTAGAACTGTTTTAAACAGGTAAATATGTTTGTTCTAGAACTCTTGTTCTACAACTGTTCTAGAACATTGTTATAGAACAATGTTCTAGAACAAATCAAACACATTCTAGAACTGATTTCCATTCTATAAGTGTTCTTGAAATATTCTAGAACATTTTTAGAACAAATCAAGAACCAGTAAGTTCTACAAATGTCCTAATAATATTCTAGAACATTTTCAGAACTTTTCAAGAACAAAATAAGTTGACAGAAACTTCTAAAAAATGATTCAAATCAAGTTCTAGAACATTTGTCTTACTTTTTAGAACTAGTTAATTCTACACACATATACTAATAAATTCTAGAACATTTTTGAAACTTCTCAAGAGCAGAAAGCATCAGGTAGCTCAGTGGTTGGGCAATGAGACGGTTCTTTTGAGTACCCAAAACATAAAACATGTTTTGGGTGAGAAATAAAGAAAATAATTTTCCAATACACACTCTTATCTGGAGGCCTGGTCCTTTGGATGGGGACGTTAACTGGATGTCCCCTTTGCAGGGAAGTCACCCCTTGTGCAGGTTAAAGAACCCTATGGTAATTAAGATACTTGAAGGCTTTCATCCTGCAACTTGGAGTGCACAAAGTACACTTGCCAATAATACTCGCAAGCACATAGAGAAAGAAAGAAAAAAAGGGCAAAATAAGTAAAAGAAAATTCAAATTAAGTTCTAGAACTTATTTAGTACTTTTATAGAACCAGTAAGTTCTAGAAATGTTCTAAAAAGTTCTAGAACATTTTTAGAACATTTAAAGAGGAAGCATGTCATAACCAGATGGATGATGGGAAAAACATGGCTGCCAGAATTGGAGGGAAGATGTGGAGGCTCTTCAAAAACATTTGTTTGGGAACTTCTAGATGGCAAACATGATAGTAGTATTGACTGAGACAGTGAGTAGACCTGAGAAACAGTTTCTCTAAGGTTTTTAATGTTGATTAATGGTGGGGTTGTTGTTTGTAAGTTTTTTTTAGCAAATGCAAGACAATGTTTTGAAATGGGTGGGGTAATACAGGGTGGCATGTTACCACAATGAGAAGATGATAATGGCTTAATTACTATAAACAGAGGTTGAGCAGTTAACACCCAATAAGTATTCCAAAAACTACAATGTTACAGTTTTGCAATGAATGTTATTTATTTTTCAATTCACTGATAATTCGGGAGAAATATTTTACTGAAATTTACTGAACATTTTTAGAACAGTTCTAGAACAAGCATGTCATTATCATAAATTTAACCAGATTGATGTTGGGTAAAACATGGCTGCCAGAATTGGCTCCCCAAAAAGCACTTGTGGCAGTTTCTAGATGGCAAATTTGACAGTATTATAGTCTGGGACAGTGAGTAGGCTTGAGACACAATTTCTTAAGTATAAATGTTAATTGTTGCTGTAGTTGCTGTTTTTCCAAGGTCAAATGCATGACAATGTTTTGAAATGGGTGGGGTAACAGGGTGGCAATAACTAACAACATTTAGGCCAACTTAGGGCCCCTATAATAACTCTCCTCCAGTTGATGTTTATTTATTTATTGTGTCACCTGCATTTGGGGGATTTCTTATTGGGGTTTTAAACCCAATGTCAACAGTTTTCCAGATATATAAAGGTAGCATTCGAAGGAATCTTATTTCCAAACCCTATATGGGACATTTTTGGGGAGGTGTTCTACAACTGTTTTAGAGAAGTTCAGATTTTTTAGAACAGTTGCAGAACAAACCACTAAAACATTCCTGAAATTGTTCTTAAACTGTTCTAAAATGCTCTAAAATAATTCAGGGGCATTAATAGAATGCTTAATATGACATTTTTGAAGAGTTGTTCTACAGTCTTTCCAGAAAATTTCTAAAGGTTTGTTCTGGATCAGTTCTAGAAAAACCAATGTTTATTCTAAAACAGTTCTAGAACAAACCATTAGAACATTTCTGGAATTGTTCTGGAACTATTCTAAAAATGTTCTAGAATGATTCAGAGACATTTGTAGAACGTTAAATGGAACATTTCTAGGGGTGTTCTATAATTGTTCCAGAAAAATTCTAAAGGTTTGTTCTAGATCAGTTCTAGAACAAACCAAGGTTAGTTCTAGAACAAACCATTAGAACATTTCTGGAATAATTCTTGAACCATTCTACAGATGTTCCAGAACTATTCAAAGACATTTATAGAACGTTAAATGGGACAATTTATGAGGGGTGTTCTACAACTGTTCCATAAACGTTCTAAAGATTTGTTCTGGAACTGTTCTAGAACAAACCAAGGTTAATTCTAGAACAGTTCTAGAACAAACCATTAGAACATTTCTGGAATAGTTCTGGAACCATTCTACAGATGTTCTAGAGGTATTCCGAGACATTTATAGAATGTTAAATGGGACATTTTATGAGGGGTGTTCTACAATTGTTCCATAAACGTTCTAAAGATTTGTTCTGGAACTGTTCTAGAACAAAATTGATTTGCTCTAGAACAAAATTGATTTGTTCTAGAACTGTTCTAGGAAAAACTTATAGAATTTTCTGGAACTTTTCTAGAACAAATTTTTTTACCTCGGCTAGAACAATTGTAGAACAAAAAATTGTCCCATTTAACGTTCTACATCTGTCCCATAAACATTCTAGAACATATCTAGAACACTTCTAGAATAATTTTAGAACATTCTAGAACAGTTCTAGACCATTTCGCAGGGGAATATTCATATCTTGGCGTTGTTCGGCTATTTCATTTGCTGTGGAAGGGCCACCAGGTTCTCCTTATAATTTGGCCAAGAGTTAATATGTTGTTTGGGCCGCGCAAACGTGCTTGCATTTCATGAAAATCCTAACCGTATTCACATGGAACTCACATTTATTTACTCTTAAAGCACCTAATCACAAAATGTATGTTTTTGTCGTCCACTAAAATATTTGAAGCCTTAAAGGACCAAGATCAGACTGCTCCTAGGAGCAGTCAGATCTGGGTCCACAATGTTTGCCTCTATGCTTTTGTTAAATAGACATTTTTAGATGCAGTTATTTTGCTGGTGTTTTAAGGACCAAATCTAAACTGAGGTAATGGCGCAAGATGATACAGTTACTTTTGAATATTACCATGCCACATTTTCAGCTTTTACCTATGTCTAAGGTTGACCAGTCCTAATTACGCATTCATTAAGTGCCGCCTTTACAGTAACAAAAAGTCAAGTAATACATTATCACATAGACTCCATGGCTGGTAGGCCATGTCAGCATGCTAGCGAGGTTAGAGAAGAAATCCTGTCATTAGCATGCAAAAACCTGGGAACCAAGCTTTTGTCACAATGTTGGGTTTCTTAGCCATGGGCCGATTGAAGCTTCAAACTGGAGGATCGGACAGAACTGAAAACCTTTGATCCTCTGAGTCTACAGTGATTAGTACTTCAACTTCAATGAATTACTTGAGATCTTTCACACCCAATGGTATGCTGTACGGCCATAATGCAATCAATGGAACAAGCACCATTGATAAAATGGCATCTTGTCTTACCAAGGGTTGCGCTATCTTAACCATTGGCCTCACATGTGGAGTTTATGAGTATGTCATATTAGACACATGTTGATTCGTGAGACCAGGTCTCCAGATACGAGTGCGTAATTGCTTTACATTCAGTTTTCTTATTTCACATTAAAACATAAGTTTCAGGTTCTCAAAAGAACCGCCCTTTTGAGCACCTTAAACATATTTTTGAAATGATGGATAGAAAAAAAAAGAAATAAATGCGGTCACAAGCTTTGCTTATCTAGACTCATGGAGACTAACAGTTGGTGTATACTAGATGCCGATAAGTTGCTACGTTAAATCTGATTGGCAGGAAGGGATTTTTTGAAAAATCCTTCCTGGCATTTTGATTGACCGATTAATCTATGCTAATAATAGATTTTGAGATTGTAAGGAGAAGGGTTGGATCGTTTTAATGTAAATACCAACAAAACCTTCGCTGGAGAAAGGTATAACACCAAACATGTTTATACACTGTTCAGTTCATAGCCTAAAATTTAGGCCTAGCTGGTAAGCAGGTAGACACTGGAAGCTATCTTGAACGCGTCCAGGCTCTGGGCAGACACAACACTGAGCGGCAGCACATTCCACACTGGGATAGTTCTTGGAAAGAACGGCCGTGTTAGTAGACGTTCCCTCTGCAGTGAGGTTGGATGAACTTTTGGACCAGTCGTTACTCTGCCTGCTAGAATGAATGAGTGCTGGGGATGGCAAATATAGTATATATTTAGTCAGGGCTCAATCAACCCACTGCAGCAAGGATAATGATATAGGGATCACACATGTTTTTTCATGCATTAACATTTGCCGGGTCCCGAGGATGCTGTTTGAACACGAGGCCGATAGGCCGAGTGTTTAAACATTTTCCGAGGGACCCGGCAATTGTTAATGCAATGAAACAAACATGTGTGATCGTTATTCTTGCATATTTTACCTTATTCCAACCAAATCCGCACTGAAATCGCTGCTGAAACATTAAATTGTCCATTTTCTTACACTGGATTTCTCTAAGCAAAATGGCGTCGTCTGTTTACTTTCGAACGTCATAACCGTATGCAACGTTTTCGCGAATAAAAACATCGGCGAAATGATCAGTCTGGTCCGCAACGCTTTCCGCATATAACATCATGCAAATAATGCAGGGCTCATTTTAAGTATTTTCAAGTTCGGACCCATGTTCAAACAGCACGCGAATCTCCTGATTTGAACATGGATTTTCGTTGTAAACAGCTATACGAATAGACATCTATGCAAGAATGTCCGTTTTAAAATGATCAGGAGTAAAACCACAGCTCAGCTGATTCTATAATCCATTTGCAACAAAGTACAAATCTGTAAAATAAATAATGTATTAAAATAACCCTTAAATAGTACAACCTGTAATTTGCTGAAATTTTGGCATCTTGGGGTAAAAACCCCTGCGAAATGGTCTAGAACCATTCTAGAAGAGTTCTAGAATTTTCTAGAACTATGTTCTAGAACTGTTCTAGATATGTTCTAGAACGTTTATGGGACAGATGTAGAACGTTAAATGGGACAATTTTTTGTTCTACAAATGTTCTAGCCAAGGTCAAAAGATTTGTTCTAGAAAAGTTCCAGAAAATTCTAAAAGTTTTTCCTAGAACAGTTCTAGAACAAATCAAGTTTGTTCTAGAACAGTTCCAGAACAAATCTTTAGAACTTTTATGGAACAATTGTAGAACACCCCTCATAAAATGTCCCATTTAACGTTCTATAAATGTCTCGGAATAGTTCTAGAACATCTGTAGAATGGTTCCAGAACTATTCCAGAAATGTTCTAGTTGTTTGTTCTAGAACTGTTCTAGAATTAACCTTGGTTTGTTCTAGAACTGATCTAGAACAAACCTTTAGAAATTTTCTGGAACAATTGTAGAACAACCCTAAAAAATGTCCCATTTAACGATCTATAAATGTCTCGGAATAGATCTAGAACATCTGTAGAATGGTTCCAGAACTATTCCAGAAATGTTCTAATGGTTTGTTCTAGAACTGTTCTAGAATTAACCTCGGTTTGTTCTAGAACTGATCTAGAACAAACCTTAAGAATTTTTCTGGAACAATTGTAGAACACCCCTAAAAATGTCTCATTTAACGTTCTATAAATGTCTGAATCATTCTAGAACATTTTTAGAATGGTTCCAGAACAATTCCAGAAATGTTCTAATGGTTTGTTCTAGAACTGTTCTAGAATAAATCTTGGCTTCTTCTAGAACTGATCCAGAACAAACCTTTAGAAATTTTCTGGAAAAACTGTAGAACAACTCTTCAAAATTCATGTCATAAAAACATTCTATTAATACCCCTGAACTTATTTGGAGCATTTTAGAATAGTTTAAGAACAATTTCAGGAATGTTCTAGTGGTTTGTTCTGCAAATGTTCTAATACAACTGAACTTTTTTTAAAACAGTTGTTGAACACCACCCCAAAAATGTCCCATATAGGGTTTGGAAATAAGATTCCATCGAATGCTACCTTTAGTATATCTGGAAAACTGTTGACATTGGTTTAAAACCCCAATAAGTAATCACACAATAAATAAATAAACATCAACTGGTTGAGAATTATTATAGGGGCCCTAAGTTGGCCTAAATGTTGTTAGTTATTGCCACCCTGCTACCCCACCCATTTCAAAACATTGTCATGAATTTGACCATGGAAAAACAGCAACTACAGCAACAATTAACATTAAAACTTAAGAAATTGTGTCTCAAGCCTACTCACTGTCCCAGACTATAATACTGTCAATTTGCCATCTAGAAACTGCCACAAGTGCTTTTTGGCCTCAGCCTTCATAATCCCTCCAATAATGGCAGCCATGTTTTTCCCAACATCAGTCTGGTTAAATTAATGATAATGACATGCTTGTTCTAGAACTATTCTAAAAAAGTTCTAGAACATTTTTTAACTTTTGTAGAACTTGCTGGTTCACTAAATTTCAGTAAAATATTTCTCCTGAATTATCAGTGAATTGAAAAATAAATAACATTTATTGCAAAACTGTAACATTGTAGTTTTTGGAAAACTTAGTGGATGTTAACTGCTCAACCTCTGTTTATAGTAATTAAGCCATGATCATCTTCTCATTGTGGTAACATGCCACCCTGTATTACCCCACCCATTTCAAAACATTGTCTTGCATTTGCTAAAAAAACTTACAAACAACAACTCCACCATTAATCAACATTTAAAACCTTAGAGAAACTGTTTCTCAGGTCTACTCACTGTCTCAGGCAAAACTACTATCATGTTTGCCATCTAGAAATTCCAAAACAAATGTTTTTGAAGAGCCTCCACATTTTCCCTCCAATTCTTGCAGCCATGTTTTTTCCCATCATCCATCTGGTTATGACATGTTTCCTCTTTAAATGTTCTAAAAAGGTTCTAGAACTTTTTAGAACATTTCTAGAACTTGCTGGTTCTATAAAAGTACTAAATGAGTTCTAGAACTTAATTCGATTTTTCTTTTACTTGTTTTGCCCTTTTTTTCTTTCTTTCTCTATATACTGCCAGACCCTCGCTTGCGAGTATTATCGGCAAGTGTACTTTGTACACTCCAGGTTGCAGGATGAAAGCCTACAAGTAATTAACCATATCTAAATTACTGTAGGGTTCTTTAACCTGCACAAGGGTGACCTTCCCTTCAAAGGGGACATCCAGTTAACGTCCCGACCCAAAGGACCATGCACTTATCTAGTGTCATCCCTGCAAATGGCACCAGAGAAAGCGTGTTCGGACACAGAAAGCTTCCACACCACAAGCAGGGATTGAACCTGGGACCTCTAGAACCAGAGGCAAGTGCCCAACCACTGAGCTACCTGATGCTTTCTGCTCTTGAGAAGTTCCAAAAATGTTCTAGAATTTATTAGTATATTTGTAGAATTAACTAGTTCTAAAAAGTAAGACAAATGTTCTAGAACTTAATTTTAATCATTTTTAAGAAGTTTCTGTCTTTAATCATTTTTAAGAAGTTTCTGTCAACTTATTTTGTTCTTGAAAAGTTCTAAAAATGTTCTAGAATATTATTAGAACATTTGTAGAACTAACTGGTTCTTGATTTGTTCTAAAAATGTTCTAGAATATTTCAAGAACGCTTATAGAATGGATATCAGTTCTAGAATGTGTTTGATTTGTTCTATAACAATGTTCTAGAACAGTTGTAGAACATGAGTTCTAGAACGAACATATTTACCTGTTTAGAACAGTTCTAGAACAGTTCTAGATGTTCTAGAACAGTTCTAGAATACCTCCAATTTGTAGAACAAAATTTCGCAGGGGTAAGGTTCAATTGAAATTGAGAAATTGAGTTTTTGCATGAGCTCAAAGAAGCACTGTATACTCCTCATCATTAAATGAAAGTAAGTGAATCGGAAATGCAAACTTACTAATTAAACCAAGCCCAATCGAAATCGAATGAAAAGTAAGAAAGTTACAGATATTAAGAATTTCTAGCGATAAGGCGAGCAATCTCCCTAAAGGAGACGTTCGTTTTATTTTGTTGAAATAACGACTGGAGAAACTAGGCACATTCAACAAATATATATAGACGAGCCGTCGATGCACCATTGCCCCCATTTTGTATATTTAAAACGGGGTTTCCTTCATGCATGTAATAACTCTACTTCTTATTGAATGAGAATTTATTTCGATCATCAACTGTGCTCGTTATTCAGTAACATATATGGGAACTAGACCGTTAAACAGGGAACCACGCTATGTATAGTAAAGCTATTTATACAGTTGATGTACAAAAAAAACGACCATCTTGCAAAGTGGTTTATTTTTGTCAGATATTTAATGTCTTCTTTCGCTTATACAACCCCTTTCCCCCCCTAGACCCAAGACGCCATTTACATATGTTATATATTTGTATAGCGACATTATATTGTCCAAAGGGCATCTTGGGTCTAGGGGGGGGGGAAAGCATCCAAAAACAAACTTAAAGACGCCAGTTTCATCTTTTCAATGACAAACGTCACAATTTTAAGTATATTTTGTACGCATGCGCATAAGGAATACCGCAAAGTTTTGGAAATGAAGGGCACTTATATCCTTAATATTTTAGCACTTTTACTTTTTGAAAACCTGCAAAGGATTTACTAAAACTATCGTCTAAACGGCACCCAGTCTAAAGACGTAAAATGAAAGGTGGGAGTAGAAGGCCCACGTTTTCACGGCTTTGTAATTGATGGATCGCTTTAAAACCTATTTTGATGCTTTCTCTGCATATTTTACTACCGAAAAAGTCCAATTTTAAAAATATTAGGGCAATTTGAAAATTTAGGTTTTGTAATCATGTCAACTAAGGAAAATATACGCCTTATCGCTAGAGCTCCTTTGTACAGTAGAGATTGAAAGCTATGGAGGGCATCCATTTTTTAGGCTGAGTGACATCACACGGCCCTAATTAAATATGCATAAACATAATAACTATAGTTTCCTGCTAATCCTTTGTTGAAAGTATACTGAGGGAAAAAATTTAGCAATTATTTATAATAGGGTTTCCCATAGGCGATCTTTGAAGCATTAGATCTTCTGAATTGGCAGGTTCGCAAACATGTTGGTTGTTTGAAAATGACCTAATGCCTATAAAATCTATAGCATATTTTTACTGGTACACAATTCACATGAAATGTCAAGTCTTGTTTTCTCTGGAAATCAAGAAAATATCACAATGTTCCGTTGATCAAAAAGCTTTAATTTGTATTATTTGCACTTTTAGAGTAAAGGGGCAGTTGTGATTCTTACTAGCATGCTGGCTAATTTCCCATGCTTTTGTTATCCTCTGCTGACTTTTCAAAATTAGCTTTTTTCAAAAAAAATTAAATTCTGGAACACTATCAGAGTGTCATATGTTTGGATACAGATCAGGACCGACATTCTGTAGGTCCTGATCTGGGTCCAAACTGTTTGCAAAGGTTATCAGCAGATGGCAAAAGTCACTGCTAGCAAGGAAAGAGTAAGGGTGAAAGTAAGGCGGTGAACTAACAGTTGAAAAACATTTTCTCCATTCTTGTAAAAATATTTTTCTTTCCATTTTTATCAAAGAATTAAGTTTTGGATTTAGTGGGATCACAGGGGGCATGTTTGTAAAATAAATAAAATTGTACTTTAAGGGTATAATTATAATCTTGTCTGCTACTGTACCTCTTATGCTGATAACTTTTGCAAACAGTTTGGAACCAGATCAGGCGCGACAAAATGTCGGGCCTGGTTTGGATCCGAACTGTTTGATCAATAAAGTAAATCTCAACTATACCATTAATTTGCAGTGTTTAGGTTGTTCTACATTGCAGCAAAGTCACACTTTTGGATCACCAAATTCCTGCAGTCTCCCATCAACATTCCAGGGAGCTGCAATCTCAGACTCACCATGAACATGCGCCAATCGCAACAAAAGTCGTCTGCTTTTCTCGTCTGCCTCTATGACAAACAGTGTGGACCCAGATCAGACTGCTCCTATAGGAGCAGTCTGTTATAGGAGCAGTCTGTTCTGGGTCCACACTGTTTGCTTCTATACTTAATTCGTCAGTAATGTTAGGCAATTATTTGCAGCAGACGACTTCAGCAGACGGCATTTTCAGATGCTTTTTTTCTTGGCGCTTTAAGGGCTAATAGATTTATTATGACATATATATGAGAAATTTTGCTTGATTATTCCCAGTCAACAATTTTTCAGTTATGTGGGGACGGGTCTTCCTGGGTTGAACCAGTACTAAGCAGAGGATAAAGTGTCTTGCTCAAGGACACAACGTAATACCCCCGGTGAGGTTCGAACCCACAACTACTCGATCTCGAGTCAAGCACTCTACCACTGAGCCACGTATATGCTCCTCTTGTATGAGAAATAAGAAAACTGCTAAGAAGCTCTTGCGATAAGGCGTATATTTTCCCTAGTTGACATGATTACAAACACCAAATTTTCAAACTGCACTCTTGTTTTTAAAACTGGTGCGGTTCGGCAGCAAAAAATGCAAAGTAAGCATCAAAATAGGTTTCAAAGAAATTATCATTAGCAAAGCAGTAAAAATTCGTGCTTTCTACTCCCACCCCTCATTTTGCGTCTTTCTACTGGATGCCATTTAGACCAGACTTTGAGTAAATGCTTTGCTAGTTTTCAAAAAGTAAAAGTGCTTAACTGTAAAGGATAGAAGTGCTATTCATTTCAAAACTTTACAATATCCTTCCTGCGCATGCGTATGAAATATACTTAAAATTGTGACGTTTGTCACTGGAAAGGTGAAACTTAAGTCTTTTAGTTTGTTTTTAGATTTTTCCACCTAGACCCAAGATGCCCTTTGGACAATGACATGTCGCTATAAACATATACAACATATGTAAAGGGCGTCTTGGGTCTAGAGGGGGGGGGGGGGGGGGAAGGGGTAGAAGCCAAAGAAGACATTAAAAATCTGACAAAAATAGACTGCTTTGCCAAATGGTCGTTTTTATTGTACATCAACTGTATAAAAATATATACTCTATCGCGATAGACCATTTGTTTACCTTAGTGAAACGGTCTATTTCACATACATGTTACTAAAATAACAAGCACAGTTGATGATCATAATAAATTCTCATTCAAAACAAAGTAGGATTATTATATGCATTAAGGACAAAAACGATTATAATATACGGACTAAGGTGGCAAGGGTGCATAAACGGCTGGTCAATTTGTATTTGTTGAATGTGCCTAGTGCATACAGTCCTTATTTCAACGAAATAAAACGAACGTCTCATTTAGGGAAATGGCACGCCTTATCGATAGAAATTCTATACGTTCTAAATTGGGAGCTGTTTCCTCATTTGGTATCTTAAATGTGCCATTTCCGAGAAATTATCAATGTAGGTCAAATCTGAATGAACAAAAAGCGTTACCATGGTAACCAGAACGTTATTGTCACTTAAACCTGAAAGTGACAAGATCGTAGCACTAAAAGTGCCACCAGAGATTTTCCCCATGCAGACAACATTTTGCTTTAAATAAGAAACAAAATAAGCCTTGGTATTTTATTTTATGCGAGTTGTCTGCTGGCAGACGATTCACATGAGTTGTCCAGACCTTATCGGATTTTCCCTGAAAATCAAGATTTATATTGCAAAATTTGTCTTAATTGGCACTCTTAACCCTTTTCCCGCCAGTCACAAATTTTATCCTCTGCCTTTCAGGTCTGCTTCTTTCACTCAGTTCTTACAATATGGACCCGGATCAGACGTCAAGAAGGATCAGTCTGATCAGGATTCATTGTGATTTGTGTACATGAAAAAATCTCGTTTGAAGTGCACTTGAATATATGCAATAGACGTAATTAACAGACAACATTTCAGGACATAAATATTTGCAGGTTATTAGGATTTAAATGCTGATTATCTGCCGATGACCATTTGTATAGACATTTTCCTTACTTTAAGGGGGCGCCTCATGAATGCGTAATTAGGACTAGTCAACCTTAGGCATAGGTAAAAGCTGAAAAGGAGGCGTGGTTTTATTCAAAAGTAACTGTATCATCTTGTGCCACCACCTCAGTCCTAAAAAGGCCAGCAAAATAACTGCATCTGAAAATGTCTATTTAACATTAGCAGGGAGGCAAACATTGTGGACCCAGATCAGACTGCTCCTACAGGAGCAGTCTGATCTGGATTCACACTGTTTATCTATAGGGCTTCAAATAGTTTAGAGGACGACAAAAACATACAATTTGTGATTATACGCTTTAAGGGTTAATAAATGTGAGTTCAGTGTGTATACGGTTAGGATTTTCATGAAATGCGTGCATGTCTGCGCGGCTTAAAATCTTATTAACTCTTTACCAAAATATAAATAAAACCTGATTCCCCTTCCTTAACAGATGAACTAGAAAAACCACACCCAGATATGAATATTAAAGTTGCCGCCTTTACAGTAAGCGAAAAGTCAAGTAATATAGACATTTTCCTTACTTTAAGGGGGATTGGTTGATTACATTTCATGGGATTGATAATTACAGTTCATGCGATAGTCGATTGCATTTCATGGTAATTGGTTGATTAACATTTCATGGGATGGTTGAATATTGTTTCATGGGATGCATAATATTTTATGGGATGGTTGATTAACATTTCATGAGTCGGTTGATTAACATTTCATAGGATGGTTAATTAACATATCATTGGATGTTTAGTTACATTTTATGGGATGATTAATTAACATTTCATGGGATGTTTAAATACATTTCATGGGATGTTTGATTAACATTTCATGGGAAAATTAATTAACATTCATGGGATGGTTGAGTAACATTTCATGGAAAATTAATTAACACTTCATGAGATGGTTGATTTTACATCTTATGGGATGGTTGATTTACATTTCATGGGATGGTTGATTAATAAGAAATATATGATAATGGACTTTTATATATGTATATTGATGATCCTTTAAAGCTGCATAGTCTGTAACTTTTGATCTTCTAATTTTAAAAATTATGTTTTTATTTTTCAAGAACACAGTAAAAATACTCAAATTCAGGTAAACATTTTACCATTTTCGTAAATCTTAACAAGTTATCACTATCAAAACAACTGCATTTATGTTCAAATTCAACGGTCTATAATTATTGGAGAGACGCAAATAATTACCAACAAGAGAAAAGTACACCTATTTGATAAGATAATTCACTTTTCCATGCAGTTTACAGCTGTACCGAACATTTTTATTTTGAAAACATAGCTTAATTCTACTTTTACAAATGATTTAAAAACAAAATAAAAAATTTCGAAAAATGTTCATAGTTACAGAGTATGCAGCTTTAACTCCTTGCATGCTGGGAAAACTAAGTAACATGCTCTTTTGTAGTTGGCTGATTTTTTTTTCAAATTATACATTGCATTCCCTTTAAAATTTATAATGCTAAATGTTTGTGGTCCATCCGAATGGACATTTTTGTAAGTAAATCATGTTATAAAGGGGCAATTCATGATCATTTTCCTATAACTCCTTTGTAAAAAAAAATTGGAACCACAACTGTGTTCAAACTGTCCTGGGTATGACGTTAAACTGCATCCCCCACCTCTGGGTTAAGAGGCTGCCACAGCCTGGGTGGCAGAGCTAGATGGCAGCCATCTACACACCGATGGTTTGGCATCCTAGCTATTGTGGCTTGGCGGACGACTCTGTATAAGAACAACGGCAAGGCACACTGCCGGAGTGAGGGAACGGCGGAATCTCAGAGGCCGTCAAAGATCTGAGTTGGGATGTCAGCTAGGACAGGCGATCCCAGAAAAACCTTAGTTCCAAAAACAATCATGGCAGAATCAACAAATGAAGTCACGTTAGGCGATGCTGGCAGAAACCAGATTTCTGTCAGTGGCGTCTCCGGCTTGGTCCCCTCTCAGGTGTGGGGGGCAGGGTCGGGCCATTGCGGCAAATCCAGCAAGCATCTGAGAAATTTCAGGGTGGGCACTCTTAATGTGAACACTCTAAAAGGGAGGGTCTGCGAGGTGGTGGAAACACTATCTCGTAGAAAAGTAGACCTTTGTTGTGTCCAAGAGACCAGATACCGGGGTGGTCATTGCCGTATAATAACGGGCAAAGACTCAAGGTACAAACTGTTCTGGTCTGGAAACAACAAGGGTACTGCTGGTGTTGGAGTGTTTGTGGCGGAGAAGTGGATAGAGAAGGTATTTGAGGTCAAGCGAGTCTCCGACCGGATCATCCTGGTGAAGATCATAGTCGGTCAGCGGGTGCTTTGTCTTCTGTCTGTCTATGCCCCACAGTGTGGTCTCAGTGATTCTGTAAAGGATCTATTCTACGACCAACTTAGGGCCGTGACTGCAATGATCCCAGCATCGGAATTCCTCATCCCATGTGGTGATTGGAATGGCCATGTAGGCAGTACAGGCACCGGTTACAAAGAAGTTCATGGAGGCTATGGGTATGGCAAGCCAGACCCTGATAGTGAGGGTGAGAGGATCCTGGAATATGCACTAGCATATGACCTGTTCCTCGGTAACACATGTTTCAAGAAACGTGACAGTCACCTCATCACATACAGGTCTGGTAATACAGCAACCCAGATAGACTTCATGTTATTTCGAAAGAGCCTGCGCAAACTTGTTATGGATGTGAAGGTGATTCCTGGAGAGGAGGTTGCTCTGCAGCATCAGCTCCTGGTGTGCGACATGATGATTGATATGCCGCCCCAAATCAAGCGCAAATTCACCCCACGTCCAAAAGTGTGGAAGCTCAGAGATCCTCAAACATGTAGCCGATTCCAGGAAGTCTTCAAGGCACATGTGCCCGCTGTGGAAACTGAAGCGGCTTCTACTTCTGAGGAAATCTGGGCGAAACTCAAGACAGGTTTGCTGAAGACAACAGAGGAGGTGTGTGGCACAACAAAGCCCCACCGATGGCGACGTGAAACTTGGTGGTGGAATAAGGAAGTAGATGATGCCATCACAGCCAAGCGCCAAGCTTTCAAAGCATGGAAGGCTGGCAAATGCACACGAGCATCATATAACACTGCCAAGCGCATCTCCAGACGTGTGGTGCACCATGCACGCCACGAAGCAGACAAGGTGGTCTATAAGGGCATTGACCTCAAGTCGTCTGATATCTTCCGCCTCGCCAACCAGATGAGGAAAGAGAATGTTGATGTTGTAGGCAACAAGCCAGTGAAGAATGACACGGGGGAAATGTCAATGAGCGAGGAGGCAAAGCAGAATGCATGGGCTGAACATTATGAAAGGCTTCTCAACGTTGAATTTGATTGGGACCCTGATCACCTGTCCAATGAACCTCCGTTAGAAGGCCCGCCTATCCCAATCACTATTGACATGGTGAAGAAGGCCATCTCAAAGATGAAGTCGGGCAAAGCTGCAGGTCCATCAGGCATAGTGGTGGAGATGATCAAGGCAGCAGGTGATACAGGGGCCACCATGATCCGAGATCTTGCTACTGCGATTATCCGTGATGGCAAGGTCCCAACTGACTGGGAGGAAAGTTTCATTGTCTGCCTTTACAAGGGCAAGGGTGATGCTTTGGATAGAGGCAACTATCGAGGCCTCAAGCTGACTGAGCAGGCCATGAAGATCCTAGAGAGGATTGTCGATGGTCTCATAAGACAGGTGGTGTCTATTGACGACTCCCAGTTTGGCTTTGTCCCAGGAAGAGGCACTACAGATGCAATCTTTGTGGTCCGGCAGCTGCAGGAGAAATACCTAGCAGTGAACAAGAGGCTTTATATGGCCTTCGTGGACTTAGAGAAAGCATTTGACCGTGTCCCTCGGAAGGTTATCTGGTGGGCCCTGAGAAAGCTAGGCGTTGAGGAATGGATTGTGCGGTTAGTCCAGGGAATGTACGCTAATGCACGAAGCCGGGTTCGTGTTGGCGAGGGTTTCAGCAAAGAGTTTGAGGTGAAGGTCGGGGTCCATCAGGGATCCGTACTCAGTCCCTTGCTCTTCATCATTGTGCTGGAGGCCTTGTCACGTGAGTTTCGGGCTGGTGTTCCCTGGGAGGACCTATATGCAGATGATCTTGTCATCATTGCTGACTCCCTAGAGGAATGTGTCAGGAGGCTCTTGATATGGAAAGAAGCCATGGAGAAGAAGGGATTGAGGGTGAATGCAGGAAAGACAAAAGTCATGATCTGTGGTACAGGCCTGGACCTCTTGCAGAGTTCAGGCGAATACCCATGCGCTGTCTGTCGTACAGGAGTAGGCAACAACAGCATCTACTGCAATGGCTGCAAACTTTGGGTGCATAAGAAATGCAGTGGGCTACAAAGACTGACACCAAATCCTGATTATAGGTGTGCACGGTGCATGGGAAATGCTCGCCCTATTGACGGCAGACCACAGAGTGAAGTCCAGGTCGGACCTGATAAGCTTGAGGTGGTAGCTTCCTTCTGCTACCTAGGTGACATGCTTTCTGCTGGTGGAGGCTGTGAAATGGCAGTCACTACTCGTGTGAAAACCGCCTGGAAGAAGTTCAGGGAGCTACTACCAGTTCTCACATCCCGCCACCTCTCTTACAAGACCCGTGGCCATGTGTACAGCTCTTGCGTGCGGAGCGCCATGCTCCATGCCAGTGAAACTTGGCCACTTACCAAGACGAACCTGCAGCGCTTGCAACGCAATGATAGGGCCATGATCAGACAGATCTGCAGTATCAAGCCAGAGGATGTGGCCAGGGTAAGGTCAAGCGAGCTACTGGCAAAGCTTCAGCTTGAGGACCTCGACCTCATTTTGAGAGAGAGAAGGCTTCGCTGGTTTGGGCATGTGGCGCGTTCGAGTGGTGCAATCAGAACAGCATATGATATGCAGATTGACGGCAAGCGGGGGGCAGGGAGGCCCAAGCAACATGGAAGAAACTGACAGAGAAAGACTGCCGTGAGTGGAAGCTCACCACAGTTGACCCTCAAGAAAGAAGCACCTGGAGATCAGGTGTGAGATCTGCTATGCGTGCAGCTAGCCAGTTACCTGGAAGGGGGCCCACTGATGTGGATGATGCCCCTGCACCTGCACGTTAATCAAAAATCCGATTATATATATATATATATATACAACATGACATTGTTATATAAAAAGTCTCCCAATATACAATTAATTTTGTTTGATTCGTTTCTTTACGTCCCCATCAACAATCTTTCAGTTAAACAGGGACACATCTTCCTGGGTTGAACCAGTACTAAGCTAGGATAAATGTGTCTTGCTCAAGGACCACAACGCATACCTTGCTTGCTTAATTCAGATCCTGATAAAACAGCAAAAACAAGTATAAGCTTTTCAAAAAAGCTTTCCATCTTCAGCTGAGCACGAAGTTTATCCTGCCCATAAATGTTAAAATACCAACAATTGCTGGCATTTTAACATTTATCAGCATGATAAGTAAAACATCTGATAGTTTGAAATCAAGAAAAAATCTTTATTTTGCGGCATTTTTTTTTATGAGTTGAAATTTCATGCTCAGTTGAGTTGAGCATTAAAAAAGTTTTATAACCTCAGGGCCTGAAACCCCTTTATCTACAGGCTATGAATTAATATATGAGCCGCGACGTGTGATTTCCATTAATGTGGCATTTTGACAGGTGTAGTCTCAGGTGAGCCTGTGCAGCCTCCTTTTAAGCTTAGAAAATCCAAATGGTGTTCGGTTGGTAGCCTTAGAGTCATAGAATATTCAAGCAACTAGCAAACGCTCTGATCAGACTGCACTTATGGGCAGGCTGGTCTTAGCCTTTGCTGGTCGCACATACAACATTTTTGGAAGTCTCTTTTTGCGGCATAAAGACAGGTTGTCTCATGATTCGGCCAACGTTAAGATGTAACTGTCATCATAATGAGGCGTCAACTACTTGGGGCACAATTATTAATTGTCTGTTTCATATTCATTATGCGGAACAATATATAAAGTAAAACGCTCAATGAAAACATCACTTATAGCACAATTGTGGCCATTGAAGGCTCATTCTCAATGCAGCCTGTGCAACCCACATGCCTATATACAATGCTTTCCTATACCTTTATAAACAGTCATTCTCAGGTGAGCGACCCAGAGCCCGAGGGCCCTCTTTTTCTTCTTCATCAAAACTTTGCAAAACATATTCCCTTATACCTGGCTTGCTAACGTCCTGCATATATGCAGATATTTCATTAAAATATGTTTTGCGACTGTTTGCTACCATGGCTACCATAACAGACATTTGATTGAACTGGCTGATATCTTGGCACACTAACATCATCACATTTTCTTTTAGAATGATAAATACAATATTCTTAACCCATTTATTTTGTTTGTTTGTTTTTGTTGCTTTACGTCCCATGTCAACAGCTATGGTCATTGCGGGACGGTCAGTTCACTTAACCACACTTTTTCCTGGGCAGGCTTGAGCAAGCGGTTAACCAGTACTTTGTGCACATACTTTCGCTTGTAACTGACAACAACCCTTCTTGAATAAATCAGCGGAAGGGAGGAGAATGACCGTAGAAATTATTTCATGATCAATCTCCACTAAAGCATGGTACCGGGCCGGGATCGAACTCGCGACCCCTGGATCTGCAGTCAGACATGCATCTGTAGCCAGACACGTTACCGACTGCACTACGCGGCCCGGTATTAACCCATTTATGCCAATGGAATTTCCCTCTCTTATTAATTGGACCAGCCCATTTCCTAATTAAGGGAGATTAATTCAAGGGAGATTTTTTTTACATTTCATGGGATGGTTGATTACATTTCATTGGGTTATTAATTTATGCCCCCAACTTTGAAAAAGTTGAAGGGGCATATTGCTTTGGGCTTGTCTTCCGTCCGTCCGTCCTTTACAACTTTAAGATATGGTTTTGAAATTTCATAGATGGACTCAGCATCAAAAACTATCTGACCCATATTTTTTTTTAAATCTGGATTATCTCCCTTTGTGGAGTTATGCCCCTTTTAAAGGGTCATAATGAAATTTTGTAATCAGGATATTTAAAAAACTATAACAGCTAAGGAGCTTTAAACTTAGTCAGCTTATAGATGATAATGAGAAGATTACCTGGTGAAAATGAAAAAAAAATCATTTTATTTTTTTTTAGTTATTGCCCTTTGCAAATTTGGACTTTAAAAAGCTTGATATCTCAAAAACCGTTACAGCTAGGAGCTCCAAAGTTGGACAGCTGATTGATTACCTGGTGAAAAATAAAAAATATATTTCTTTTTTTTATTATTGCCTTTGCATTTTTTGAGTTAATGCCCTTTGCAAATTTGGACATCCAAAACTTCCAATAAAGATACATGTATCTTGAAAACTATTACACCTAGTAGCCTCAGATTTGGTCAGCTGAAGGAGGATGGTGAATAGATTACCTGGTGAACAGGATGGTGGACAAGCTAATGGTTGGGGACATAGTGTTTCATAAACACAATTTCTAGTTACATTTCATGCGATGGTAATTGATTGAAGTTTTGATGAAGTAGAACAAAGAAAAAGAGGACCCTGGGGCCCTGGGTCACTCACCTGAGAATGACTGTTTATAAAGGTATAGGAAAGCATTATAGGCATGCAGGTGGCAATTGGGCTGCATTGAGAGCGAACTGTATGTGTAACAGTTCCAATACAAGGGGTGAAAGCCATAATTGAGCTTTTAGCTCAGCTAAAAGTGCTCAAAGTGAGCTATTGGGATCAGTCAGTTGTCATACATTGTCCATCATCAACAATTTGCTTTAAATGACAACTCCTCCTATACCACTGGGCCTATTTTAACCAAACTTCACAGGAATCTTCCGAGTTACCCTTGATGGCCATCAGAATTTTTAATACCTATAATATAATAGGTGAGTCAGTCTCAGACAAGAATAAAATGAATATTTATTGAGAAAAACATCATGGCAAACTGGCGGAATTATGAATTCATTATTCTGAGCTGTCAACCACAGCAATTATCAGCCTGTACATGTCTTGACCTAGTATTATAATGTTAACAGTTCAGACGTGTCCGCCTGTTGTCATTGGTTTTGTTAACATTCCCCCAACAACTGCTCCACATAGGGTTATGATGGTCGTTGTATATGTAGTGTAGGAGGAATTATATGTTTCTTATTGCTGTGGTTTTTCTTGGAAGACAGTTTAACTATGATAATAAATTATCTCAATACTGTTCGATTTATATAGCTACGTGGGAGGGCCTGTAGACATTTTGGGGGTGGGGAAGTCGGCTGTGGTTTTGTGCAGGGCAATACAGTGCATACGGCCAGAAATTTTTTTATTAGTTGATTTACAAACCCTCCAACTGTAATTTTCCGGAAAGTAAAGAATAAATAAAATTTAATTTCTAAAATTATTTTTTTTATTTTATCCCCCGATTTGTTTCGTTGAAAAAAAAAAAGTATTTTTGAGGTTCTGTCTGTATTTTTGAGAGTGACACTGTTAAAAGTGATTTTCCTAACAGTCTAGATTTTTAGAAAAATGATGAAATATTTAAAGATTTAATTTTAACCTTACTAATTTACTGGGTTTTTTTCTTGAGATATTAAGAAAAAAAAAGCTCTAAAAAAAGAGCTCTGGTCAACTGGTCATTTCCAGAGCTTTTTTTTCTTTTCTTTTTTGGTCCCCATGTTTTTGTAAACATGAAATTATTCATTTTTGTGGGCACCATTCAAGTTTAAAAATTTGAACTTCTAAAGTTCAGGATTTTGGAAATTTTGAACTTTCACCCATGACTATTGCATGAGGCGTAGCCAGGTAATAATTTTGACTATACTACAAACAGGCATCAAATAGCTATTTTATTACCCAACCTATTTGATATTAAACTGCAGTGCCACTTAAATGGAGATTGATGCAATTGATGCCTCTGTTTTGTTGCAAAACAGAACAATTCGTCTAATATTGCCCAATTCTAGTCTCAAAGTGTTCGGCTCGTAAATCTAACTAAGAAAAAATGAGTTCCGGCCCACTTTATATTTCTACGAGGGCTGTTCAAATATGAATGCAAGTGGCTTCATAACTTTCTTCACATATATGCTACAACAAAATGGTAAACATTTCTATAAAGGACTATATGTCACCTTTAAACTGGCACCAGACTTAAAGAAATATACAGTATACTTATCGAGCTATAGCCTTTTGAAAGAGGGTGACGTTGATATACTAACAAACTCAATGCTTCGAACATATACCAGTGATATAGACGAGCGTATAATTCTTCGATAAACAAGTGAAATTTCTTGAATTTTTTAAAGAAGTATCCCAATATTCTTATATAACAATTCTGTGAAAGTTGTGAAAATCCGACATGCGTTTGTTAAATTACAACGAATCGTTTTCACTAAAGTCTCCTTATGTTTGCAAATAAAAGGTAAACAAAACACCACCTTTCAGTTTTCAGTTAAACTTATCTCTAACAAAATGCACGAAAAACATTTAAATAAGTTTTAACTCAAAGACAATATGTTGATCGCTCATACTGAGTTGTTGCTACAAATTATTTATGGATAGTGGGTAATTTTTAAACGCTGAAATGCATTTTATAATAGTCAAATGCCTTAAGTGAAGGGGTCATAGAATTTATACTTAATTTTTTGTCATAACATTGCGGCTTTATTCTAAATGTGAACGTAAACTTTAAGTTTTACCACTATAGGCATTATTCACAATAAAATTACTCACCTGGCCTTCAGGACTGGACATATTGAACATATATTAAATAATGTAAACACGTCATTAAGAAACAGAAAAATGCTTGAAAAATGATATAAAATCTGATTACTCTTCAAATAGAGGACAGGGCATTTTGAAAAGTTCCTAATTGCATATTTAGCATGTTTTCAGCAAAATGCACAGAAAACGACACAGCGATGTCCGTTATTACATCACCAGTAGATAACTCAAAATGACGTTTATCATAAAATTAATGACGTCATAAATGTGCCTGTTTACTCGAGATTGAAACAGAATTATAAAAACTTTTTCCTGCCAGCAACTTTTGGATTGTTACTTAAACTTCCATCTAAAATTTGGTGCCATTTTGTCTAAAACTTACAAAGATATGACGCTATATCCGCACATGTAACAAAACGTTCATTGCAATTTGCTTCAGAAAAACTTCAGTATACAGGAATGGCCTTTATATAAGGGTCTGTAACTTGAGAAATATAGTGAGTGTTTCTTTATGTTTGGTTCCATTTTAACGGCGACAAATAGTTCTTTTCAGAAAGGTATGACATTTTGTCGTAGCACATATGTGAAGAAAGTAATGAAGCTACTTGCATTCATATTTGAACAGCCCTCGTAACCATGAACAATAAAGTTATTAGGTGTTAAAATATGTGGCTATGCCAATCCACCATTGTAACATCGTCTCCTGACAAAAACAAACTGTACCCTCATCGTCCTCACGTATTTCAATAAGCGACTTCGTGTTATTAGAAATGAAGCGGGAAATCAGACAATCAGGCAGTGGTTATGATGGTAAAGTTCACATAATTGTTTCAATATTTTAAGCTTGACTCAAACATAGACAAAACAAAGGTCCTAAAGACAGATGGTAGCTTAATGCAGGTTGAAAATTTTTCAGAATGCTCCAAGAAATGCAGGTCGAAAGTATTGCAGAATGCTCCAAGAAATGCAGTTTGATTTAAGTATTGCAGAAGGCTCCAAGAAATGCAGGTCGAAAGTATTGTAGAATGCTCCAAGAAATGTAGGTCGCAATTGCAGAATGCTCCATTGGAGCATTCTAAATTACTTTTGACCTGCATTAAGCGATAGTCGGTCTTGAAAACCAATTTTTGGTATTTTTCTAGTGGCTGCTTTAGACAGGTTTTACTATATTTTATAGTCTTACTTGGTCAGAAACCCAAAGGATACGTAGGTTTTCTTATCAAGTTTTCAATTAATAAAAAAACTTTCTGAAAAATTATTCTTGTGTCTTCTTCATTATTGCTTCTATTGTATTTTCAGGAAATGGGTATCAAAGATGACTTCCACCAGAAATCCATTCTTATATGTGTAGATGAGCTATGTGGACGTAATCCTGACACTGTAAGTAGTTTTATGTCCAATGGTGAAAAAAACATCTTTTTTAAAAAAGTGAGTATGGCCAGAAAATACCACAAACACACACTGCAGACCAACCCACGGCATGGCAAGGAAGAGCCACAGAACACTAACAGTCACAAGACATAAGGAAGACATTTAAAGTAAAGCAACCAGCTTTCTCTTCCTCATCAAGAGTATTGCAAAACAGAATTTTAAGGACACTTAGCTAATTGTACTGTATCCCACAAACATTGGGAGCTACAATAAACAATGAATCAACAACAACAGAACCACCACAGAACGGACAGCAGCCTGAGCCACTTGCATTTTTTGGCAACAAATCTTTGCCCTAGATTCCGTTGCTGTTAAAACACAAAATTGTTTAGCTGGCATGGAGGCTTCCTTATGCAATGCATCATCACAGAGAAACAATCTAATTAACACTCTATGATGAAACAAGGAAAAAGGCTCACATTTACTCACAGATAGTTGGAGATAAAGAAAAGCTGAAGTTGAGCCATGTTAAAGCCAAATTGTCCAAAATGAGCATTTTTTCACACAAAAGGGCCTCATTAGTATGAGATCTGTGTTGGTACTCGGTATTGCATTGGGAGGCACAAAGAAATCTATTTAACCCGAGGTCTAAATTTTGGAGTGAGCCTTCATCTCCAACCATACTTGAGGTGGTAACAGTCTAACAGATTTTCTGCGAGTTGTGATGGCTCTGGCACTACTGCCCATTGCCCTTCGTTACTTAACAATGGGGTACGGGTTAGTATCAAAATCTCATGTGCTGACTCAAATGATCAAATCATCATTTCATAGTATAACGGTATTGAAGGAGTTCCATTGAATATCAAGAGTTATGGCCCTTGATTAAAGTATAAACTGCATGAAAAATCATTTCCAAAGCACTGTACAACTTCCACTTCCTTCATCCAATTTTCTTATCGCTTGGAACCATTAGAATCTATCATGAGTGTGAGGGTGGGATAGAAAAATCTGTCCCGAGGATCGCCATTTGGCATCTTGAGGCTTACCGAGTGATGACAAATGGTGATCATGAGGGACGAATTTTTCCATTCCACCCTCACACAAATAATGGAATCCATTAAATACGGCAGTTTTGTATTTGATAAAAATGTTCACAGAAGTTCCTGAATATGCAGGGATGCGACATATAACAAAATGACGTCACTTTAATGTAATGATGTCACTTGTCTTTTGACGTGCTGCTGTTTGATTTTGATATTTCCCATGGGTTGGTATGGAAATCCTGATCTGGTGTGCGAGAATCAACTGAATAGCAGATAAGCTGAATTGCAGAAAATTACCTCTGTTAAATATTGATAAGCTGAATTGCAGAAAATTACCTCTGTTAAATATTGATAAGCTGAATTGCAGAAAATTACCTCTGTTAAATATTGATAAGCTGAATTGCAGAAAATTACCCTCTGTTAATCAGAGGTAATTTTCTGCAATTCAGCTTATATTGAATGACAATGAAACGTACATGTATTATATATAATTCTCAAGGTCAATTCCATGTTATAAAATCTTGCTTTTCACAAAAACAACATACTTAATTAACACTACCATGACAAACTCTAAGCAAGTAAAGGTTAACATTATGCAAGCAACACAGTGGTATGATAATTTTGTATCACTAGTGAGGGGTTTGTTGTATAGGACGTACCTATTTTATTGGAATGAAAGGCACAATTTTCAGGGTTCCCACAAGCTCTGGAAATCATGGAAAACCTGGAAACTTACTAAAAAGAGTTCCATGCATGGAAAAATCATGGAATTTGAAAAATACTGAATAATCATGGAAAAATCATGGAATTTTGTGAAATAATTTGATGAAACCATCAGTAGCCAGAGAACTAGCTGTCGGACAGTTAGATGTCGGACACTGTCTGACAGCTTTTTTTCTGGCTACTGGTGGTTTCAAGTTTTCCAAATGCATGCATGGTCTACAAGCATGCTGTTGCTGCTGCATTCCACATTTATTCTCAGGGTGATGAAGTTCCTGCTAAAAGGGTAGGTTGGAGGCCGTGCATTAAATAGTCATGGATCTTGGAAAATCATGGAAAATCATGGAATTGTGTTTTTGAATTTTTGTGGGAACCCTGAATTTTAGTGATGACAGGGTTGTACAAGTGTAGTATCAGATAAGGGTGTAACTGGTGCATCATTGTTGAACCAATGTTTTGGCTGAATAAAATACACAGTAAAACCTGTCTTAAGCGGCCACTTAAATATAGACAAAACAAAGGTCTTAATGGATAATGGTAGCTTAATGAAGGTCGACATTTATCCTAGCTTAGTACTGGTTAAACCCAGGAAGAACCGTCCCGCATAACTGAAAGATTGTTGAGTGGACGTAAAGAATCAAATCAAACAAACAAAATAATGAAGGTCGAAAGTATTGCAGAATACTTTTGACCTGCATTAAGCGATAATTGGTATTGAAAACAAATTTTTGGTGTTCTTTTTGAGTGGCCGCTTAAGACAGGTTTTACTGTATATGAGTCCGCACACAATGTTTTTGTACTTTGAACCTCAAAACGAGTACTTTAAAAAATTGGCAAACAGTGATGCAGCATTTCATAATGGTCTGTACTGTTTGCGAAGACAGAATCAATCTTCAGAGATGGAAACAGAATATTTATTTTTGAAAATATAACCTGTGACCCCTCACTATATACAATGGACCATCCTGACTTTATTGTATGTGGCTTTATAGAAAATTCTATTGGTCCAAAAAGGGCTAATATCGCATATTCTTAAATTTACTGTTCAGACAAGTGTGCGTGCACATATAGACGGCGGGATTGCAGATCTAAATTTTGGTGAGTCTGCACATTGTGATACCCAATTTCTCTCCGCTTTTCCTGGTAAATCCATTAGTTAACAGGCGAGAGAATCAGCATCTACAGCAGCACCTAAAACTAATATCTCTAATTTGATTGGCTGATAGATAATTCCTGGTAAATAATTGACAGCCCGATCTGTAGCACCTGTTAGTGTTAACGCTCCAGTTAGTGTAAACGTTGACAATAACGGGAGAGATTGCTCACGTTTCTGTCCACGGGACCATTATTACACTAAGTGGCAAAATGCAGACCAAAATAACATCATCAACCGTTAGTGTCAACATTATGACAACATAAAAAGAAAATAGCAAGAGATGACCATATGAGCAGCAACGTGAACCCAACTTTGTGACATTGACTACTGGGTTAAGACCAGTTTAACATACTTTTTTAAGTTCAACTGCTTGATAACTATTTGAACCATGAATAGTCGTCTAACCAAATCTGGCAGTATAGCTAAGCTCCACCCACTTACTGCGTCATATAGGTAGCCACCTTCCTACCGGGGCGGGGTCCAGGAATCATGCCTTTAACTTTGGCGTTCGCATTTATGTTAACTGTTCCAATATCAAACGAGTTGTTATATATGCCACTGAATTAAATTTTTAAACATTTTTTAATTCTTTGAGATTTTAAACGCCTCATGGATAAATCACGAAATATACATGGCATTTATGGGGCAAAAATTATCTCGCTATCCTAAAATATAACAGTTTTTTTCCTATGGTTGTTGGAGCTCCGCTTACACTTGACAAATGGGCTCTTATTTGATGTCTTATATTTGCATAATGTCTGCCCAAAATAGCCTGACTATACAGTTATTGCCATTTTTGTGGGATTGTCGTAAGAAAAACTGTTTATCACAATTGTGAAAAACAAAGATACAAATCAGCCTGTGCCTAAGCACAGGCTGATTTGCATCTTCATTTTTCGCTTCATGGATAGTATTATACATGCACTAGCTAAACCCACATTTTTCAAGACTGTAGCTAGTATCTGTAGCTGAGCAGGCCGGTTTGGGTCCTACCTGATTTAAGATAGGATTTCTAGTGCCCTGGTTCATATTATATGGTAGCAGATTTTCTGCTTTGTAACTGTTGGTCAACTACAAGTGAAGAAATAAATGACAAGGAGACAACCAAGGAAATGTCCCGCTTATGCTGAACAAATCATGTTGGTATGGACTATTTATAATGCTAGTTAAAATGTACAGATTTTTAGGAGATCATTTTCAATTGTAGAAATAGACTATTGTAACTGCCACAAATTCCTTCAAGGAGCAATTAAGTGCAGCTGTAAAATGGTATTTTGAGACTTTAAAATTGACCATATTTTAAAGTTTTTTTCTTGGTATATATCTGAGCTGATCTAATTTATATAGGAAAAAGTCTGAATTCTGAAGCCTCATATTTGATCCAAAATAATATAATTATTATCTCTATTTCTCTTCTTTTAGCTTATTTTGGCAACACTTTCTGTACAATTTGACATTGTACTATAATGTCTAAATAATTGGTGAGAAGCAACTTCTATTATTTGGTCACAGAGTGGACCAAAATAGCCCTCTCTGTTCAAGAATATCTAGTCTGCATAGCTAAGCAGATATATATATAGTTTGGTTAACCATGTCACAAATCCAAAAGACACGCAACAAGACCCATTTATGTATGAAATACTAAAGGAAGTTTATCCAAATATATGCGCTATCAATTGATCTATAAAATATTTGCATATCGTGCTATCTTTTATGAACGCATGAGCACGCAAAGCCCATGACACATGAAAATATGGGACCACCAAAGGGCAGGTCTTTAGATAATTAGAAATTAGTTTTCTTATTTCTCAACCAAAACATATGTTGTTAGTACTCAAATGAACCACTGCCTACATCCATGTTTTAAATATTGTAGCAAGTCTCTGTAGCTCAGCAGGCTGTATTGAGTCCTACTTGATCGCAAACCAGGAAGACACTGTTTTCTCATGCTGTGTGTCTTAATTATTGTATGTAATTAATTCATATGATTAACCTACATATCGCACAACCCTAAAAAGATCAGGTATTGATCTATATTGCCTCAAACATGTTCTGCCCATTCTTGTCAGTGGATTAACTGATTTACCTGGTTAAGGGATCATTACATGAAGCATGCACAGTAAAACCTGTGTAAACGGCCACTCTCATAAAGACAAAAAAAATGTTTTTCAAGACAGATTATCACTTAATGTAGGTCAAAAGTATTGCAGAATGCTCCAAAGGGAGCATTCTGCAATACTTTCGACCTTCATTAAGCTACCACTTGTCATAAAGACCTTTGTTTAGGTTATTTTTGAGTGGCTGTTTAACGTAGGTTTTACACAGGTTTTACTGTATTTAACTTTTCCAGAATACAAACTAAGTAGGTACATATCAGATTTTACAATATGACCTCTAAGAAATAAAATATCAGATGTCCTAAAAAGCAAGTGAGTATGACCAGGAAATGCCTCAATAACACACCACATACCAACCCATGGCACCGTGAGGAAGAGAAACAGACAGTAAGAACACAATTAAAGTTAAGTAAAGCAACAAACAGCTGTTTCTAAATAATTAAGTAAGCAGGCCATCAAGAACCAACACACAGGACCCTACACAAAACCCGGGCCACATCCATATAATGGGGGCAATTCAACAAACAATATGGGCCTCAACGCAACAAAAACAGTCTTCGGGTTTCCGACAGTGAGATTCAAATCAGCCTGCTCAGCTACAGAAACTAGCTAGAAAATTGAAATTTTGCTCGCAGCAAGTCTAAATATGATACTTAATAAACATGACAAATTAACTGCAAGTGACCGATAAAAATCTGCAGTGATTTATAAGCTGCATAATGGTTGCTGCAGTAAGAAAACCTGCCTTTCTGAATATACTGAAACAAACTGAGAATTCTGTAAATCCAGATCCATTCTAGCTCTAAACAGAAAAATGAGTAACAACAGGAAAAATTAGCTACCATACATGTATGATATGGTAAGAATTGCACATGTGTACGCAGACTGGTTCGTTCATGATGCACATCCTAAACATGTATGCAAAAGCAAAATAAAAGGTTTTTTCTCTAAGGCGGTATTTCATGCAACATAAGTTATGATAGATATTACAGGGTTATTGTTCTCTCTTGGTTTTATGGAAATGCATGGTCTTCCCACGTAAGTCATTAATGACTATATATGTAGACAGTTAATCTTATGTTACTCTTTTTAGCTGTCAAACATTGCTCATCAGAAAGACTTACTACTGTGCCCGATTTTATTTATAACCTCTGCGTATACTAAGTATAGTCAAACAGGGATATATTATTCATAGTCCTATATTATGTGGATAGTATTTCTGACTATATATAGAGGGTCTAACATGAGTGCTCATGTTTTATTGAATTTATTAAAGGTGTTGAGGAAAAGAGATAAAATGCAAGGATTGCCGAGCATTTAGTCGCTTTTTCACTAGTTATATAAATTCTATGGTACAGGAGCATGAATGTTAGATTTCTTTCACATCACATAAAATCGATAACAACTAGTGGTTTACAGATTTACTGGAAACGTAATGATGTCTAAAACAATGTTGCATACAAAATGACAAAATTATACCGTTTTTACGGCAGAAATTAGATTCCAAACTAATCTTAATGTCATATGATAAATAGAATCTAATATTCATGCCCTTGTACAATTGAATTTATTTAACTTGGCGCGAAATAGAGATAAAATGAGAGGCAAGCCTCGCATTTTATCTCTTTTCCCCAATTTGTTTAATAGATTCATTAAAACATGAGCACTCATGTAATAGTTGGCAATCCGAATCGAAAAAAGATGCATATTTTTGGTTTTGTTGGCATTTTTGAGTACATTTGTTAGACCACTTTTAACATAATATTAAGCATGTATACAAAGCCTTAGGGGTGGATGCCAAGTCTGAATCTGCATATGAAGGCCAGAAATTAGGTCAAAGGTCATTGAGTGCAAAAATGAGAAAATATGTACAACTGTAAAACAACTCTATCTTTTTATATGTAAACATGTTCCATTTCAAGCCAAATTTTGTATGCTTATAGTTATAAGTCTGAAAAACATTGAGAAAATGTTTTTTATAACTAAATGTTCATATGTCGGCTTTAAAATGGGGTCAAAGGTCATCAAGTGCAATAATCAGAGCATTTTTACAAACCGTGTTTCTTTTTTTCTGTGGTCCAACAACAAGATGTTTTTAAACTCTAAAAAGAGTAGAAGTCTTTCAAACTGCTTACATTAACATGTTTATTATTAAAAAAAACCTTTGGAAGCATCCTTTTATGGGTTTTACAAAGACAAACATCGTAAGTTTTGTGCAATTATGACGGAAATTCTCCCTAATTTGGGCTAAGCTGAGATATGTGGGCTACTTTGAAAGTTTGCTGCAACTCTCAGAAAGTTAAACTATTTCAGTTTGGGGCATGTCTTCGGGCCTTAGAAACCCATAATTTAATAGCTTTTCTGTGGTCATTTTTCTATAAATTACTTGTAATCAACGTTACCCTCCTGACATTGAAAATAACAGTACCCACAATACAAGGCTAATGTTGATTTATTTTAATAGTATAAGTGAAACAGTTTAAGCATTAAATGTTTAAACTAGACATAAAAACAATTGTATACATCTTTGATATGTATTTCTGCTCGTCAGCGATACTTATGTTACATTTAATACTCAATTGCAGATAATGACTTTACAAATTATATGTATTAGAATAAACCATGATACCTGACCTGAAATATACATAATGTTGATCTATATTCTAATTGAAAATGTTCATTTTCATATATTTGAAGTTGTTTATAACTTTTAACTTGCAATGAAGTGATATCAAGTAAATATTTAAATATGCTAATTAGTATGTGATTTGTACCGGCTCCGGCATGTAATGCATAGTTGCTTACAGATTCATTTTTCAATTTACATTGCATTGGAATTGGCAAAATATCTTACATAATGAAATCAAAATATAACTATATTAACAATAATGGATCTAAAATTGCTGCACATATATTAATGAGGTAACGTAGGTAACAAAAGGCGCCTTACATGAATGGATAAAGTTAGTAAATTGTTGTTAGGCTTATATAAAATTTGGTTCTGCTCTCCCCAATTCGCTTACATATACTACACACATTTTATTCTATATAAGACTTAATTTAAAAGAGTGCCATGGGCTGGTCTGCAATATGTGAATGTGGCATTTCCTGGTCTTACTTAATTACTTTTTGCAAATTGCTTGGCTCTTTGACATTAATATTGCAGTTTTCGGATTTCTAGCAATGGTACATAATGATAAACATGCAATCTACATCATGATTTAAATATTGACCTGATATCAATAACTTACTTAAAATAGCATAGCTATATTTCATACATCTAGTGGCAAGGCAAGAATTAAGGCAGGGGTAGTGCTGAGTGTCTTCTAGAGCAGGTATAGGTTTTTGAAGATTGCAAATATAACATCAACGAAAGCTTTCGAAGTACAGAACCAGCATGGTTTATGTCCAAATATAGTGTGTTACATAGATCTAGTATTAAAGATTTTCCTTGTATGCTGAATTCTTTTTATTTTCACTTTTCACTGTTGACAATTTCATTATAAAATTAATTTATCATCTGTCCCCATTAAAATCTTCTATGTTTTGTTGAAGTGGATTTCATATCATATTGTAATGATGATTATCTTATTATATTCTGTAGCAATTCTGATAGAAACAATTCTGTTTGTTAATTATCTTAGACTAAGGTTGGTTGAGGTAAGGTTACCTGAGCCATGTAGGAGTCTTGTAAAACATCTGAACATATTTCATGGTAACATACACAACAAATCATTCGAACGTTAGTGATACTTTATTTTAAAGATCGACTGACTGTTTTTTTTCTGAAGCATAAAATGAAAACATGACTCCCAAAATTCACTAGTATGGTTTGCATCTCTGAAACTCACAGATTAAACTGAATGTTGAAAAAGTAGTGTCACAAGCAGCTGATTTCTTTGCTTTTCTTATTCACAAGGTAGTTTGTTTTTAGTTTTGTTTATGCACTATTTGATTTTGTTGAGGTATTCGTAACCCTAGTACATGTTTTATATATGTCCTATGAAAAGTAAGTTATGGTCTATTCGTTGGTTTTAAAAGGTTTACTAAATTAGGCTTATTGTTATAGTCTTAAATATATGCAAAACCATCGAAAATGTGAACAACATTGCTGACAACAGCTTGCGGAAAGCATTTTAAGCATAAACTTGCTCATTCTTGTACCTATATCCTGTAGGTATTTGTGAAGACTAACACTGTTTGAGGACTGTCTTGTATATAGTGAAAGGAAAGAAGTTCAGCTTTATTTCAAGAGTAATGCCATATTAAAACTACACATTTAGAGTATGTTACCAGTTACACGTGCTATCCAATCTGATATATTGCACTTGTATCTACGAGCAGTAGATGTATACATTAATGTACATGTAAGTCACCTTCCCTATATGTGATCAATCCGTGTCTTAGCAAATTGTCATGGTTAGCAGATAGATTCTACACTAGAACAGGCGAGTTAACTACCTTAGGATATTATATACATCAAGCAAATCGAAGATGTTAAACCAATTGATAGGATATTATATACATCAAGCAAATCGAAGATGTTAAACCAATTGATTATGCTAGTAAATGTGCATATTAGATAGCCATTTTAGGACACATTTACTCTAAATACTAAGAAATAACCCCAAACTGTTGGAAAACTATGAACACAATCAAATTATCAGATGCTCCAATATGGTGAAAGCCTGTGTTCCCAAGAAGTCACCAGACATCTGTTTTGGGGAAATTTAATAAGGAATAAAACTTGTATTGGCATTTTACTGTTAAAAAGAATAACAAAAAGAAGCACATGCCAATAACCTCATAGCATTTGATCTCTATCATCAATGCAAAAAAAATAAGCAAAATATGTGTTATACTGACACTTGGAACACTGAAACAATTACAATGTATAAAAAGTTGCGCTGTGAAAGACATAGATATATATTTTATGGTATCTTAAAATTAGAGGTAACCTTTAATATCACATCTATACTGCTTCTATATATGAATGAATAAGTTTACACAAGCAGCCTGATTTCAAAGAAATGCTGCTTTTGAATCAACACCATTTCATGAAGGGACACCCCTACAATTAAATGTTAAAAATTATATTGAGGATAACCCTTAATGTCAGGGCTATTTCCATGGTATTCCCCACAAAATGCTAACAATGTTTTCACTGGATCGTCATTATTAGAAGTGTACCTATATATCAGCTTTATGTTATGTATGTTACCATCTGCTAACAGGCAGATGTGAAGACCAATGTGAGGATATATTCCTTCCGGTATATGGTATTTACCATATTCTATCATAGTTTCAACACGCCTGATGTTTTATGAAAGGAGGTTTGGTCTTTGTGTTTTCATGAAGCTATGCTTAGTATTTGCAATTAGCAGGTAGTGGCCTTGTAAGAAGTGTTTTACAATTACTCATAGATGGGAACAAACACAACAAATGTGTCAAATGAGAAAATAAATATATTTTAATCCAATAAGCATGAGATCATGGCCAAGTCCTTCAAAAAAGCTGTAGCTAGGAACATATACCTTTGAGAAATGACTCAATTTCAGATGGTAAAATGTAACGTAAGTAACAATTTAAACACATCTTATGTTTAAAAGGATAGATAACTGCATAAAATGATGTATTCATACAAAGCATTAAGCAAAAGAAATTATTTCTTTAAAATGAAATGGTTATTCTTAGTTGTATTACATTTTAATTGATTTTATACAGTAACATACTTTACATGCCTATTATGAATATTTGACCACGGGATATTTAGTAAATCGCAGGATAGCAATAAGAAATTCTTCCATTAGGGTAGAAGGGAACTTTAATTTGAGTTTTGCCCCTATATACATAAAATATTGCTACAATTTTCACCGATTTGCACTTAAATGACCTTTGATCCAAAAACACATCATGCCTTGATGATGCTGTTTGTTTATATAGCATAGCTGTATTATCCAAAAGAGATTTTGCATTACTTTTAATCATAATTTTGGATAGCTAATTGATAAAAATGCTAAAATCTGACGTATATACAAGAATTTGCACTCAGTTGACCTTTGACCTAATTCTGGGACTTTGGGACATTTCCGGACTTGGCATCCACCCCTATCCTTCTTAAAACACATCAAGATACACTTTGAGCATGGATTCCAAAATGTACTCAAAAATGCCAACAGAATTTTTTTTTCAGGCTCTGGATGGCCAACTATAAGATCTGACACTAAAATTAATTTGTAATCAAATATTTGGCATGTCTATATAGGAAAAAAATAACTAGAGCAACACCCATTATTAACAGACAGCAAGAGCAATGAAAACAACAGTACCACCATGTATGTACCTTAAAAGAACTGTGGGTGGGGATGTAAATATAATTTACTGGCCATCTTCAACCAGGATTCTGTTGTTGCTTACACATGAACTGTTTGATATTATGTTTTTCTGAGAATACACTAAAAGTATGTGATAGTTTCTTATCCATGTACATGAATGGAAAAAATATAATGGTCCTAGAGGCCATGGCAGTCATTTAAATATTAGACCACCATGCATGGACCATACAAAATTGATGCAAGACAATGTAGGGGTCTTGATGGGTAAGATGGCGGGCCAGATATTCAACTGTCAATTAAATATTGGCCAAAGCGGTGGGCCACAGTGCGGATAAGATTCCTTGTCAGAACAGGGTGACATGTTACAAAATGAGACAGCATGAAATAGGCTGTACAAAATGAAGGTGCTCCATATGTTTTGCTGCGAATATACTAAAAATATTTGATAGTTTCTTGTCCTTGAAGCATAAAAATTCAAACATGGAAAAGATATGATGGTCCAAGAGGCCATGGCAGTCATTTAGATATCAGCTGACCACCATGCATGGACAAAAGACAATGTAGGGGGTCTTGATTGGCAAGATGGCGGGCCAGATATTCAACTGTTAATTAAATATTGGCCAAAGCGGTGGGCCACAATGCAGATAAGATTCCTTGTTAGAACAGGGTGACACAACAAAATGATACTGCATGACACATGAGAAAGGCCATACAAACTGAAGGCACTTGTCCACAATGCAAGCAGCAGAAATGCCATCTAGACAATGATGGGCAGGAAGTAAGTTTCCACCTACATAATTATGCTCTAGCTTATTGTCATCTCAGTTCCTGGAAAGGGTTGTCCACTAAGGAGTTATTTAGCTGTAAAAAGCTCCTAATTGGCAATAATTATTGGGTGGACCTCAGTTTGTAAATCGCCCAACCATTATTGTCCAGTGATCGCCTATCATACTAGTGCAATTCATCTCATTTGTTTTACAAAGTCCTTCAGTCTGACAAGCAGAAACCACACTGACCACAAACAGGAAAACGAAATCCTTCTTGCAAATACAACAGTGTTAATATATTCATGATTCAATACAGCAAGTACCTGCTTAGCCCTTGCCTAGCTAAGCTTGGATATACAGTATTTTGATTTTAAAAAATGGTGAGCCTTCACTGACTCCGGGGCTTGGGCATTACAATTAAATACAATCTAATCATTCAGAATTTTAACAAGAGAAACCCAGGCAAATGACAATGGGTCAGTTGCTCATACACTGAAACCTGTCATAAGCGGCTACTCAAAAATAGACAAAATAAAGGTCTTAAAGCCATGTGGTAGCTTAATGCAGGTCCAAAGTATTGCAGAATGCTCCAAGGGGAGCATTCTGCAATACTTTTGACCTGCATTAATCGATAATAAGTCTTGTACCCCATTTTTGGTCTTTTTGAGAGTGGCCGCTTAAGACAGGTTTTACTGTATTATCAAATTCCTCATTATAGTGCCTCATGTGATGAATCTCTTAATTAGAGCCCAGATGTAAGTAGCCTCCCCTAAATTTCTTTTTTACAATCTCTAAACAAATCCCTGGTTAGGCTTTATCTTGGTCTACACTATTTGTTGATGCACCCTTTACTGGGGTTTCCATTAAAATATGGTGCCTTAACATCTGACTTAATTGGTTCTATTCACCGTCAAACAATCATATGACTTTTCTAAAGCTTATACATCAGACCTCATAGACTTTATTCACATACTTTTGCTTCTGGTCTGATGTTTAAGAATCAATAAAGTTATGTGACTGACAGAAAGACGAAAATCCATAATCTCTGGTGTTTAAGCATCAGTAAAATCATGTGACTGACAGCATGAAGAGAATCTATATGGTCTGGTGTTTAAGCATCAGTAAAGTCATATGACTGACAGAGTGAAGAGAATCTATAAGTCTGGTGTTTAAGCATCAGTAAAGTCCTATGACTGACAGAGTGAAGAGAATCTATAAGTCTGGTGTTTAAGCATCAGTAAAGTCATATGAATGACAGAGTGAATAGAATTCTATATTGTCTGGTGTTCAAGCATCAGTAAAGTCATGTGATTGACAGAGTGAAGAGAATCTATATGGTCTGGTGTTAAAGCATCAGTAAAGTCATGTGATTGACAGAGTAAAGAGGATCTATAAGGTCTGGTGTTCAAGCATTAGTAAATTCATGTGACTGACAGAGAAAATAGAATTCTATATTGTCTGGTGTTCAAGCATCAGTAAAGTCATGTGATTGACAGAGTGAAGAGAATCTATATGGTCTGGTGTTTAAGCATCAGTACAGTCATATGACTGACAGAGTGAAGAGAATCTATAAGGTCTGGTGTTTAAGCAATAGTAAAGTCATATGACTGACAGGGTGAAGAGAATCTATATGGTCTGGTGTTCAAACATCAGTAAAGTCATGTGACTGACAGAGTGAAGAGAATCTATATGGTCCAGTGTTTATGCATCAGTAAAGTCATGTGACTGTCAAAGTAATGAGAATCTATAAGATCTGGTGTTCAAGCATCAGTAAAGTCATGTGATTGACAGAGTGAAGAGAATCTATATGGTCTGGTGTTTAAGCATCAGTAAAGTCATGTGACTGACAGAGTGAAGAGAATCTATTTGGTCTGTTATTTAAGCATCAGTAAAGTAATATGACTGACAGAGTGAAGAGAAATATATGGTCTGGTGTTTAAACAACAGTAAAGTCCTGTGACTGAATGAGTGAATAGAATCTATATGGTCTGGTGTTTAAGCATCAGTAAAGTCAAGTGACTGACAGAGTAAAGAGAATCTTTAAAGTCTGGTGATTAAGCAACAGTAAAGTCATGTGATTGACAGAGTGAAAAGAATCTATATGCTCTGGTGTTAAAGCATCAGTAAAGTCATGTGACTGACAGAGTGAAAAGAATCTTTAAAGTCTGGTGTTTAAGCAACAGTAAAGTCATGTGATTGACAGAGTGAAAAGAATCTATATGGTCTGGTGTTAAAGCAACAGTAAAGTCATGTGATTGACAGAGTGAAAAGAATCTATATGGTCTGGTGTTAAAGCATCAGTAAAGTCATGTGACTGACAGAGTGAAGAGAAACTATATGGTCTGGTGTTTAAGCATCAGTAAAGTTATATGACTGACAGAGTGAAGAGAATCTATAAGGTCTGGTGTTTAAGCATCAGAAAAGTCCTGTGATTGACAGAGTGAAGAGAATCTATATGGTCTGGTGTTTAAGCATCAGTAAAGTCATGTGACTGACAGAGTGAAGAGAATCTATATGGTCTGGTGTTTCACCATCAGTAAAGTCATATGACTGACAGAGTGAAGAGAATCTATTTGGTCTGGTGTTCAAGCATCAGTAACCTCAAGTGATGGACAGAGTGAAGAGAATCTATAAGGTCTGGTGTTTAAGAATCAGTAAAGTAATATGACTGACAGAGTGAAGAGAAACTATATGGTCTGGTGTTTAAGCATCAGTAAAGTCATGTCACTGACAGAGTGAAGAGAATCAATATATGGTCTGGTGTTTAAGCATCCGTAACCTCATGTGATTGACAGAGTGAAGAGAATCTATATGGTCTGATGTTTAAGCATAAGTAAAGTAATATGACTGACAGAGTGAAGGGAATCTATAAAGTCTGAAGTTAAAGCATCAGTAAAGTCATGTGACTGACAGAGTGAAGAGAATCTATATGGTCTGGTGTTAAAGCATCAGTAAAGTCATGTGACTGACAGAGTGAAGAGAATCTTTAAAGTCTGGTGTTTAAGCAACAGTAAAGTAATATGACTGACAGAGTGAAGAGAATCTATGTATGGTCTGGTGTTTAAGCATCAGTAAAGTCATGTGATTGACAGAGTGAAGAGAATCTATATGGTCTGGTGTTTAAGCATCAGTAGAGTCATGTGACTGTCAGAGTGAAGGGAATCTATAAAGTCTGATGTTAAAGCATCAGTAAAGTCCTGTGACTGACAGAGTGAAGAGAATCTATATGGTCTGGTATTCAAGCATCAGTAAAGTCATGTGACTGACAGAGTGAAGAGAATCTATATGGTCTGATGTTTCAGCATCAGTAAAGTCCTTTGACTGACAGAGTGAAGAGAATCTATAAGTCTGGTGTTTAAGCATCAGTAAAATCATATGACTGACAGAGTGAAGAGAAACTATATGGTCTGGTGTTTAATCATCAGTAAAGTCCTGTGACTGACAGAGTATAGAGATTCTATATGGTCTGGTGTTTAAGCATCAGTAAAGTCATATGACTGTCATAGTGAAGAGAATCTATATGGTCTGGTGTTTCAGCATCAGTAAAGTCATGTGACTGACAGAGTGAAGAGAATCTATATGGTCTGGTGTTTAAGCATCAGTAAAGTCATGTGACTGACAGAGTGTATAGAATCTATATGGTCTGGTGTTTAAGCATCAGTAAAGTCCTATGACTGACAGAGTGAAGAGAATCTATATGGTCTGGTGTTTCAGCATCAGTAAAGTCATGTGACTGACAGAGTGAAGAGAATCTATATGGTCTGATGTTTCAGCATCAGTAAAGTCCTTTGACTGACAGAGTGAAGAGAATCTATAAGTCTGGTGTTTAAGCATCAGTAAAATCATATGACTGACAGAGTGAAGAGAAACTATATGGTCTGGTGTTTAATCATCAGTAAAGTCCTGTGACTGACAGAGTATAGAGATTCTATATGGTCTGGTGTTTAAGCATCAGTAAAGTCATATGACTGTCATAGTGAAGAGAATCTATATGGTCTGGTGTTTCAGCATCAGTAAAGTCATGTGACTGACAGAGTGAAGAGAATCTATATGGTCTGGTGTTTAAGCATCAGTAAAGTCCTATGACTGACAGAGTGAAGAGAATCTATATGGTCTGGTGTTTAAGCATCAGTAAAATCATGTCACTGACAGAGTGAAGAGAATCTATAAGATCTGGTGTTTCAGCATCAGTAAAGTCATGTGATTGACAGAGTGAAGAGAATCTATATGGTCTGATGTTTAAGCATCAGTAAAATCATGTGACTGACAGAGTGAAGAGAATCTATAAGATCTGGTGTTTCAGCATCAGTAAAGTCATGTGACTGACAGAGTGAAGAGAATCTATATGGTCTGGTGTTTAAGCATCAGTAAAGTCATGTCACTGACAGAGTGAAGAGAATCTATAAGGTCTGGTGTTTAAGCATCAGTAAAGTCATGTCACTGACAGAGTGAAGAGAATCTATATGGTCTGGTGTTTAAGCATCAGTAAAGTCCTATGACTGACAGAGTGAAGAGAATCTATATGGTCTGGTGTTTAAGCATCAGTAAAGTCGTGTGACTGACAGAGTGAAGAGAATCTATATGGTCTGATGTTCAAGCATCAGTAAAGTCCTATGACTGACAGAGTGAAGAGAATCTATATGGTCTGGTGTTTAAGCATCAGTAAAGTCCTATGACTGACAGAGTGAAGAGAATCTATATGGTCTGGTGTTTAAGCATCAGTAAAGTCGTGTGACTGACAGAGTGAAGAGAATCTATATGGTCTGATGTTCAAGCAACAGTAAAGTCCTGTGACTGACAGAGTGAAGAGAATCTATATGGTCTGGTATTTAAGCATCAGTAAAGTCATGTGACTGACAGAGTGAAGATAATCTACATATGGTCTGGTGTTTGAGCAACAGTAATGTCCTGTGACTGACAGAGTGAAGAGAATCTATATGGTCTGGTGTTTCAGTATCAGTAACTTCATGGTACTGACAGAGTGAAGAGAAACTATATGGTCTGGTGTTTAAGCATCAGTAAAGTCATGTGACCGACAGAGTGAAGAGAATCTATATGGTCTGGTGTTTAAGCATCAGTACAGTCATATGACTGACAGAGTGAAGAGAAACTATAAGGTCTGGTGTTTCAGCATCAGTAAAGTCATGTCACTGACAGAGTGAAGAGAATCTCTATGGTCTGGTGTTTCAGCATCAGTAAAGTCATATGACTGACAGAGTGAAGAGAATCTATTAAGGTCTGGTGTTTCAGCATCAGTAACATCATGTGACTAACAGAGTGAAGAGGATCTATATGGTCTGGTGTTCAAGCATCAGTAAAGTCATATGACTGACAGAGTGAAGAGAATCTCTATGGTCTTGTGTTTCAGCATCGCTAACTTCATGTGATTGACAGAGTGAAGAGAATCTATATGGTCTGGTGTTTAAGCATCAGTACAGTCATATGACTGACAGAGTGAAGAGAATCTTTAAGGTCTGGTGTTCAAGCATCAGTAAAGTCGTGTGATTGACAGAGTGAGGAGAATCTATTAAGGTCTGGTGTTAAAGCATCAGTAAAGACATGTGACTGACAGAGTGAAGAGAAACTATATGGTCTGGTGTTTCAACATCAGTAAAGTCATGTGACTGACAGAGTGAAGAGAATCAATATATGGTCCAGTGTTTCAGCATCAGTAAAGTCATATGACTGACAGAGTGAAGAGAATCTCTATGGTCTGGTGTTTCAGCATCAGTAAAGTCCTTTGACTGACAGAGTGAAGAGAATCTCTATGGTCTGGTGTTTCAGCATCAGTAAAGTCATGTGACTGACAGAGTGAAGAGAATCTATATGGTCTGGTGTTTAAGCATCAGTAAAGTCATGTGACTGACAGAGTGAAGAGAATCTCTATGGTCTGGTGTTTCAGTATCAGTAGAGTCGTGTAACTGACAGAGTGAAGAGAATCTATATGGTCTGGTGTTTAAGCATCAGTAAAGTCATGTGACTGACAGAGTGAAGAGAATCTATATGGTCTGCTGTTTAAGCATCAGTAAAGTCATGTGACTGACAGAGTGAAGAGAATCTATATGGTCTGGTGTTTAATCATCAGTTAAGTCACATGACTGACAGAGTGAAGAGAATCTATAAGCATCAGTAAAGTCATGTGACTGACAGAGTTGAGCAGAGTTAAAGAATGACTTTATATACATGTACAATCTCATATCAACCATGCAGGCTCAAATGTTGGCAAAATATTTATATCCAAAGCTTTAATGACTATGTGGCTTAAAACAATAGTAAAATGTGTAGATGGAACTTGGTGCCTGATGCTTATCTGTAACTGGACCCACCGCGGCTCAACTTGAGGTTTTCTTTAGCTCTGACTATATGTGAGTCATGAGCCCTTTTCTTTGCTTCATCATGGTGTAGTTATTTGATTATTGTTTCTCCATGATGATACATTGCATTAGTTAGATGACCTCCATGCGAGCTGAACATTTCTTGAACTTCAACAACAGCAGAATCTAGGGCGAAGATTTGGTACCAGTAAAATGTATTTAAGCCCCCCGGTAGCTTCCCCTGCGAAATGGTCTAGAACTGTTCTAGAATGTTCTAAAATTATTCTAGAATTTTCTAGAACTATGTTCTAGAACTGTTCTAGATATGTTCTAGAATGTTTATGGGACAGATGTAGAACGTTAAATGGGACAATTTTTTGTTCTACAGTTGTTCTAGCCGAGGTCAAAAAATTTGTTCTAGAAAAGTTCCAGAAAATTTTAAAAGTTTTTCCTAGAACAGTTCTAGAACAAATCAATTTTGTTCTAGAACAGTTTCAGAACAAATCTTTAGAACGTTTATGGAACAATTGTAGAACACCCCTCATAAAATGTCCCATTTAACGTTCTATTAATGTCTCGGAATAGTTCTAGAACATCTGTAGAATGGTTCCAGAACTATTCCAGAAATGTTCTAATGGTTTGTTCTAGAACTGTTCTAGAATTAACCTTGGTTTGTTCTAGAACAGTTCCAGAACAAATCTTTAGAACGTTTATGGAACAGTTGTAGAACACCCCTCATAAATTGTCCCATTTAACGTTCTATAAATGTCTCTGAATAGTTCTAGAACATCTGTAGAATGGTTCCAGAACTATTCCAGAAATGTTCTAATGGTTTGTAGAACTAACCTTGGTTTGTTCTATAACTGATCTAGAACAAACCTTTAGAATTTTTCTGGAACATTTGTAGAACACCCCTAGAAATGTTCCATTTAACGTTCTAAAAATGTCTCTGAGTCATTCTAGAACATTTTTAGAATGGTTCCAGAACAATTCCAGAAATGTTCTAATGGTTTGTTCTAGAACTGTTCTAGAATAAACATTGGCTTTTTCTAGAACTGATCCAGAACAAACCTTTAGAAACTGTAGAACAACTCTTCAAAAATGTCATATAAAGCATTCTATTAATGCCCCTGAATTATTTTAGAGCATTTTAGAATAGTTTAAGAACAATTTCAGGAATGTTCTAGTGGTTTGTTCTGCAACTGTTCTAAAAAATCTGAACTTTTCTAAAACAGTTGTAGAACACCTCCCCATGTCCCATATAGGGTTTGGAAATAAGAGTCCATCGAATGCTACCTTTATATATCTGGAAAACTGTTGACATTGGTTTAAAACCCCAATAAGTAATCCCCAAATGCAGGTGACACAATAAATAAATAAACATCAACTGGAGGAGAACTATTATAGGGGCCCTAAGTTGGCCTAAATGTTGTTAGTTATTGCCACCCTGTTACCCCATTTCAAAACATTGTCATGCATTTGACACTGGAAAAACAGCAAATACAGCAACAATTAACATTAATACTTAAGAAATTGTGTCTCAAGCCTACTCACTGTCCCAGACTATATAATACTGTCAAATTTGCCATCTGGAAACTGCCACAAGTGCTTTTTGGGGAGCCTTCATAATCCCTCCAATTCTGGCAGCCATGTTTTTCCCAACATCAATCTGGTTAAATTTATGATAATGACATGCTTGTTCTAGAACTGTTCTAAAAATGTTCTAGAACATTTTTTAACGTTTGCAGAACTTGCTGGTTCAGTAAATTTCAGTAAAATATTTCTCCCGAATTATCAGTGAATTGAAAAATAAATAACATTCATTGCAAAACTGTAACATTGTAGTTTTTGGAAAACTTATTGGATGTTAACTGACCCAGTCAGGTTTTCGGTCACAGCATTCTTGTGAAACTGCTCTAGTGCACATGATTGATTCATGGTTAAATGCCATGGACAATGGAGAACTAGTAGGAATTGTACTTGTTGATTTTAAAAAGGCTTTTGACCTAGTTGACCATCAAATTCTCTTGTCGAAATTGAAACTATATGGCATAAGCAGTGAAGCACTTACATGGTTTGATACCTATCTTACAAATAGGCGACAACTGGTCTCCCTAAATAATTGCAAATCTGACTTTGAAAAGGTCACCTGTGGTGTCCCTCAAGGTTCCATTTTGGGGCCACTCTTATTTTTGCTTTTTATTAATGATTTACCACTTTACGTGGATAACGTTTCAGCAGATCTCTATGCCGATGACACTACTTTGTATGACATCCAAACTTCATTAGAAGCTATTGAGGTAAATCTCCAAGAAGGATTAAACCAACTCCATATCTGGTGTAAAAACAATGGCATGGTATTAAATTCAGTGAAAACTAAAGTAATGCTAGTAACTACCAACCAAAAAAGATTAAGGTTACAGAACACAAATCTCAACCTTCAATATATGGATGAAACGCTTAAAATGATATCAAGTGATAAAATACTTGGAGTCTATGTAGACAACAATTTAAGTTGGTCTGATCAAGTTAAGCATGTTTGTAAGAAAATATCATCCTATATTTGGCTACTTTCAAAGATCAAGAGCTTTCTGTCACAAGCACATCGTGTGCAATTCTATAAATCATATATCCAGCCTCATATTGACTACTGCAATATTGTGTGGGGCAATTCATGTGAGTCTAGTAAAATGAAAATTTTCAGGCTACAAAAGCGTGCTTGTCGTGTTATTCTTGACTACAATGTAGAGGATTCCAATGAGGCCATGCAGTCTCTAAAGATTTTATCTGTTTATGATCGTTTATTTCTAAGAAAAGCAAAATTTATGTTCAAAGTTTATAATGGTTTAACACCCTCTTATATTTCTGAAAATTTCACACTTAGAAATGAAATGAACATGTCAGTAAATCTAAGATCATCAGCCTCAGGATGTTTTGTTCCTCCTTTGCCCAAAAAGGAGTGCTTTAAGCACAGCATGCGTTACTCAGGCTGCTTGATATGGAACTGTCTCCCTGATAATGTTAAAAGTAGTCAGACCGCTGAAACATTTCATAATAGATGTATCAAATGGCTTACACAGTGATGTACCCATTACATGATTTATTATGGATGAATCAGGAGCTTATAATACTTATATCTATGGCAAGCTACTGGGATGAATTGAATCAAGAAAATGATCACTCAATCTTTGTCTCTTTGAAAATGATAATCTTATTCTTTACTTTGTTCCTATTTCATATTTGTATATTTGCTTATTTCATTGTTGATAACTATGATAAATATCATTTTTGTATATTTTCATTGATAAAGTTTGGTATGATAAGAGTAGGGTGATGAAAGGTGATTTTACCCAATATGCAATAACTTTCCTTCAATCAGCCATATACATGTAATACCAGTTATCAGTCCATGTCACTCTACTCTTATTTAGTGCTGACTCAAGATTGCAATATTACTGTAAAATTTTAGATATTTGAATTGTAATAGGCTTGTTCAAGCTTGCCCAGTGAAAAAAAGCGTGGTTAGGTTAACTGACCATCCCACAATGACCATAGATGTTGACTAGGACTAGCGACAAAACAAACAAAAACAATGAAAACTATAAATCCCAAAACTATTTGCAGATGTGTAGTGTATAGGCTACCTGCAGTGAGCTGATTCTTATTTTCTAATTCAGGAGATGAGTTGGAAGATTACATTCAGCTTTAAAATATAGTGTTTTGCTACCATTTCTTCATATACTTATTACAAAAATTGTCAGTATCCTGAGCTTTTGATATTCTATGTATTATTTATACTTTTTTTTTTTTTTTTTTTTTTTGTGTGGTAAAAATTGTATATTATTGTAAAATATATTTGTGCATGTATCATATATGAGGGCCTCATGGAAGATTAGTACCATTGTTTGCTAAATGTTGTTACCCTCGTTAAATAAAGTCTTTACTTACTTACTTACTTACTTACTAAAAAAAACTTACAAACAACAACCCCACCATTATTCAACATTAAAAACCTTAGAGAAACTGTTTCTCAGGTCTACTCACTGTCTCAGTCAATACTACTATCATGTTTGCCATCTAGAAATTCCCAAACAAATGTTTTTGAAGAGCCTCCACATTTTCCCTCCAATTCTGGCAGCCATGTTTTTCCCATCATCCATCTGGTTATGACATGTTTCCTCTTTAAATGTTCTAAAAATGTTCTAGAACTTTTTAGAACATTTCTAGAACTTGCTGGTTCTATAAAAGTACTAAATAAGTTCTAGAACTTAATTTGAAATTTCTTTTACTTATTTTGCCCTTTTTTTCTTTCTTTCTCTATATACTGCTAGACCCTCGCTTGCAAGTATTATTGGCAAGTGTACTTTGTGCACTCCAGGTTGCAGGATGAAAGCCTACAAGTAATTTAAACCATATCTAAATTAGCGTAGGGTTCTTTAACCTGCACAAGGGGTGACCTTCCCTGCAAAGGGGACATCCAGTTAACGTCCCCATCCAAAGGACCAGGCCTCCAGATAAGAGAGCATATTGGAAAATTATTTTCTTTATTTCTCACCCAAAACATGTTTTATGTTTTTAAAACATGTTTTTGGGTACTCAAAAGAACCGTCTCATTGCCCAACCACTGAGCTACCTGATACTTTCTGCTCTTGAGAAGTTTCAAAAATGTTCTAGAATTTATTAGTATATTTGTAGAATTAACTAGTTCTAAAAAGTAAGACAAATGTTCTAGAACTTAATTTGAATCATTTTTTAGAAGTTTCTGTCAACTTATTTTGTTCTTGAAAAGTTCTAAAAATGTTCTAGAATATTATTAGAACATTTGTAGAACTTACTGGTTCTTGATTTGTTCTAAAAATGTTCTAGAATATTTCAAGAACACTTATAGAATGGAAATCAGTTCTAGAATGTGTTTGATTTGTTCTATAACAATGTTCTAGAACAGTTGTAGAACAAGAGTTCTAGAACGAACATATTAACCTGTTTAGAACAGTTCTAGAACAGTTCTAAATGTTCTAGAACAGTTCTAGAACACCTCCAATTTGTAGAACAAAATTTCGCAGGGGCTAGGCTGCTGTCCGTTCTAAGGCGGTGGTTCTGTTGTTGTTGACTTTTTATTTATTGTTACTCCCATTGTGGGAGTCTGTAATTGTTCTATGTTTTGTTGTATGTTACTTTATGTCCATTCTAGTATTGCAATCATCTTGATGGGGAAGAGAGAGCTGATTGCTTTGCTTAATTTGTCTTCCTGGTGTCTCGAGATGGTTGAGCGGCTCTTCCTCGCAGCCACAGGGTTGTCTGTGGTTTGTGATTGTGGTATTTCCTGATCATACTCACTAACTATTTTTGGCACTCATCTGGGTTAATTCAAGGATAGAATTAGTATTGTATAAAGGAGCTATTACTGGTGTCCAAATATTTAGGCTGAAGATGGTACATCAAATCTGTCACATACCAGCCTATCCATGCATATTAAAACCAATATACATGATGTAGATTAGACAAGATGATTTTTGATAAAAGAAAATGAACAATTTTTTTTTATGGAAACATTAACATTATTAAGAAGTGTAACCAAAAAGAAGCAATTTAAGACTAAGTGCAAGCTATAATAAAGCCTTCTTATCTGTGGCTGATGTCAGCTTAATTACTCCATTACCTGAGTGACCTACAATTCTGAAAGTTCATTAATTTTGCAAAACACAAACACATATGTCACTGGCCAAATTAATGTATAGAGTGCTCTAGGTAAGATTGTTTCATTACCTTACTTAGCAATTTTAGATCAATTTAACTCAGACCCAGGTCCATTTCATGCTCATTATTGACAAAATTTTCTGTTCGAAATTAAGTGCCAAGAAAAAAATGCATCTGAAAATGTTGTCTGCTGAAGTCGTCTGCTGCAAATAATTGCCTAACTTTACTGATAAAATAAGTATAAAAGCAAACAGTGTGGGCCCAGAACTGACTGCTCCTATAGGAGCAGTCTGATCTGGGTCCACACTGTTTGCCATAGAGGCTTCTTAAACATTTCAGAAAAAAGCAGACGACTTTTGTTACGATTGGCGCATTAAGAGTTAAACAGATTTTTATGACAGGAATAGATGACTATTACATTTTTTTTTTCAATATATTGCACATCCCCTGATCTGCGGATTATTCTTGCAAATAGTCGGGCCTGATCGGGGGGGGTCCAGACCATTTTACAACCAGATGGTGTTTTGAAAACATTTATTTTTAGAATAATCAGAAGACAACATTAAAGCATGAAAATATATCCAGCAGCCAAAGAGCTAATAACACAATTTACAGCTGGGTTTTCAACAAACCTATTGGGAATATTTGCATGGGCATTTACTAGAATGAATATGCTCAGGAAAATGGGTTGAAATACTTATTTGATAAGGGGTGAGAACAGACTATAAATGTCAGATAGGGTTATCATTGAAACAAACTATACATGTCAGTAAAATCTAGGTCAACACTATTCTTGAAGTTTTAATAGGACAGTCCAAATACACAAACCTGTAAAGAAAGCCCTTGGGTTACAGGCGCATAGCCAGGAAGCCTGGGCTTCAACATCATTTGGAAATAGCCATGAGAAAGATTGTGAACACAGCGCCTTTATTATTTCCTATCTGAAAAGTAAAGTAACTATGTCAGACTTTTCTTAATTCTCTAAATATTTTGGTGGGCTTCATCTGGCAACCTCAGGGCCCCTGGGTTATGGATATGAAATATATGCTTGTAAGCTTTATTAAGTTAAGAAGAAAATCAGAAGAATGAATGTTTCAGTGAAATATGAAATTCATGTTGTTGGTTGTGTGCCAAACAAGGCATGCATACACTTTCAGCATGTGAAATACTGGGAAACCCAGTTCTAATTAATAAGAATTTATCCAACAGAATAAAAAAAATACTTATGGAAGGGTCTATTCAGCATTTAAAAAAAATAAAAGCGCCGGCGAGACAGCAATAATTTCGCATTACCTTTGAAAATGTTGGTTTTCAGACTAAACGACCCAATTTATCTTTTGCCTTTGGGTAGTTACCGTTAATACACACCTCGATCTCACCTGTTTTAAAAGGTCAGGTCCTAGAAAGCGTTTTGGCCGCGTCCGTTCGCGTGTATCTCATCTTTCATTGCTATTTAAGGGCTCCTCTAATCATTCGTGATAACCCTTCATCAAATTTGCGAGAATGACGCGCGAACAACCTGATCACGGTGCGAAATCACTCGATTTTCGGCTGGTTTTGAAATGTAGGTCAAACGACTTGTAGTGTGATATACGCGGTAATGAGCTTGATAAATTGCCAAAGTACCATCGGTTCACTTACTGCGTGAAGATAAGCATACGCAAAAATGTCCCTTTCAACAAATGCAGACAACAGTGGGCCAGAGCAGCCTGCGCATATGCGCAGGCTGGTCCGGGCCACCGTTATCTGGTAGTATGAATTTGCCAGCCTACTTATTTAGTTAATCTAAAACGAAGGCATTAAATCATATCCGAAACTGGCATGGTTTGGCGGTTGTCTGTCGACATTTAGTCATAAGGGCCTTTTCGAAAGCTAATACTTGGTGTGTAGTCAGAATATCTGCCTTTGATTGGCGAACGTTCAGAGCGAAAAACTGCGCTAGACGAGAAAGGACGGTAACGTGTGTATTGGGTTTTTACATCGCGAGGTGCTCACATTGAACAAGCCGCAAACCATGTGCTGGATACACAAATTATAACGGATTTTATATAAAACAAATACTTTAAACCAGTGACAATATATGTTAGTGAATATCGGAATATAGAGGAAATAATTATAATTCTTTTACCCGTTAAAATTCGGATTACGGCAAAATCGAAATAGTTACAGGAAAGCGGCGAATTTTCTTTGATCACTAATTTTCTCAATTAAAGACCACACCAGGCCATAAAGTGGATAATTTTGCCCCAGACATACCCAGCCATTTGGCTGAAAGGGAATTTGCGGACCCACTTGCATGGAAATGTCAAAATATGCTGGACTACTCGGAGTGTCAGTGTACATGTGGTGAATTCATAGGACTATCTCATTATTTCTATTCGCAGAGACCATACGCCCCCAACCTGCCTCCCCCGGGACAGTGTCTAGAGATGGAAGGTAAGTGATGATATTCATTCATTACAGAATTAACTACAAACCTTTAAAAATACTATTTGATATGTCTATTAAAAGGAGGCGATTCCGATCAAAGGAGTTATCCTTGAATTTATATTAATTGGCAATTAACAATTGAAGTTTGAATAATTATAAAAAAGAAATTTATAATTTTGAGAAAATATCATCTATGCCTTGTGAGATCTCACGATGCAAAGAGGTTATTTTCTCAGACCTAAGGGTTTGCAGAAGTAGAACAAAACAGAAATTTATCTAATAAATCCATAATTATTCATAATTGCCAATTATACTAAGAGCAATAAACAATTGAATAAATAATAAAAAAAGAAAAGAAATGCATTATTCTGAGAAAATATCATCTGTGCATTGTGAGATCTTCCATACATGGAAGATCTCACAATGCATAGAGGTTATTTTCTCAGACCTAAGAAGTAGAACAAAAATAAATCCATAATTATTCATAATTGCCAATTATACTTAGAGCTGAAAGTGTCCCTTTGTCAATAATATATGAAAAAGATGCATTTATTTGTCATGTTTTAATTGCTAAACCATCTACACCCTCTTCCAATGCTGGGTACATGCTAAAAGTAATGTACACGAAATATCTTGGTCATGAGAGCATGTGGTTAATTATAGATTCTTTGATCATGCCACTTTTTCCAATTTGAATGAATTTAGGTGATCTGTTGTAAAATTTCATGTGTTTTAAGCGACTTTTGGTCCAAATTTTTACCTAAATTTTAGCAAATTTAGAAGGTAGCAAAATTGACCATTGAAATTTTTAATCTTTGATATTTTTATCAAAAGTGTTACTGATTTCTGAAATTCACGGGTACCCCAATTAATGGGAAATTTATTTGTGATACTAAATTATTTCGGCAATTGATCTAGAATCAAAGTATGACACTTTTTGACAAAAATTGGTACAAAATGTTTGTATTCAACTGACAGGTAGAGAATTAAATAAGGATGCAGAAAAAACTTAACTTGCATAAAACGTAAAAGTGCACAATTAAAATGTTTGTGGTTCGTTGAACAGCAATTACCAGCGGCTAAACATAAAACAATGTGACTTCTTGTTTTCAAATTAAACAAGCGTTTTTCCTGCTGAACAAATTGAGGGTCCTTGTTTAAACCAAATTTTAACCCATGCAAAAGGAATGTTTCAGAACTGGCCCCTCGGTTATAAAACTTTTTTCATGCTCAACTCCACTGAGGACGAAATTCCAACTGCTCATAAAAACTAAAATACCAACAAATTAAGATTTTTCTTGCTTTCAAACTCTCAGATGTTGTGTGACATGCTGATAAATGTTAAAATGCCAACAATTGTAAGCATTTTAAGATTCGTGCAGAATAATTTTCATGCTCAGCTGAGTTGAGCATGATTAAAGTTTTTTAACCTTTGGGGCCTGGCTGGAAAACAAGTGGACTTTGCATAAACTCTTTCCTTGCTTTCTACCACCTTTTCCGTCTCAGGATACAAACCATTTGAAAAAAAGTTGATTTTAAAACGTAAAGCTTGAAAAAGTACCCAGCCTTCAAAGAGGTAACAGAGTTCTCATTAACTCCAAATTTGGATTATTTTACTCCAACTTTTTAAATCTGACTCCAACTTTTTCAAGTCCTAATAGAAAAGTATGGGAAAACTCCCAATTATTTTCAGCTGACAACATTTTTACTCCTATTTTCAAAATCCTAGTGAGAACTGGGTAATTTATTCGGCTGGTTATGGGTTATGGTAGGACTGTAATAGTGTGTGTTCAATGTGTGAAATCCTGCTGAAGTTACACTTTTTATAAGTTGGGAGAATTATTTTTAGGTTCAAATTAATGGTTTTCCGTTGTAAAATCTTGTTTTATTTAAATTACCGTCTTGCTGCATAACTCTAGTGTATAGCCGAGGGCTTTGTGAAGGGAAGCTAGGGATATTTGAGATATCCCTAAAATCATGTGGTATTTAATTGCCCGTCAGAAATACATGAATGTAATAACAGCAGACATATTCCTTGAAATGTGCTGCCAGATCACATGCGTCTCAGCTTTAGCATTTTTAAAAGAAAAAATAATAAACTTAAGGATTTTTTTAATAAAAAAAATGCTTGAAAAGCTCTAGTGTTACCTGTAAATTGAGCAAGACTTTATAACTGATCAATGAAGTCAATTATATATGAATTTTTGCTCAGAAAATATAGGTAATCTTTAATACATGTAAGCCAAAAGATCAGTCTCTTTTTTAGGGGAAAAAATGAAAAAGTAATTTAACTGGTTCATTTTTATAGGAGCATGTTAAAAAGTTCAATTGTTGTCTTGCACCTGCCAAATGCCGAACAGACAGAAAGTTGTCAATTAAAAGGTTCCCTGCAGTGAAAACCATTTTTAGTTGTAACACTGTGACCCACTTCTTGTTTTCTTTCAGTTTCATTCAAAAACTATTCTGTGGGTCCAGATAAACTAAACATGAGCATAAAATTCATACCGGATAGGCGGCAATCGAATCCACTTAAAAATCAACGAATGCAGATCAAAAACCGCTAGAAACAGTGTTTTCGGTTGCCATTTGTCGCTAGTTGGGAGACATATTAATGGCAATAAATCAAAAACCTGTTTCTAACGATTTTTTTATCTACATTCATTGATAGTGTTGACGTTTCTGATTGATTGTAAAATATTTTCTTAACCATCAGTAGGATGCTCAAAAGAACCATCTGGTAGAGACGATTCTTTAGAGTACACTTGAAATATGTTTGGTTGATAAAGAATTTTTTCATATTATTTACACACTGGTCTACTTGGTTATAGGACGTAAGATGAATCTTTGAGCAACTGACTGCGCAGACCTGAGTGATCACATCTACGCAGTCTGATCAGCGCCTTTGTTATTCCTTTATTGGAAAGTTCTATATCTTAATCTAAAACTTGCAACAAGAGAAATTCCAATTTTCTAGCTAGTCTCTGTAGCTGAGCAGGCTGGTTTGAATCTCAATATAACGGAAACGGGAAGACAGATTTATCATGTCACAGCCCCTTTTATTTTTTTTAAGCAAAATCTGCCTGCCAAAAACACATGTTTGTTCAGTACAACTGAATGTAAGTCCATCATCGAGTCCAAAAAATGAAACCTGGATTGGCGGAAATTGGGTTACCTGTATATTTAGTCAATAATTTTGACAGTCTACTTTTTGAATTCAGTTGGAAAACCAAAAACTACGTATAAGCTTTCAAACCACAAACTATGACAGGGTACAACATGTGAAATTGCACATTACAAATATCTGGGTTAATATGTGAAAACCACAAATTGCTTTTTCAGAAAAACAAATTTACCTGGTATAGATTATAGACAAGAGGGGTACATATAGACTGCTAGCATGAAACATATATTGTGTGTACTCATTGGAAGCGTCTCGATGAGACTCTTCAAATGAGCACCACATCCAATGTTTTCTTTAAAAAAAAGTGAAAAATAAAAATTATACCATTTTTCTGTTAGATGTAGTTGTCTTGTCTAGCACTGTTTTGAGATTTTTTAAGCAAAAAAGATACGTGAAAAAACGCGCATCAGAGTACATATATCATTTTCGAATATACAAAATTGTTTCAGTCAACTGAGAGCATTTTTTTCTTTTCTTACTTTTCTTTTAGTACCAATTAATAGGACTTGATAGTTCATGTGAATCATCTGCAGATTCTTAAGATTACAATTAAGTGCAAACTGCAGATGATTCACGTGAAAGAAATAGCAAGTCTAAGTTTCCAAGAAATTAAGGAAATAAGCATTTATATAGCTTGTGGTTGTGATTTACTGATTGGCATTTCAAAGGCTACGTACCATAAGCTTGCTATTTTTGGAAAGCAGCTTAACACAGCAGTCTTAGTGGCAGCAGCATGGAGCTTAAGAACGGATTAAATAGGTTATTGCGTTAAATGTTTCTTCGTACATTAAACTTACATAAAAGGTTAAACTATTGTTTTCCGTGTGCAGTTTTCCTCGCTTTACATAAATCGAAGGTGACCTGGCATCGAACCATGAGGTTAAACTAAAACGGAAGAAAATTATTTATGGTGAATTTGATTTTGAAATCCCTTGCCAAATCCTGTTTTGAAAACAGTGTAGATCCAGATCAGCTGGCTATCAGGATCTAATCTGTTTTCTATTTTGCTTGTAAATACAGGCTTTAACAGAATCTTACACTTTAATTCAGTTGAATAAAAATTGGGGACTTCAATCTAGAATAATATCTAATATTTATACGATATAGGCCCAAGATTAGTGTCTTGCTGATTCTCTTGGTAAATTCCTCAAATCAAACCCCCTTGTATACATCTGAATTCCCTTTCTAGAAATCCTGGATCCACGGATCCTGTGCTTTGGGTACTCATTGAAAATGGCTCCCAATAAACAAAAGCGAAGAAATAAGAAAAATATTTGGAATAATGTGTCATCTGGAGCTATGAGGTCTGTACAGGTAAATTTGCATACCTGAGTGATGGAATGGCATTTGGTAAGACAAGACAAGATTTTAGTGGTCATGATTTCCCTTCAGGCAAAATGAGTGGGGGAAATGTGGGTTAGCATCCTAGAGGCTGCCTCGGGTCTTCAAAACTCAATAAAGGAAAGAAAATACTGAAAAATATATAGGGTACCAGCTCCCAGACATTTCAATTTAATTTTTAGCATTTTAATTTAGGCTTAATTTAATACAAAATGTTGTTTTAAGTGTGTGTGACTTCTGATTTCCAGCCAAAATTTGTTGGTGCAATTTCATATGGATTCATAAGGTTGATCATGGTCAGTTGGCTTCATCAGAAGCCAGCCGAACAGGATCTACACTGTTTTTAAAATTAGAGTATTTGATTTTGAAAAAAAGTTACACACACAGTGCGCTTATTAGGTCAGATACAATATGTTATATCAGATGTATGGTAAATGTTCTAAAATGATGATAACAGGGCTGAAATTCACAAGTTGCTTGTCAGAACTTGGTCAGAATAGCAAACCGGAGTGACCCTAATCAGACTGCTTTTGAAGAAGAAGTCTTAGCCAACAGGGGTGACCCTGATCAGACTGCTTCTAAAGAAGCAGTCTGATCTGGGTCTGCCCTGTTAGTCTAGGCCTTTTGGGCAGACAACTAGTGTTCGAAATTTTAGAATATTTACTGAGTATGTATTTTTTCACATTATTTTTAGTGTTCGAAATTTTAGAACATTTACCATAGTATGTATCATTTCACATTATTTTATATATATTGTTTTTATTTCAGCAGCGAGCTGCGGAGCAGCATCAGAGAATCACAGGTTCGCAGATTACAACTTCTCTTCGCTGCAGCGCTGCCATCTATGTGACAAGTTCCTGTATGGTTTAATGAGGCAAGGAGTACAGTGCAGAGGTGAGTTCTCTCCCTTTCAATTCTCTTGAGATAAGGAGGGGTGGGGAATTTTTCTAGTATGCGTTTTACTCTGTAGACTGATACCTATATAAAGACATAAACATTTGTGTGTGAAATAGTTTCTGATTATTAGCAAACTTTCTTAAGAACGTAAAAAGAAATGCCCAGGACAGGGTGACACAGATATAAGCTCTTTTAAATACAAGAAAGTAACAATTATAACATCAGCATTGTGGACAAAAAGAAAAACAGGCCAGAAGGAAGAATCCATTAGTATAAAAAGGGTTAACTCACTTGAAAAAAGTTTTGGTCTACAATCTATACATGATATTTTATGAGAAAACTGTGTACTTGTGGCAAGCCATAAAAAATAAGAGTAATGTATACATATTTGATTTTATTTTTTTGCAAATTATAAAAGACTTCTGAATGATATTTCACCCGAATCTTGTATCATATTTCATTTGATAGCACTAATCATCAGAGAAACTCGTTTTTACTTCGGAACCTTTTGCACATGGAATTTAAGTCTGCCACAGGGACTCTTAAAACTTATTATTCAGAGAAAACACTGCAAATGTGCCTAACAGCAATCCACTTCAGAAGTATAGGGATATTCCAGATAAGAGTATTGAATATAATAATTTTTTTTATTTGGGTACTCGAAAGAACCATCTCTTTGAGATGGTTCTTATGAGCACCCAAAACATTTGTTTAAACTGATGGGTAAGGAAATAATAGCTATGTTACGCTCAAAATTTTTGCTTTGATATCTAAGGATATGCTTTCATTTTCAGAATGTGGAATATGCAGCCACAGATATTGTTCAACAACCAAGACATCAGAGTGCAACACACCGAAGGTTGAGCGAATCCGCAGACCAAGTTTTAGTCAGAGTAAGTTCCCTTTACTAAAATTTAACTAACCCTTTTAAGACTGATGGGGATTATCCATCTGATTTATGTTGATTCAATAGGGTTGGATGGTCCGGTCGGGCCCGGTCCCATCATTTCCATTTACACTCTGCAGAGGAGTTTTTACCCCCAAATTGTGTCGTCAATGGCTTACCTACGTGTACGCATAAGTGCATGTCCGTACAACTCTGCGTCACAAGTATAGGGTCTTTAGCTACTTAGAATAAATGCAACTTTTAGTGTTGTTTTGAGAGCTCATTTTAGCCGTGAAATGCTCTAAAAACATTTTTGCCTTAACCCCCATTGGGGAAGTAACCACAGACCCCAATCTAGAGTAGGTATTCTTTAAATTGCCTCAGGTACGCCACTGGTCGTGTACCTTATGCTGTACATTAGGGATACAAAAATTAGGGGGGAAAAGCATTAGTACCCCAAATTTCAAATCACAGTGGAAAACCTGGGTCCATTAGCTTTGGCAAAGCCAATGTAGCAAGTTCTGTAAAGTTTCCTGCAAAATGTATTTTTTGGTAGTCTGTCTCATTTTTCTTCTACTTAAACTAGTAATTTCGAAATTGCTGACTGGAAAATCCCAAATAAAGACAGGTTGACATGAGTTTTTGCATGAAATTCAAGTTCTACAGTCAGTCAAACTGGAGCAAAGAAAAAATACATGATTGACCGTATTGTGTTACATAGCAGTACAATAAGTAATAGGTTTGTTGCCTAGTTCTTTACAATGACGTAATTACACGCTATTGTTCGGCTGTTTGACAGATTTTCTTGATTAGCCGCTGCTGTGTTTGTGTCAACTTAAGCATTCTTGCTGCATGCACCAGAATGTGTGTACGCATTTTTAGTTAGGGTGGTTGCTCTGCGCTGACACATATATTTAATAGGTATCTGCGATGGAGACAAATGTGTTGTTGTTTTTTCGTGGTTCAATATGGCGGCCTATCTGAAGCAAGCTTTTACAAAAATACATCTTGGTGATGCCATGAGAAAACCTGTTTATGACAACCACGATGAACAAGTGCGCAGATCAGACTATACAGTCTGACCTGCCCATTTGTTATTCGCAGCCTAAATATTTTAGAGTTGATCCACATCCAAAATTCAAAGATTCTAGTAGAGCAGACTGGTCGGTTTGTCATGCATGGTCATAAATCCTAAAAAAAAGTTTTTTTCAGTGACATAGCTCACATACTCTTTTAACCTTTCCGTTCCAGCGGTTTTATATTCTTTTTTCAATTCATGCTTTGAAAGGTGTCCAATTTAATTGTTAAAATGATTATTCTGCTTAGAAATTGAGCCAAAATAGCTGTGTAGCCGGTTAAATTCCTTTGTGTTTAGATCTGGGTCAATTGAAGTGCAAACTTAGCATATTGAGGGCACTGGGTCATAGCTATGTTGAACAGTGTAAGGGAGATAACTGGTGCTGGACTGATTTTCCAGCTACGTGACAACAGGCAGAGTTAAACTGCAGAAAAAAATGATCTATGCCTCGGCTTTTAGACATAATTCATTTTTTTAAGATTATTAGTGGGAAGAAATGAAGACTTAGGATGGGCACAATTTAGAAATAATGATCATTTCTCTGAGCAATAAAAAGAGAAAGAGGGAAAAAAGAAAAAATGATGGATTCTTCTAGCTATTAACCTATGTCCTGATGAATCTAGGGTAGATGCTCTAAAATGCCGAACACTAGTTGCTAGACAAACAGCGCAGACCCAGATCAGACTGCTTCTGAAGAAGCAGTCTGATCTTGGTCTTCCCTGTTTGCTGCTCTAGCTGCCAAGCAGATTGTGAATCCCATACCTGATATAATACATTTTATTTGAGCATAGAAAGCAAAACATCATTTTGTGTTCTAAATTTTTCCAACATTTACAGACATTACGGTATCTACATGTTATATGGTTCCCATACTTAGTTCCAGCAATCTAAGTCCATTACAGCTCGGCTGCATTGAACATTGAAAACCGTTTGGCTTCTGATCTGGATCATTGCCGTTATCTGAAGGTGAATGTCCAGATTTTGCTGATCAATGGCTCAATATATTCTAAGAATATGATTTTTCTAGAAAACCCATTAGACTCTAATTTATGATACACTTTGAAAAACTTATGAATTATCCAATTTGGACAGTTTCAATGTTTTCATCTCAGAAAACATTACACAAGACTGGGTCCAGATCAGAATCTGCATAGTGCAACATCTGATCAGTATCTACCCAGTATGGAACTTTGGAAAGAAAAATGGCATAAAATGAAATCCAGAAATTAAAAGGGAATTGAAAGTTTTTAACAAATTTCTAAAATGGAATCTTCCAGTCCATCCTAGTTATCAACTTATCTATAAATAGACTGCTGATGAAAGAAAACAATATACCCTGATCAGACTGCTCCTCTGATATGGGACTATTTTATTTGCACATGCTTCTCCTGTCTGAATACTGTAAATTCGGAAATTTTCACGAGAATTTTATTTTCACGAATAGCGTTATAAGACATATTTGCGACGTTTTAAATTTTGAATTAGGGCATGATTTACCTATATCAGTAAACGACAGAATGATCTTTCCATTGCGCGAGGATTTTATTTTCATGAAACTTCGCTTATGCGAAGTTTCGTGAAAATAAAGCCCTCACAAAAATTTACGAATTTACGGTAATTGTATCTGAAGTGCCAGATATTCTGGGTTTTCAGGTCAGACTGTAAAAAAGTTTTTCTAGCCTACAATGCTCTGAATTTGACATTTTGTTGACATTTGCATTTATTCGGCTGTTTATTTTCAGACTCAGTATTTGGAGCTGATCTGTTGGAAGAGCTGGCCAAATCACACACAGAGGCGCCATATGTCGTGGTGAAATGCGTCGAAGAAATTGAGAAAGCCTGCAGTCATCATGGTACGTATTATTTCAACAGATTGCGTGTTCTTTCAAACTCCAAAGGAAGTAATTAGGAGATTACTGTTTTCAAAATTTTCATTTGGGGAGGTATATCGTTGGATATATGGTCGGAAATTTAATTTTACAGCAACACGCAAGCAGAGCCGTAAAACATGATTTCCGAGCACATATCCGACAATATACCACCCCAAATGAAAATTTTGAATATGGTTATCCCCATTCTAATGCACTTTTGCAGTTTTGTCTCATATTGGAGAATTGCAAGCCACATAAAGCCACATGTCATCCAACGAAATGTGACTTAATTAATGATGTCAAACTATTTCCGATAGTATATCGCAGGATATACTTTCGCAACTTTTTGACGTTTTCCAATCATACGGCGCATGCATTAAAATTTTCTTTATTTGTCTTTTGAGGTATTCTTTGTAATGCTTATTTGAAACAGTTACAAAGATTATCCCCCAATTATCCATAATTTCCTTTCTATAGAAAACTATTGTAATTCAGAGTAGACTGCAAATATGTGCATGCAAGACAGTGCATAAGTCATTGATTACCCTTTGTGTCATGAAGCGGCCCATCACTGTGTCCCCATGATGCAATAGTTTGTTTATCTGCAGTGAAGTATGTGGGTCACGGACCTAATATCTTGCCCGAATTTCAAAAACTATCAATAGACACTCCTGTTGGTCTGCTATATACTGAATTAGGAGATATTCATTAGTCATTGGGGCACAAAAAGAAATCTGATCGAATTCCGAGATAAAATCAATATAAGCTTTGAAGTCCTTATTCTTACAATACTGTATATTAAACTGGTTATTAAACCGTTATCAAGCTGGATATTTTTATGTACTACACTCCTCCCCAATTTAGAAGGATTCCAGTTACTTGTGTGTTCACAGGTAGAGTGGATAACAGTGTGGGTCCTGATCAGCTGGCTTCTCAGAAGCCAGCTGATCTGGATCTTCACTGTTTTCAAAAAGGGGGGCTGAACTGTGAAAATAAACTTACAACAATGTTTTGAAAAATCTATATTATTTTCTGAATATAGTGAAATTGTTGTTTTACTATTTTGATACATATATTCTTATATCAACTATATAGTCCATAATTATAGGACCCCATTTTTCTGAAGATTCAAATACAATCTCCTCTAGCAAACTGCGATGATCCAGCTTGGGCCAGGACTAATACATGACCCGATCTGGACCCTTGCTGTTTGAGAATGTCTGAGGGGGCATGTTACTGCATTAGGGCTTCTAACTGTTTTCCTTAAAACTTTTGAAATAAATTCACCGTGATACTTAGCAACGTAACGCCATTGTTCAAAGACTTCTGGTATTTTAACAATAACGTCACATGACCTATTTGGTCCGCAAAATATGTACTTCAGTGGTGATTTTATTTACATATTCATCCTGATGAAGGGTTAGTCAACCCAAAACACGTAGATCAAAAAATAAGGTCTATAAAAACAGCTCCTGATTCTTTGTTCCGTCCTTCATCCCCTTACCAGTATTTTGATACATGTACATTAATTTTTATCCATATTTTCACAGAATCTGAGGCCTTAAGTGTGTACAGAATCTCAGCGAAAACGGAAGAAATTAACGAAATTAAAGCCACTTTCAACTTGACGGATCCTAGTCAGATAAATCTCGACAACTTCAATGTACACTGTATAGCAGGGGCCTTAAAGAAATACTTACGGGAATTACCAAACCCTGTGATCCCAGTTGAAATGTACAGCTTGTTCATAGAAGCAGCAAGTAAGTGAAAGGGGACCACAGAATCTGAATATTTTTATGTATAATGTAAAACCTGTGTTAAACGGCCACTCTCAAAAAGACAGAAAATTGTTTTTCAAGACCAATTATTGCTTAATGCAGGTCAAAAGTATTGCAGAATTCTCCAAGGGGAGCATTCAGCAATACTTTGACCTCCATTATCCAATTATTAAGATCTTTGTTTTTTTTCTATTTTTGGGTGGCCGCTTAAGACAGGTTTTACTGTAGTACTTAATCCCACCAAAAATAACCAATGTTATCACCTCCCACGAGACTTCTTTACATTTTTGTAACTGAGGTCATTGGTTATATATGTCAATGTACACCAGCAGTTTGTTCAAAGGTGATTTTAAAAGTATTTTAACTCGAAAGAAACACTTTCTATAAAAGATGTATGTCAGTTATTTATATTAGCGTGTTCTTTATTCTTGGAAGTGCTAATTTTGAAAATATAAAAGAAATCATGCAAAATTTCCCACCATGCAAAGAGTTCCCACATGGGTGAATGATTTCAGGATTTTGAGGCTTTCCATAGAAAGTCAGCCTCAAAATGCTGAATTCTGCAGATAATGATTGCTTTTCTGATTTAGTTTCATATCAGTTAAAATGGAATTTGGGAGGCATACAGCAAGTTTTAAATTCTGATTTGATAAAGTTCAGGAATTTGGAAATTTTGAATTTTCACCCATGTTCCCATGACTTGTTGTATTTACCATATTTCTTCTGTTTGCAGAGAGTTCTACGGAGTCAACGAAATCTCTGCTGGAGTTAGTTGAACAGATGCCGACAGGTCACAAATCAACGCTACGTTACCTCATGGCCCACTTTATCCGCCTCTGGCAGATTCAGCACGATTCAGGGATGGACGACGGCCTCGATAAACTATCACATGTGTTCTGCCATATACTTCTTAGACCTCCGTGGGAAAAAATTATGTAAGTTCATAGGTTTAGATAAACAATTTTTGGGGGCGTTTGATTGTAAATATTTTCTTACCAATCAGTTTTTAACATATGATTTGGGTGCTCAAAAGAACCGTCTCAACTCAATGAGACGGTTCTTTTGAGTACCCACAACACAAGTTTGGTTGAGAAATAGGACAGTTAATTTTTTGATACATACTCTTAACTAAAGGCCTGTAAGTTAGAGGAATTTTATACCAATGTACCTGAAATACAAAAAAAAATTAGAATGAAATTGTAATTCTTTTCTTATCTCTCTGTCTTGCGTATTTTGGGTTCTCAAAAACTCCAAGAACCCTCATATTTTAAGTACTGTTCATATTTATTATGATGAAAGGTACTTTTACAACTAGCTTTAGCCATAAAGTGTGTAAACCATTTACACTCATCACTTTAAAAGACATCGAGCTATATATGCATAACTCCAGTATCAATTATATAATAGAAAAAATGGGTAAACTTAATATTATGACACAATTGTAAAATGGCAAGAATTTTCTTACTTCTTAATGTAAATGTTTGTTGAGGTACTTAGGAAATGTTTTCACAGAAATTCACAGAAAAATAAGGAAACTTGCAATCTATATACCCCTCTGTCATTTTTTATATCAATTTGATTTTTCTTTTCTTCTTTTTTTCAGAGAAATTGTAGAAAATACTAAGTTACACATTGATATTTTTGAAGAACTTTTACGAAATGGGAGCTGGGGTGAAACGACCCCACCCTCCCCACCCCCAATTCCACCGCGGCCTCCAACGCAAGTGGACCATTCATCTGTGATCAAATTGCCTGCTTCACCGCAGGATTTACTCAAGGACTCAGAGTGGTACTGGGGTGTGATAACTCGCGAGGAAGTGAACGAACTCTTACGAGACAAGCCCGACGGAACTTTCTTAGTGCGGGACGCCTCATCTCCCGGGGATTATACATTGACTCTAAGGAAAGGTGGAGCTAATAAACTCATTAAAATTTATCATAAAGATGGGAAATATGGATTTGTAGAACCTTTGGAATATGATTCCGTTGTGGACTTGATTTACTATTATAAGCATAATTCTTTAGCGATTTACAATCGGACTTTAGATATCAAGTTGCTGTATCCAGTGTGCCATACAAGAGGAACGGTGAGTTGTATTTTATGTAAAATTTTGGTCTGTGAAACTGGTTGAAAAACTGTGAAGAGACAGATCAAACTGCTCCCTAAGGAGCAGTTTGATCTGTATCTACACAGTTTTACATGACTGAAAATCCTTTGTAACTGCATTTTGCAAAAACAGCTTTTAGACCAACAAAATATATGCTGTAAAACAACAAACTCTGTAGTGTTTATACTTTCAATACAATTCAATATTTGAAAATTTAGCCATTCTTTTGTGAAATATAAAATGCAAAGGTTATCAATGTTAATATACAGTACACCAAACGAGGATTTACTATATTTCACGTTGGTTTCGGTGTCGCTTCCCTGTGTCTCGCCCAGTCACGGTGGTTTCATGGAGGCGTCCACCGTGAATTCCAGGTAATTCAACGAAACAGTCAGCGTGACGAAGAACGTGGCGTAATTATTGATTTTTGGGAGATGGGATGTTTTATTGCGACACCGTGTCTGTATGTGTCAGAGCGAGAAATACCGTGTCTGTAAGTGTCAGAGCGAGAAATTTATGACTTACTGTTTACCTTCGCCATTTCTGCGCATGGTAGCAAGATACAGCTTACCGCATATGCTCGAATAGGCTAGCGATCGCCATTATAGTAGATTCGACTAATGAAGAATGGATGACGAAGAAATTGATGTTGAATTAATAAAATTCATTAAGAGATGTCAAATAAAAAAAGCGGAGGCTAGCGATCGCCATAATATTGGATTCGGATAAACAAAGAAATTGATGTTCAATCAATTAAACTTCATCAAGTATATCGAATTTAATACAAAAGCGGGCGCCATTTCTGCGCATGGTAGCAAGGTACTAAATGAAGAATGGATTACAAAGAAATTGGTGTTGAATTGATTAAACTTTACAAGAAATATCAAATTTAAAAAAGCGGTTATGATAAAACCAGCCTGCTGAGTTACTAATGCACTCGCCAATAGCAAGTCTAGATATGATCATTTCCTTTAAATTGAAAACAAAAGCGCTCAGACTGCGTGGATGTGGGCTATGTACAAAAATATTTATCTTACCTTCAAACGATTTACTAATAGTTCATTTGTAAAAGCCTTATCTTCTAAAGCATCATTTGTATTTTTTTCATACCATCTGATAGCCCCCTCCCCGAGTCGGAAGGTGACAATGAATCCCTCCCTTGTAGACACGAGACACGAGCTCACAAATTGTCTGCGGCGCGAGCGTGTATAAAATATGATTGTCTACGTGACGAAACGCACATATATGCGCACTGGTCATTCGCGGATCCAGAAAGAACGTTTTTAGTTGATGACAGAAGAGGATCCAAATACCATCATTGGCGTAGCACCCATTACACAATTTACGCACGTGCGTAATAAAAATAGTAAAACTCAAGGGAGTTCACCTAATGTGGTAAAAGTGATTTTCCATACCCCAGGGAACTGCTCTTTAATTGTAGAAAATCATTGCTTGATACAGTAGTCTCCATTTAAAGTGCCGTAACTTTTTCAACGTTCTTGCGTTCTGGCTACGCCATTGACCATTGAAGCGGACCATCATCGAATGCTGACTTGGTAGATTTGTGATGTTTCAGGGGATCCAGTATTGCTGATAGACTGAACCCTATATTTTTGCGATTTTTCAAGGGGTCCGGATATCCCCTCATGCTGGTGATTACATAATTGGGTATACGTTTAAAAACACGTACGTCAATAAAAAAAAAAAATAAGGCGAACTGATCGAGTGCATATGCCTCGCCTAGCCTGTGCTACTCAGCATGAAACATAATCGTTTAGTGGACGTAATCATGCAATCGTTGGTGAGTTTCTTATTGCATGTGCGAGCAACAAAAGCTCAGGTGAGTCTGCGCAAATGCGACGTCTCGTTAGAGCCTTAGCTCCTCACATTCAAAACATAACTATACATTTACGGCGATTTGCAACGAATGCGCAGTCGCTATAAGTACATTTAGAAGACGTTGGTGTTTTTATTGATGCGCAAGAGCAATCAAAATAGGCCGACCTGAAAAAAATGTTGGTTTGCCGTGCTCCTACCTACCCACCCAAAACAGGCCCTACCCCAAAAGATCATTGCCTTTCTGAGAATCTTTATTTTCTTTTTTCGTTTTCTCTAATTCTGTTAACAAACTCTTCTTTAAAATCAGTAAAAGCTGTATTTTTTTTAATTGAAGAAAGGTTACATAGATTGTTATTATATGCATTCTTACCTTATACAGCATCCATTAGTTCATGTGTTTTGGGCGCTCAAAAGAACCCTCTCATCGAGATGGTTCTTTTGAGTACCCAAAATACATGCTTTGGCACAGAAACGAAAAAATGCGAGAAAATTTATCTTCGAAGTTTCCAAAACGAGTCAGTTCAGCTACAGTGACAAGCGAGAATCTTAACATTTTCAAAACATCCCCCTTTTTAGAGTTGTGCACCAAAATTTTACATCCGTACAATTGCGCGAATGCGCTGGCTCATCTGAGCCTTATCTGTTTCAATTGTGTTATATTATGCGTTGTCCGATGTGGGGAGAGGGTAAGAGGTTTGGGGAAAGGCGGGGTAGTATAAGTGGTTTTAATTGGTGAGCGTATTCAGTTTGTTTTATCTTCTGTTAAAGTGGTGGGTTTGTTTATAACGTCAGGTCTGGGAAGGCTCACGAGTTGCTTATGAATGCATGACCCCAACCCCTGTAACCTTGGAAACATAGTTCTCTTGAAGTACACCGTAAACTAAGTTGGACTAAAATACATATAAAAATGTCAGAACTTTTTTGTCAGTTGGGCCTTGACCCCCCCCCCCCTCCCCCTCCGCCGATAATTCCAGGATCATCGGCTGTACGTCATTTGTTGATGTTGGTGAACAAAGTTATCTTCTTACCTGAAAATGATTTACTAATTAAATCCGTAATTTTGACTCACTGACGTTTTAAATTGTCCACCGATTTGACGATCATATATACAACGACCAAATTGTGTGTACCCCACCCCCCAACACCGGATAGGCGGCAATCGAAAACGTTCCTAACAATTGACGAACGCCATCGGAGACAGGGAATCTGGACCCCCCCCCCCCTGTTGAAAAATCACAAAAATATAGGGCTTCCAAAGCAATACTGGTCCGGATCCCCTGAACAATCACAAAGCTACAAATGTACAAAGCCAGCATTTAATGTTGGGCCATGTGGCGTTTCGCTGGCGGGTCGTTGGTGGCCCGCTTATTGTGGTATTTTCTCTTCTCCCCTCATCAACTTAAAAAAAGTTGTCAAAGTTGGACCCCCCTGGATCCGCGCATGAACGCCGATCAAAAATCGCTAGAAACAGTGTTTTCGACTGCCATAGTCTGGCGACAAATTGTAATCTAACGATTTTTTATCTACGTTCGTCGATAGTATAACGTTTTAGATTGCCGCATATCCAATGTGCCTACGAGTTACTTGTTGAGTCTGCTCGGAAGAATCGCCTTGGAGACGCATGAGTGCTCACAACATGCAGAAATAAGTTTGGCATGACCTTTGATGTCAAAAGTTGAAACATTCTTTGTCTACTTCAAAGCCGAAATCGCCCTTGTGTATAAATGACATACGTGACAAAATGCAGTGATTGAATGACGGACAGTGTCGTCTGCTGATTTCAGGAATTCCACAAAAGTGTCAAACAGTTTGGATCAAGATCAGGCCCGACTTTTCGTCGGACCTGATCTGGGTCCAACTTGTTTGCAAAGGCTATCAGCAGCCGAATTGGGTCCACACTGTTTTCCTTAATTAGCCAATATATGCAGCAGACGACTGGAGCAGATTACATTTTCAGAAGGGGGGGGGGGGGGATCACGTCACACAGAGCAGATGCACAGACTGAAATAAACTTCTGCTCTATTCTTGACCTTGAAGCAGGGCGTCTAAAGTCTTCGATGCACGTCGTCTCATAGAGGTTGGTGTGTGTGAAGGTGAGGAAGTGACAAAAATATCTCTAGTCCCACTAGATAGCTGTGCATATACGTCAGAAGAATAAATAATCCCATCTGCGAAATATACATAAATCTCCCGAGCAAGCCTTTGACCAGTACACCAAACGACAACATAACATGCTTATGCAGATGCGTCTACGCATCGGAATTGGCTTACAAAAAAGATTATAGAACTTAAAACAATGAGCTTCGACGGTCCGCTGTCTTCATTGCAATATTTTCTTGGAGAAAGTACACGAAAAAAGTAACCAGACCTCCAGATAAGAATGCGTAAATGACATATAACTTGGTTTCTTAACAACAAACGCTTGTCTTGGGTACTCAAAAGAACCGTCTCCCCGTTCCGATGAGACGGTTCTTTTGAGCACCCAAAACACATGTTTGAACTGGAATCACACTCAAAACATCCGCTAATATTATCTGCGTCGTGCCAAAGCTCGAAACCTGGCAGCTTCCCGTTTCACGTGCAGATGTCAACATATACATTATGTACATGAGAGGTACATCACATGTCAGTGGATCTCCAGTGTTGTTGTTTTTCTGTTGGTGGTATTCGTTACTAGAATCGCATTGGATGTGCGATTCTAACGATTTCTCAAACTATGGTTATGTAAGTGTAGATATACGTAAGAAAAGAAAAAGTATGGTTTAAATATCGTGACATGTACTGCTCATGCACGGATCCAGAACGTTTTGTCGGAGGGGGTCCAACTTTGACAAAGGTTTTTAAGTTGATGAGAGGATCAAAAACACTATAAGCGGGCCATCATCGGCCCGCCTGCGAAACGCCATTTAATGCCGTTTCACTGGCGGGCCGATGAGTGCAAAAAAATAAGTGCTGGCTTGATAGATTTGTGATTTTTCAGGGGATCCAGACCAGCATTGCTAAGAAACCCTATATTTTTGTGATTTTTCAGAGGGGGTCTGGACCCCCTGTCCCCACCTCCCCCCTCTGGATCCGCCCATGCTGCTTCATGTAATTTGTGGTAGCTACAGGATAATTTTGCACGTTTTTATGGCCTGTAGAATCTGTAAATTAACTCAAGAAACACTATCAGAGTAACAAATTATAATCAGGACCCTAAGTCTATCAAATTACTGAGTAGCTAAGGCTCTGCCAAGCGTGCGCAAATGCGCACACGTCTGAGCTTTTGCAGAAGCAACAACAACAACGTCGATTTCGTGTCTGCGTGCGCAAATGCGCACACGTCTGAGCTTTTGCAGAAGCAACAACAACAACCGTTACGTCGATTTCGTGTCTGCGTCTTCTAAATGTTTTGAATGCGTTTTGCTCTATATAGCGAGACTGGGCAGACTCGTTTGGGCTTTGGTTTGCTCGCACTAAGTGCAATAAAGACCAACGTTGGTTGCGTGTCAACGTCTTCTAAATGCACTTATGTTTTGAATGGGAATAGCAAAAGCACTGGCGAGACTGCTCAAATGGACAGACTCGCTAGAGCTTTTCCTGCTCGAACATGCAATGAAAACCAACATCAATTGCGCGTCTACGTCTATGAAATCGTTTCACGGTAGTGAGACTTTTAAATTGTCTCCCGACGTTTATCAAATGAGACTATTAAAATGAGTTTTTCCGTTGGTGAAATGAGGGGGTGCTGTAACTTAATGAGCGCACCCCCCCCCCCCCTTACAGGTTTAGTGCGATATTTTTGAAACTTCACAGATGTTTTGTCCATGGACTGAGGATGTACATTTGGTTTGGTCCATTGTCGTCAAATTATTTTTTTCACTTTTTTCAACTTGTGAACTTTTAACTTCTGCCAATCTCGGATACAATGTGTATTTATTTGTTAGCGTAACTCCTCTTCAATTTTATTCCCGTCTTTAGGAAACTTCGCAGATGTTTTGTATATGGTCTTAAACGTGCATGTGGTTTGGGCATGATCCTAAAGTTATTTTCCACACTAGACCTTTCACTTCTCGCACAAGCGAAGTTTAGGAAAATAAATATTAAAAAAGATATTAGGTATCTAGTCTAATTTGATAGTCAGGCAGGACAGAAATGCTTTAAATCTTAACTTAATTTCAAAGCCGAGTCTTGCATCAAATAGCGTTTCATCTGGGTGAACATTGTTTGCTAAACAGAGGGGTTAGAATCGCCTCTGCAATGCGTCGCTAACGAGTTTCCTCAAAATATGGTTGTGTTATGTTGAGAAGAAAAAGACAACTTATATCTTCGAAATAAAAGTAATGTTTATTGTAGAACCTCATTTCATAATCGGTGCTCAAAATGATCGCATGTCAAAGGTAAAAAGCTGGCGAAATGCGATGTGAGTTTTGTCACGTACGCTTCTGTTTCACGTGCAGGTGTCGGCATACTTCATGGGGAGAAAATCTGGACAAATAACGCTGATTTTCAACGCTTTTCTATTATATCTAGCACATTACCGTGAAAAGCATGCGCTATGCTACTGATCGTTTTCGACAGTTTAAACGTGTCCTCACCTGTTAAGCGCGAGTGTAATGTTTATATAACAGAGCAATAAAATACACGTTGCGACACCGTGGCTAATATCGGATCCACCGTGAAACGGTCACCTGTCTTGCCCAGTCTCGTTCTGTCGGTGGATGTCAAAGTGGCGGCACCGTGGCGACACCGTGCGTCACTCTAGGTCACCTCCACAGTGGCTAGTGGCGAATGATAATTACTCGTTTGGTGTACGGTAGAAATCTGTGGAATTGATTATTCCAGCTTGAAGAGTTGGGCAAGAATTTCTTGATATTAGATACTGTTTGTATAGGATTTTATTGTAATTTCATGTTCAACGACTTTCAAACATACAATTTCACACATTTTCTACTATAATAGTGGTGTAAAAGTTATTGACACAGCATTTTGCATTCACAACATTTCTTTAGGTGCATTTGCTCTTTTCTGTCACAAGTTGGATTGCCGTCTTTTCCATATATACAATGTAGTAAAAAATATCAGCTAACCATGTTTGAAAAATGTGTGCAAGTTTTTGTTAATCAATTTTTCTTTCGAGAAAATTGTTGTCTTATAACATCTGCTGCGTATAGTCAAACACACTGCAGACTTTTATTCATCATGGAAACAAACACTGAATCCTGATCTGATCTGGGTCCATCTTGTTTGCAATTTAGACTACCACAGAGGAGAAACCAGAAATCAATTGTTTTGAATGGCAAGAAAAGGGTTTATACAGTTATTACAAGTTTTTTTGAGAGGTTTTGAATTTTATTTGATATTTTATCTTCCAGGAAAATGTTCCTTCCGATGATATTCAACAAGAAAAAGCTCGACTACGTCAAATAAACAAGGACTTTCAGGCGAAAGAACAAGAGTATGACTCACTGTACGAGGAACACTCGAAAACCCAGTTAGACTTACAGCTAAAACACCAGGCGTTAGACGCTTTTAAAGAAACCATAGCTGTGTTCGACGAACAAATGGACCTTCATAGAAGGTTCCATGGTGAAGCTTCTAACCACCATGACATACAAAGGTGAGATGCACAGAATTTTCATAGGTTAAGATAAACAAAAATTTTGAGGGTGAAATTGTAAATATTTTCTTACCCATTAGTTTAATCATATGTTTTGAGTGCTCAAAAGAACTGTCATATTGAGACGGTTCTTTTGAGTACCCACAACATATGTTTTGGTCGAGAAATAAGAAAAATACCTTTTTGGTACGCACTCTTAACTAAAGGCCTGCATTTTATAGGATAAATCCTTTTGAGACTCTTTCCTTGTTAGCAGTGATTATTCTCGTCTGCTGATAACCTTTGTAAACAGTTTGTACCCAGATCAGGATCGACAGAATGTCGGTCCTGATCTGGATCCAAACTGTTGACACGCTGATAGTGTTCCTGAAAGAATTTTTTGAAAAAATTGATTTTGAAAAATGTCAGCAGACTACAAAAAATCATGAAAAATTACCCAGACCTTGAAATATCTTAATATACACTTGCACTGCATCAGACACAAAAATATTAGCAATAACCCATAAAGCGCCACCTACAATTTGCAGCAGACGCCAATTTCAAATTTTGATGCTTTTTCAAAAATAACAAATAAGGCATGATATTTCATCAGAATTGTCTGCTGGCAGACAATTCTCATGAAATATCATACCTTATTTATTTGGAAAATTAAGAAAGATGTCGCAAAATTGTCGACTGCTGCAGTTGTGATTTGCGCTTTAAGGGATAATAGGCATATTGTTGGTATACTTTGAAAAAAAACGTCATAATGTTACTTCAGCCAGAGGTACTCTAATATATGAGTGGGTTTTTGTAACAGATCTGTAAATATGTGATCAGGCGGTATGTTTTCAAGTTCAGACAAATTGATTTGCAAGTAGCAAGGACATACTAGTCTATGCAAACAGAGCTTTTATTGTGTATACAGAATCTCTTTATTTCTCAACGAAAACGTGTTATGATGCTCGTTGGAAGTGTCCCATCAAGACACCCCCACAACATCTTATTCAGATTATTGAATACAATTTTATCCGCCTTGACATCTTTAGAACATGCAATTTTGATTGTTTAATAAGTCTATTTAAAGGCTGGTTGAAACTATATTTGTATGTGTCATCTGATACCTTTGATTGACTGAACTAAATTCAGCCCAGCTTTCAGATGATCGTCTTACAAAAGGTTCAGATATACAGTTTTTTAAGCGTAAAATTGTAAATATTTTTTAACCATCAGTTTTAACATATATTTTGGGTGCTCAAAAGGACCGTCTCAATGAGACGGGTCTTTTGACTACCCACGTTAATTGTGGCCTGCCTTATAATTAGTTCATCGTCTTAGAATCGGTTCTTAATCTTAGAATCAGTTCATCGTACTGTTTCTCGAGACGTTACATTCTTATTTGGTACCCACAATATATGCTTTAAAGGAGAAATAAAATATTGCATTTACAACTACCCCATGTTATCTTGAGGCATGTACGGCAACACCAAATAAAAAGATAAGTGAGTTTTGGGTAGCATGTCTGAAAATTTTTGGTAGGGTAGGCACACATATTTTTTTTAATTATTCTTTTATTCTCGAACAAAATATCATTTTATGTATTTTGAAAAGCATTTCCCCTTTCAAAATGTATAAAATTATATATTTTTTCCAGAAAATCTGAAAAAAATACTAGTTTTCACGGGTAAATTTAGGCAGGGTCAGCTTTCCCTAACACAGGTTTTTTTTTATTTGGCCTAACTGTTGTACTGTGTTTTCTTCAGACTTCACGAGAACTTTGAGTTGCTGAAGGGACGCCTGATGAGTATAACGGAGAGCAAGAGCCAGTTAGAGGTCGACATTAAACGAAAGACGCAACATAACCGCACACTCATTAGTGATATGAACAGTCTCAAACCAGAGATTAAGAGATTGAGTAGACAGAGAGATCAGTTGAAAAAGTAAGTTTGTTTATATATTTTAAAAAAATCAGAATGTTATGATTACTTTAAATTTTTACTTCACTAAACTAAACCCAAAAGCGGCATTTTGTTCATTTGTAGAAGATAAAAAAAGTAATAGATTTTTTTATCATATGAGTGAAATAACACCATGCCATAAAATCGATAAACCACTAGTGGTTTACAGTTTACAGATTTTCGGGAAACGTTATGCCGTCCATAACAATGTTGCGTACATAATGACAAAATTTAAATGTTTATACGCCAGAAATGAGATTTCAAAGCAATCTTAATGTCATATGATAAATTTAATCTAACATCAGTGCTCTTGTATTATTGAATTTATCAAACTCGTTGCGATAAAGAGATAAAATGCTTGGCAAGCCTCACATTTTATCCCTTTTACCCCAACTTGTTCAATAAATTCAATAACACATGAGCACTCATGTAAGATCAAGATCCTTAATGTCAAAGAATGCTGTGAAGATACTAAGACAAAAAAAATGTGAACATTGATTCATTGACTTCTAGTTTTCATGTTCAGTACTGCTTAAATAATAGTTATTCTATAAGGAGTGGCTCCCAAGTTCCAAATTGGGAAGCTAATTAAAACTAATCGATGATTTGTCACATTCCACTTAATAGTAATTTTAAGAAGTTTTATTCAATCCCCTGAGAGTGTATCATTTTAATAGCAACAGGCAACAATTTAAATAGAATTTTGTTTATTAAAAGATAAAAAGTGTAATTTGTTCTTGTTGGTTATTTATCCAAAATTAAAATTAGATTCACAGATCTTTGTTGTTTTTTTAAGCTATCATGTACACAGAAGCAGACATTAAAGCCCTTGATCTGCCTGCGATCAGTTTTCATTATAGGTTAATATAGAATAAGATAGCACACAAGAAAACATACTAAAACTGACATACTTTTTAGGTACCTGATGTTCAATTTTATCTTAAAATGATAGTTGACGCTTTCTGATCTTAGATCAATTTACACATTCTTGATCCATCCTAATTGATACAATATTGGTTTGGATTGTCAATTTTATTTTGGGGTTACAGGATATTTCAATTTCTTCATATATTTTCTCTGATGATTGGTTTTATCCTAACAATCAGTGCAGACCCTGATGAGATGCTACATTCTGTGGCATCTCATTTTGGTCTGCACTGTTTGGCAGTGTCCATTTGAAAGCTTAACTTAAAGGGTTACAGTGAAACCTGCCTTAAGCGGCCACTCAAAAATAAACAAAACAAAGATCTAAAAGACAAATGGCAGCTTAATGAAGGTCAAAAGTATTGCAGAATGCTCCCCTCGGAGCATTCTGCAATACTTTTGACCTGCATTAAGCGATAATCGGTCTTGAAAACCAATTTTTGGTCTGTTTTTGAGTGGCCGCTTTAGACAGGTTTAACTGTAGTTTATTTATTTCATACCCACCACTATTGACTAATGCCTTTGTTTTTACTGATACTTTTTAACATAGCCATAAATCAGATTGCAACGAAAAAAAATCTTGAGTGCTTACAAGTCCATCCTTTCTATGCATTATGACTAAATCTTACTTTATTGCATGTTTCAGGTGGTTAATAGAAAAGAAAGTATCGCCCGCGGAGCTCGACAACATCCTCGAGGAACGGGACAATGAAGGAGCGGCGGCAGAAATGTCACTCTTACCCCACCACGAGCAGGACACCTGGCTCATCAACTGTGATCGAACGTCGGCAGAGAACCAGCTGCATGGAACAAAGGACGGAACATTCCTGATCCGACCGAAGAGAGAAGAGGGGGACGTTTATGTATTGTCTATAATGTAAGTTTTATGTAATAATGCTGGTAGATTTTTTGACAACACTGAGTGTTAAAACGTGTTAGAAAGTAGTGCATAATTAAAATTCATTTTTTCTTGTTTCTCAAATCGTATTTTGTGAGTACTCAAAAGAACCCACAGCATACGTTAAAACTGGATAAGAAAATATTCACAATTTTATGGTCAAAAGACCTATGAAGTACTTATTGGAGACACTTCCAATGAATACCACCAAAGCATCATGATAATCTGAAGCCAGATGATCTGGGTCTACACTTTTCAAAAGAGGGTATAGAATGATTTTAGAGAAAAAAAATATTTTTACTCTAATTTTTTTATTTTACTAAATGGAATACATTAAATAAAAACTAAATGAAGAAATTCTCACCGGAGTCACCGGTTGTGTCCTTGAGCAAGTCACATTAATCTTATTACTGGTTCAACCCAGGAAGACCCGTCCCAACATAACTGAAAAATTGTTGACTGGGACGATAAAGAATCAAATCAAAAAACAAACCAAAAAATGAAGAAATAATTATATATAGATCTAACAAATGGAAATTTGACACACCTAAATCATGGCAACTAAAATAAAAAAGGGATTGATTTAGAATTTCTACAGCAAATGTTCTAATGAAGATAGACATTGTCATTTTTAGTTGTAAGACGGTGTGAAAATTTTATGTTTGTTTTTTCACCTTACCTATATTTTCCCTATTATTTTTCAGGTACCATCAGAATATAGGACACTGTAAAATCCTTCACAAAAATACCGGATACGGGTTCGCAGAACCCTACTTTGTTCATCCCTCCCTAATGCAGCTTGTGTTACACTACCAACAAGATTCCTTAAAGGACCATAACCCCAACTTAGACACTAGGTTATTGTACCCTGTAAGGGCCCATGACTCTATATACAGCCGGGAACCAGTGTATTTACACATGAACCAGAACTATTAAGCAGCGACAGATGGATAGATTGGTAAACGACCGTCACTGAATATTGCACTGCGAGGGCTGTTCTTGTGCCAAATCAGGACATTTGATGGATATAGAGAATCGAAATGGACAGGCAGTAGTGTTCATATCAGCTAATCAAGCTGTGAATGAATGCGGCAGATGAGACATTAAATAAAACCCTTATTTTTTTCAATCAGGCTTGGGAGACAATTCATATGAAATGTAAGACCATGAAACAAAGGGGGAAAATCCTCAATTTGAATGTCATCTGCTGGCCAGCATTCAAGGAGGTATATAGGATTCATGAGGCATTAGTGTTGGGTTAACTTACTTGATATTATCAATATACAAGTTACATACCCTGAACATAAGTCAGGTCTCCAGATAAGCGGGCGTAATTTAAGATTATTTGGCTTATTTCTCAATCAAAACATACATTGTGGGTACACAAAAGAACCATCTCAATGAAAAGGTTCTTTTGAGCATCCAAAACACATGTTTAACTGATCAGTAAGAAATAATTGCATTTTTACGCTAAAAAAATGTGCTTATCTTGACCTATGAAAGTGCTCGTTCTCTTAAAGTGTGGACCAGAGAGATAGATTGTGATATAAACAAGTTTTGAGAAAGTATATTTTTCAATTGAAGAGTGGGAAAGGGAGTTTATCCTGCCTGTAACAGTAGACTGGTTTTCTGTTCATTGTGCTTTGATGCAATATAAATGACAAAGAGGCTGTCTAGGAACCAGTATACTGAAGTGGTACTGTTTGGGTTTTCACTTGAAGAGTGAAAGTTAAGGGAGATAATTACTGAGGAACAGGAGTTGGTTCTTGCTGTTAAAGATAAAAAGGGAGGGCAAATTTATTTCATGTTTAGATTTCTAGTTGCTCCAAGCAGCGGTCAGATAGGGCATATATAAGGAACAATAGAGTAGTTAGGTCTTTTTTCAATTCATACTACGTTTCATGAGATTTGCATGTCCCATCCAAAACATGTCATTTAGAAAAGGTAATTTTATTGTACATACAAGATGTTATTTATACCACACACGTACTGTCGCTGTAAGCCTCGGAAATTACTTGGTGCAAGATTGATTGTTGCGAGCCTGAAGGCTTTGTTGTAAAACTGTTGAGGAAAGCTATGGGCAATTTACCTAGCTTGCACGACTTCAGATAAGAGCGAATATTTCAGAATATCTACCTTATTTACTCGATCAAAATATATTTTGTGGGTGCTCAAAAGAACCATCTCATAGAGATGGTTCTTTAAGCACCCACAACATATATATTGGTAAAAAAGGTGAGATAATATTAAAACATTTCAATTTTTTCAGGAAGTCCTTAAGAGTCTAATAGGTATCTAATGCTGATGCTTATGTTGGATTTTTTTTTTTTTTGCTTCCAAACTAATCTTGTGGGTACTCATGATACAATATATAATTTGATCACTGGTCTTTATTATCCATAGTCATGGATTTGTACGAGTAAACGAATATGGTTAATATCTTATTTCTCCAGGAAAATATATGCTATTGGTACTCATTTGAAGCATCTAAATGAGACGTGTCCAATGAGCGCCACAACAAATATTATAATAGGTAATAAAATAATGCAATTTCTTTCGTAAATAAACTTATTTATTTTTGGGTTATGAATAATGTTATCTATAGTTTTGACAGCCTGAGGTTTTTGTTATTAATCAAAATTCACAACTTACATGATGCAGCAATGACACAGTGCGGGAATAAGGGGAACTATTTTCTGAGTGCTATTTTTTATCAGATCTTTGTCAATGACGACTGATTAACATACAAACCATTTACCCCTTTATTGGGGCAGATTAATTATACAACTTCTTTGTTTTATATTACTGTGCCGCAAAACCCTGATGATTGTCAACCAATAATCTTGCATATAAATCTGGTGCACTGACTATGTTAAAAACCTACATCATTAGGGCACAGCCCCAGGTTAGAAGAGAATCCAGATCGCTATTTTTATTATCGCTCAATGAAAACATATGTTGTGGGTACTCATTGGAAGCGTCTCAATGAGACGCTTCCAATGAGTACCACAACATATGTTTTCATGCAGAAATAAAGGAATTATCTTGATTTTTATTTTTCTGAAAAAATTGTTTTATCTATTCTATGTCATGGAGGAGTAAGTCCTTGACATTAGGAAATTGTTTATATCTTCTTATAGATATAGTGCTCTTTTATTGATTTATACCCTGTACTTTTTGCTGGGAAGTAGGTTATTATTATCTGTCAGGAATAGACCTTCCTTAGGCGGATGTCATTTGGAGCCATCACCTTGTAAAATAGCAGTCTAATTTTCTTTAAGTTGAACAGTAGTATTTGAAGACAATTTGAATGCATAATTAGAAAAATCCTACATTTTTGCTCTTGAAAAATGCTGTTGTTTTTCAAATAAGACCTTTCTGTGTGTACTTTTCTCAATGAAACCCAATTAATATGTAGAACAGATATCTGAGAGCAGATGTTAGCAGGTGTTGTTAAAGTATTATAATTGTGAATTAGTAATATCAGATTTTCATATCTGATAAGTGTAATGGAAATGATATAGTTGTTTAGTTCTAGCTGAAAGCGCTATTATGTCTCCAATTTCCTGGCAAAGTTTGGTGCGTATCTCAATAAAATGCGAGCAGGAAAGTATAATCAGGTCAAAACACAGGGCTCTAGATTAAAGGGGTATAGTTTTCTTATTTCTTAACAGAAACATATGTTGTTGGAACTTAAAAGAACCGTCTCAATGAGGCGGTTCTTTTGAGTACCCAAAATAAATGTTTCAACTGATATATAAGAAAATAATTGCAATTTTTCGCTTGGAAACTTTGCCTATTCTGACATATGCCAGTAGATAGCAGAGGCCTCGAGTGATAGATAGCCCATTTATCAGTGACTGTTTGACCATTTAGGGGTTATAACGAGACCAATCTACCTCTTTTGTTCATTTTTTTTTTTCTTAACACAAATCAAGGTGGTTTGTTCAAGCTATATGTTAATGCATGCTAAGTCATTATTAGGATGGGCAGTTGACAAATAAGTGTTGACGGTAAAATTTTAATGTGCCTATTTTGCAATAATTGTCCTATCTTTCTATATATCTCCATATTAATAATCAATTTGGAAAGTTCATAGGATTATACAGTAATACCTGTCTTAAGCAGCCACTCAAAAGTAGACAAAATAAAGATCTTAATGACAAATGGTAGCTTAATGAAGGTCGAAAGTAATACTTTTGATCTGCATTAAGCCATAATCGGCCTTGAAAACCAATTTTGGTGTTCTTTTTGAGTGGCCGCTTAAGACAGGTTTTACTGTAGAAGGTCACTACATTTTACACACATTTTCAGGAGCAGCAAAATTATAGAATTTCTAATTGTCCTAATATGACTTAAAAGTTAAATGTTATTCAAAGAATTTATCTTCCCCCACCCCATAAAACAAATGAAAATGGCTTGAAAAAGGCAACATAAAAATACAAAATAGAACTTTTTACAAGTGGCTAGCTATTATTACCAAATTAAAGGCTTTTTAAAGTATTAATACACCTGTATAAATAGGTGTATTAATTAAATATAAATCAACCACACACCTTAAGAAAATTACCAAATTACCCACAAATCTCAAGCATACCATTGTGTTTAAACTTGTAGAAAGATCAGTTTAATTTACTATGATTAACTTCCATACTTATGCAACTGTGCAAAAAATTTGGCTAGAAACCAGGCCGATTAATTTAAAACTTGTAAAAAATATCCATCATTTTACACCCTATTATGAAAATATTTGCATGATAGAAATCAGGCCTTAAGTTAAGAGTGTGTAACGAAAAAATAATTTTCTTATTTCCCAACCAAAACATACGTTACGGGTACTCAAAAGAACTGTCTCAAAGAGAAGGTTCTTTTGAGCACCCAAAACATACGTTAAATCTGATGGGTAAGAAAATATTTACAATTGTACTCTCAAAAAATTATGTTTATCTAAACCTGTGGAAGTAAAGCCATTAAGAACATGGTGCCCTTTTGATACTAAAATTGGGCTTTTCTGTATTCATGTTTCTCCATGAATAGAAAAATATTTTTAAATACAAAGGCCCCCAGATAAAAATGTGCATACCTGAATTTTTTTGTTTATTTCTCAACCAAAACATATGTTATGGGTACTCATAAGGAGCAGTCTGATTTGTGTCCACACTGCTCTGAAACATTTCAATTTCAGCAGATGACTTTTGATGTGGGCTAGAAAAACATGCTGCTTATTATAATCTTTTCATTGAGACAATGTCAACGAGTACCCACAACATATGTATAGGTCATGATAAACATTTTGTGCCAAAAAAAAAAGAGTAGATTTTCTTATCCATCAGTTTAAAAGACTTGTTTTGGGTGCTGAGATGTTCTTCTGAGCACACAGAACATATTATTTGTTGAGAAATAAGTAAAACTTATTTGAATGAAGCACTCATTTGTGAGCCTGCATATGTTATGAAAAAAAACTCGAACAAACTCGCAGCTACTAAAAAAAGAGGCATCTAATCTGGAGTGAGGCATGATAATATTCCAGCTCGATTTTATGCAATGCTTATACCATTTCATGCTAAATTATTCGCTTTTGGCCTAATATGATCTGTCAAATTGATAAATTGCTTTCACGATTATGCTAACATTTTTGTAGTTAAATCACAGCACGGTGTAGACTTTCAGTCGCTTGTAGCTCCTTTTATCTTCTTATATTTGAATCATGAAGCGCATTAAAATTTGCAAATTAATTGATCGCTAATAATATTAAGCAAGAATCAAATGAGTGGTGTTTGAGTGAAAAGAGCCCTTTTTGCACATGCTGACTTCAATATATTAAGAGCCCAGATTACCCAATGCCCTAAGGCTGTCTGGTCAGGGCTTTCATTAACTAAATTTTATTTTGTTCAAAGCACAGCACAAAATTGAGCACAATTTATTTGTGACAGCAAAAAAATTAGATGGTAGGCATATTGTATAAAGGGCTGTTTTCATTCAACACTGCTTGAATTATGAAATAGGGCAAATAATTGTTATGCGAAAATATATTTGTTACATATTGTAAAGTTTAATTTTTTTGTAAAAGTATTATATTTTTTATAAGCCATGTGATTGGATGATTTCGTACCAAAAACATGCGTTATGGATGTCATTGAAAACAACCTACTTTATTGAACCAAAACCAACTTAACCTTGCATGTGAAAAACTACTTCATCATTTGCTGCAGTCAATTTATTGTAGATTATGTAAACAGCGGACATTGCAAACGTGCTATAAATCCTCAGAAAATAGGCCTTGACAGAAATTGGGACAAGAGGTTATTTAAATTTGTTAAACACTTAAACTGCCAGCTGAAACACAGCAAAAATGTATCGTTTGCTGCAATTTTTTCGCTTTAACAACAGATTAATTTATTTGCATGAAACAGGGGGACCCAGATCAGATAGAAATGGACCAGTCTGATCTGGGTCCACACTGTTTGCTGTTGAGACTTCCGAAATTAAGCAGCAGATGACTTAGTAGTGAATGAAAGTTTAACAATGCATATTTTAAGGAAAATAAACACACCAATTTTAAGTCTATTACAGAAATGTGTCACGTCATGCTGGCGATACTTTTTTGTTTTTTTGGTGTTAAGAACGCCTGAAAACTATGTTTATGAAATGAAAATGTTCTGTTAATGATTTGTTGAAAACCAAGTTGCTCTTAATGCGCCTTCCATAGCTTGCAGCAGACGACATTTTGCGGAAAAAAATCTTCAAAGCGACAAAGTGGTTATATTGCAGCAGATGGAAAACATGAAATTTCATGTCTTAGAAAGGAAAGAAGCGTGAACTTTGTCGTCTGCTGCAGGTATGACTGGTACTTTTACCGTTATGTTTATGATGTATAGAAACAGTCCTGATGAATACAAGAATCTGTTTAGAACAACTAAGTGTGTATGTTTATGACATTCTGTGAAACCCTAACTTACATACAGAAAATTCTATGGTATCGTCTTAACTCTTTGCATGCTGGGTATTTTATATCATCTGCAGATTTAAAAAGAAAACTTTCAGGAACATGTCTGGCCTGATCTAGATTCAAGCTGTTTGACACTCTGATTTTATTCCAGAAAGAATATTTTGAAAAAAAGTAATGTTGAAATATATCTGTCACAGACCTCAAGCAATCATAGAAAATTACCCAGTGCATGGATGAAAGTTTTCTGGATTATTCCTGAATTCAGGATTTTGAGGCTGACTTTCCATAGAAAGTCAGCATCAAAATGCTGAATTAGGGAGATTATAATAGATTCTCTGATTTGTATCGTTCTGTCTCGGAGGACAATTGACCATTTAAACATCAAACTGCCTATATTTAGTGGGCATAATGCAAGTTCTAAGATTGGAGTTTTTAGCATTCAGGATCTGGGAAATTTTGAACTTTCACCCATGCCAGTGTGCAGAGAGTTAATTCAAGGGTATCACTTGTCATCTTATGGGTATATGCGACAAATACTGTTAAACAATGTCTCGTTAAATCTTAAGTGCTATAAGTAGTATGTTTATTAATATCATCCTCGCTGTTCTGGTGAAACAAAAATACAAGTGAGAAATGACATGTCAACATTGTTTATGACTGAGAGAGACTTTTTCAGATCGCATAGTAACTTGAATGGCAAGGTCAAGGCCACTTGTTGATCTTGTCCAATTGTTTGAAGTATTCTCAAAATATGACTTTTGTTTAAAGCTTAAAGCAGTAAAATCATATCTGCTTAAGGTTGAAGAGCAATCCTACAAAAAGAAAAAGCCTGGCAACTGTATTTTCCAAATCAAATACTGTTTGTTCTGAAAACAAAACGGTCTCACTAAGTTTGCTCTTTTTGAGTACTCTTCAGCATACATTTTGGTTGAGAAATAAAAGAATAACAGAAAAATGGGTCTTTCTTGAGCCCTTAAAGGATTTGCTTGCGGCAGCAAGGGAGTTTGTTATATTGTCTTTCTTACTGAACAGACTTGGGTCTGAGAGGAAATCACATGGTTTCATGTATGGAAACAAAACCTGGGTTGCCATAGCAACTAAAACCACTGGATCTAGGTCGTCATAGCAACCAAATAATAAAGATGTAGGTAGAAACTAAATATTGGGATAGATTATTATCTTGTGTATTTATTGTTTAACTTATTTTATATCTATATTATCTAAACCATATTGCACTCAGAATGTGTGCACTCAGAATGTGTGCAATAAGGTTAAGAAGGAAAAAAAAGTACCGGTAATTTGATTTATGTTACACAAATGTGCTTGCAGATGTGCAGAAAGCTTAGACACAGTTGCAGTCTGATCTAGATTTGCAATATTTGATAATGGAGTTATTATATCATGGAATGTAATATGTATTATTGTACAAGCTATTGACCGACCTGGAACCAACAGGTTTGCATGCATGGTACAGCGGATTTCCATAAGAATTATGCCTTTTGTCAATATAAGTTGTAGAAACATGTTGGATTATGTGCTGAAATTTTGTCTAGTATTTGTAAATTGATAATAAAATTGTCACTACTTAACTTGTCTATACATGAATTTTAAAAAACGAAAAAAATAACGAAAAAAAATAAAAATACAGAAATAATTTTTTCTCTTGTGTGGTATATTTTCTCCATTCTGAAAAAGCCCATCTAATGATTATGATGATTATTCAGGGCTTCCGTTAGGCGGACGTACGCCGTATATTACGTCTAAAAATCGGCTGCGTACGCCGAAATTACACATCGAAGACGTACCGCGGACGTCTGAAAATTCCTTAGTACGGCCGAAAATGGATATCGAGACGTCCTGTCTGCAGAAAAAAACCCGCCCACATTTACCAGATTACGTGATTTATGTCCCGCCTTCGTATTGGAAACTCATTTATTTTGTTTATTGACCACGCTAGGACGTCCCACTTGACTGATTTCGAGAGTTTTATTGACAGCCAGTGTCACGTGTAGGCTTCAGTCGGAAGCGTAATTATATAAGCGTGTCATCCAACAGAGGCGAGTTCAACAGTTCGAGCGCTCGACCGAGCGCTTGTCAGTGTGATTATTACATTGTTAAACGATAGCCAGCGCTCGCTCGATAAAAAATGGCGGCGCCCAGTAACAAACAAATCAAATCCCCCCAAATGGTTGGAAATCAAAGCAAAACACCGTCCTACCTTCAGTTTAAATTGTTCCATTTCATATATCCACACAAAGAAACATACATCGTCATTCCGAAAGTTGAATCTGATAATATTGCGTGCATAGTCCCTCGCGAAAACCCATTATTGTTTTGGTATTGTTTTGGTAGCCATCTTTGATTTTCTGGCGATACACCTATCGACTTGAATAGCGAGCGCTTGCAAGCACCTTGGCGAGCGCTTGCGTTCAGGGAGAAAGCACTCGATAGCACTCCGGGCGCTCGCATTGTTGAACACGCCTCTGGTGTGAAATTTTACATCGACACATCTTGACAACGGCCTTAGAAACCATTCCCGCGAGACGGACGTCCAGTCCCTGAGCAATAAAGCGAAACGGCTAACAGCCCAATCACTGTCGGTTTTCTTCGAAGTGCCGACGTGACACTTTGCACGCTTGTGAAATAACTTTATAAACTCTACACGTCTGCGTCATAATTAATTGTGTAGATCCTGCGCATGCGGTAATTTAGTACTTGAACGCTCCTTCTACACAGGCACTACACCAACGAACATACAACATATTAAAAACGAATGTTGTTTTGCTGTACAAGTACAAGCTTATAAAAAATAATTGGTACACAAAATAAGTACAAGCTTTTAAAATAAAAATTGCTACACAAACACTCTCCCAAACAAATCTATCTATCTACCATTCCCTACCTAACCCGACCCTACCCTACCCTACCCTACCCTACCCTACCCTACCCTACCCTACCCTACCCTACCTTTCCTTACCCTACTCTACAATACCCTACCCTACCATACCCTACCTATCTATGCATTGTAAGGAACAAAGAATGATCTCATTCTGTATAAGTACAAGCTTATTAAAATAATTGTTACACAAATAAGTACAAGCTTTTAAAATAAAAATTGCTACACAAACACCCTCCCAAACAAATCTATCTATCTATCTACCCTACCATTCCCTACCCTACCCTACCCTACCCTACCTAAACCTACCCTACCTAAACCTACCCTACCCTACCCTACCCTACCCTACCCTACCTATCTTGTAAGGAACAAAGAATGATCTCTGAAATATATATCTTATTTTTCAAAGCAAGTTTGACAATCAGCCACACCGCGATGGTATCACAGAAAAAAAGTGGGACTTCCAAAAAAATTCAATGGGACTTCCAAATTTCAAGGGTAGGAAGTCTGGACTTCCTGGATTTGAAAGTTAATGAAAGCCCTGATTATTATGTTTTGCAGCTGTGTGATAGTGTGTGCAAGTATTCTGCAATTTTAGCAATCAATGTGAATGCTATTAAAGTAAGAAAAACGGCAAAGGTCAGGAAACGATACAATCAAGTACCACACCTGACCAAGGATACCACATGAGAAAGTAACAAAAATACAATAAGCATCACCAACAAGAGGTCAGCCCTTTCCCAGCAGGTGACCACAAGGCAGCAATGAACAGACACAAAAGCATGACAAACGCAAGACACAAAAAACACAAATGATCCGCGAAAGAAGTGGAATGGTCAGTAAAAATATTTTACTGGATTGCTTAAACCGGTTTCATGGCGCCAACCTCACCCTTAGTTCAGATGTGGATCAAGACACATAGATGTTTGGTTTGCATGAAAGACCCCTAGCTTATAAATGCATCATCTCCAAAAACATTTAAATCAAGATATAAAAAGGAGATAGCAAAGATAAGGACTCAACAGTACATAAGTAAGAAAGGGGACAAAGATCAGGAATCCATACAATCAAGCACCACACATGACCCAGTATACCAATGGGAAAGTGAAAACTTCACAATCAGACATCACAAACGAGAGCCAAGAGGCCAGCAGGTGACCACAAGGCATCAATAAAAAGACACTCACGGAAGCATAACAAAAACAAGACGGAAATAACAAATAATCCACAAAAGCACCTCCTTGGAACGGTCAGTAAAAATATTTTACTGGAGGGCTTTAACCGGTTTCACGGCGTGCCAAACTAACCCTTTGTTCAGATGTGGATCAAGACACATAGATGCTTGGTTTGCATGAAAGACCCCTAACTTATCAATGCATCATCTCATAGAACATATAAATCAAGATTTAAAAAAGGAGAGAGGGAGCGCAGTGGTAGAGTGCTTGACTCAAGACCGAAGTGCTGCGGTTTCGAATCTCACCGGCGTCACTGCGTTGTGTCCTTGAGCAAGAACATAACACCTAGCTTAGTACTGGTTCACCCCAGGAAGATCCGTCCCTTTATAACTGAAAGATTGTTGATGGGACGTAAAGAATTAAACAAAACAAAAATTAAAAAGGAGATAAAGCAAAGATAAGGTCAACAGTAAATAAAAAATAGTAAGTGAATATGATCAGGAACTATCACAATCACAAAACGCAGACAACCCCATGGCATCGCGAGGAAGAGCCGCTCAACCATCACGAGACACCAGGAAGACAAATTAAGCAAAGCAACCAGCTCTCTCTTCCCCATCAAGATGATTGCAATACTAGAATGGACATAAAGTAACGTACAACAAAACATAGAACAATTGCAGACTCCCACAATGGGAGTAACAATAAACTAAAAGTCAACAACAACAGAACCACCGCCTTAGAACGAGCAACAAACTGAATACCGGAGCAAAAGAAATCCAACAGGTGGACCCGACAACAGCCAAAGCATCAGGCCCCTACCATCTCACCAATAGATAAGTTAGAACCGTCATAGAGTCTGAAGTCCGACCCACCAGCGTGCAATTAAAGAGAAAAGCAAAGTTGCCAACCGTGATTGGGTTGACCACCAAGCATGCAGTCTGTTGCAATACATTAATGTTATAGCCAATCTTTTTAAAATGGAAAATTATTTTAATGAACTGCGCTGAAAAAATATTAGAGCCAACACTCTTCTTCAACTTATACAGCAAGTCACCATAGAATTCAGGTTCCGAAGTCCTTGGCGGAAGCGAGATTAAGTCCAACTTGGAATTTAGATATCAAATCATAGTATTGTCTATAAAATTTAGAAAAGGTTTTGCGAAGTTTAGGATACTGATAGCCTTGTTTAAGAAGTTTCTGAGTTAACAATTTATTGCGAGTGTTGAAGTCAGCAACATGGCTAGATGCTCTAGCTAAACAAATGAGTTGAGAGATATAGACGCCATAGGATGTAGAGCGAGGAAAATCACCATCTAAAAAAAAGGAAATAAACAATTTCAAATCAAAATCGTTACGTTTTTCATAATTTTGGTAGAAACAATATAATTAGAAATTGACAAATGCAAAGCTAAAAACGTGGCATCGCTATCAGAGGTATTAGCTTAATCAAGTCGGAGCACTGAATTGTCAAAATAAACGTTATAATATCAGCCTGCTTATCATCAAAAAGAGACATCATAAAGTCTCTCTCATAACAAAACAGGAATAAATCGGCAACCAGGGGAGCACAATTAGTGCCCATAACTCAACTTGAGCTTCTCTCAAGGTCAGGTTATGGTATGGCCTGTTGTCCCACATCCGTCGTTATCTTTTCACATTTTCGACAAGTCCTGAACCATAAGCTGAACTTTTGTGATCCATCAGGGCAACATGGGGATTCAGAATTGCTAAAATTGTTCCGGTCCGATATCCAAGATGGATGCCATCTTGAAATTCTTCAAACAATATCTCCCGAACCAGTTGTCAATTGAACCAAAACTTGGTAGAGAGCACCAGGGAGATTCAGAATTGCTGGAATCGTTCTGTTCTGATACCAAAGATGGTGTTGTGGCCATCTTGAAATTCTTTATATGACATCTCCATAGGTAAAAGTTTCAGGATCAATCCTGAATTCAGGATTTTGTGGCTGACTTTCAGCCTCAAAATGCTGAATGAGGGAGATTATAATAGCTTATCTGATTAATTTTCAGATTATCTAAACACAATTACCATTTAAAAATGAAATGATTCGTTTTTGTAGGCATCATGCAAGTTTAAAAATTAGAATTTCTAAAGTTCAGGATTTTGGAAATTTTGAACTTTCACCCATGCATCTCCAAAACCATGATAGGCATATTTCGAATTAAATGAGACATTCGGTTAGCATGTGATTCAGAATTGCTATTAAGCATGTCATGATCGGCCTCATCCAGGTGAGCCATCCTGACCTGGACTGTAGTTTACATATAGAGGATCTTACATGAGTGCTCATGTTTTATTGAATTTATTAAGGACACCGACCTCGATACGGCTGCGCATGCGACGCGCGCATCTTCCGTAAACAATTTGACGTCGTACTTCTAATACACGTCAGTTTCTGCGTGGAAAAACGCCAAATAGTTCAAGTTAATGAGCGGTAAATAACGCATTTTTGGCAAAAAATGAATGTCAATAGATCAGCCTGGTCATTTATTAACAATCTGAGAACAAATATCAACTAGGTTAAAGTGATTGAAAGCAGGAATTTTCGTGAAACCGGACTGCATATTCACTCCGAAGTCGACAGCGATTTTAAATTGCAGTTGCGATTATAAAAAAAAATCGGATAGTCGGCAATTGTGCCCCTTTGATTATTTTACTCTGTGTGCAAAAACAAAATACGGAAGGTCCAAAAAGTGAGTTCTTTAACCGATAATGTCAAAATAAATCAGACAAAAAGCTCTCGGTCGAGCAAATCAAGTGGAGCATCATTCCACCTGATGTGGGAGCGCAGTGGCTCAGTGGTAGAGTGCTTGAATCGAGACCGAGGGTTCGAACTTCGAGCCTCACCGGCGTCACTGCGTTTTGTCCTTGAGCAAGAACATTAATCCTAGCTTAGAACTGGTTCAACCCAGGAAGACCCGCCTCTTTATATCTGAAAGATTGTTGATGGGATGTAAAGAATCAAAACAAACATTCCACCTGATATTCTCATGTGCGGACCCAGAGGGGGGGGGGGGGGGGTTCTGCATCCCTCCCCTGGAAAAGCACAAGTTATAAGGGTTTCTATAGAAATTAGCATTTGGACCCCCCTGGAAAAGGTTGGACCCCCTGGAAAATGTTGGCCCCTCTGGATCCTTGGAAAAGGATAGTTAATTTCTCTGTAATAAAACCATTGGGCCCCCTTAGTAAACTGTAAAATAAGTTGAGGACTTAAACAATAACCACTACTTCTGCCCTTTCTCTACCTCTGCCCTGGTGAAAACAGCGATTTAAAAAGTGATTTTCATTGTGAATTATGTTGATGGTATCCCTACAAATTTTACTGAAACGTCATAGTGATGAATTCCTGTACGAAAAGGTCCAGCCGGAATTCAGGTGAATTTAAACACATGGAATCTTAAAAAAAATACTGGTGGATTTTTTTCTCCCTCACATGAGATGGAATACAGGTGGAAAGCTATATAAAGTAACAAAATGAGGTGAAATATGCAAATTTTTCCACCTGGATTTTTTTTCCAGGTGGAAATTTTGCTAAAAAATCAAAATGGATTTACAGGAAAATTCCACCTGAATTTACAAAATTCCACCCGGAAAAAAATAATCCAGCTGGAATATATACAAACCATTGGGTCACCCATCCAACTATTAACCATGATCTTGTTGCTTAACTTCACAGATTTTCCATCAGCTTGATCCACTGCACCACACCATCAGTTATTAAAATGGTAGAGAAATAAGATTCATATTATATAAGATTTTTTCCCCTAAAATTATTATTAAATGCTATGCCAAATTACTAAGTGCCAAATTCACAGAGTGAATGATGTCCATTGTTTGGGTCAAATGTTTGAGTTTAGATATCATGGTTAGGTATCACAACTTACGTGCAATAAATTAAGTAAGATCGACACATTGTGTTCAAGTAATCAACAACACATTTAGGAACAGTTCAAGAACATATTTAATAATGTTCATGGACTAGCTGTCTTCGAAATAACCAAGAACAAATGTAAGAACAGTTCAAGAATACATTATGTTCAAGAGAAGTCTTTGAAATAATCAAGGACAAATGTAAGAGCAGTTCAAAAACACATAATATTCAAGAAAAGTCTGAAATAATCAACAACAAATGTAAGAACAGTTCAAGAACATATTATGTTCAAGAAAAGAAAAGTCTTTGAAGTAATCAAGAACAAATGAAAGTACAGTTAAAGAGCACATCATGTTCGAGAAGTCTTGGAAAGAGTCAAGAACAAATTTAATAACAGTTCAAGAAAATATTATGTTCGTGAAAAGTCATTGAAAGAATCAAGAACACATTTAAGAACAATTCAAGAACACCAGCGTCAACACAGCATTCAAGAAAAGTCATTAAAATGTTCAAGAACAGTTTATGAAAAATTCAAGAACATCAGGAATTCTTAAAAAGTTTTTGAATTGTTCCTAATTTATGTTCTTGAACAGTTTAAGTACAAATCTTATTGAACAGTTCAAGAATTCTTGCTAATTATAAGAACTGTTCTTGAACTTCTCTCGAGTTAAGAACTCTATTTCGCAGGGGTCACGAAGTGAAAGTCGTAAAATGCAAGGCCGAAACGAAGTGGATTTGTGCAACAGGCTTGGGTTAATTTTGCCATTGCATCAATCTGGTGAAAACAAAGACAAAATATTCAGCATATGTTTGTGGTTAGTTATTTTTTTGTTTGTTTGTTTGTTTGTTTGATTTGATTCTTTACGTCCACTCAACAATCTTTCAGTTATGCGGGACGGTTCTTCCTGGGTTTAACCAGTACTAAGCTAGGATAAATGTGTCTTGCTCAAGGACCACAACGCAGTGACGCCGGTGAGGCTCGAACCCGCTACCCTTCGGTCTCGAGTCAAGCACTCTACCACTGAGCCACTGCGCTCCCTATTAGTTATTTTTAATCATCCGCCATTGTTGCTTACTACGATCCTAAAATCGGACCAATCAAATTTAAATTCGTAATCATGTGTCGGCTATATTGAATTAACTAGACAAGTATAAGCTTTCTTAAGGGTAGAGAAACATCTGTGATTTGTGACTGACCCTTTGTTCCGAAATTGTCCAGCCCTCTAAGCCTGACAAGATGATTAGGATGAAAGGGAGGGGGTATATATGCTCTTTGGTCATCAGGATTGGGGGGGGGGGGTCTAGGTCCAACTGATGTCAATATTTTGTAAGTCTTCAATTTATTTCAGAGCAGGTCCAAGTGTATTTCTTAGAAAGCGTAAAGCACTTTGGAAGCTAATTAGAACTTGTGATTTCCATTAGGGCCCATCTTGATCTGCACATAAGCAGACAGTATAGCACATAATATGCAGCAGATGACTCAAGCAGACAACTTTTTCAGATGCTATTCTTGCTGTTACTCTTAAGGGTTTATAGTTCCTGCAAATAAAATATCTTGGTAACTAATGTCCCCAGTGTACAGATCAGATTTCAAAATTTGTTTTAAAAAAGTTCTAAGTTTGAACTGAGAAAAACTCTGTTTCTGTGTAACTGCTAAGGAAAAAAATCCAGCTGAGAAAAAATGCTGGTTGCAAGAAATTTTGTAAGTCCTAAAATTCCTTGTCCTTAAGAGTTTCCAGGTGGATTTTTAAATACTATTAGGAAACATTCCAGGTGGATAAATCCTGAGAAAGAAATTCCATGTGCTTGAAAGTTTCCAGCTGGAATCAGAAAAATCCACATGGAATCTTTCGGTAATCCCACCTGGATTTTTGCAAGTATTCCATCTCCTTGTCAATTCCAGCTGGAAAATTGAAATTCCATGTCAGTTTCGCCTGTAATCCACCTGTAATTCGGGTGGATTTTGGTTAGAATTTTCGTACAGGTATACAGCCCAGGGGTACATGTAGGTTCAAAGGTAAATATGTGTGTGGACGCTTGCATGTGCAGATCCAGATTTTTCTGCAGGAGGTGTCCTGACAATAAAACAAGGTCTGAGATTGAGATTTTTTGCAATCCTCAACTTTACTGTACAATTTAATTTTAGCCGTTAGAGGTTGTTTGACTGTCTAACATTTTCAGGATGGGGTCCAATCATTTTCCAGGCATGATTAGTGACAGTGGAGCTCGGGTATTGTCCATTTGTTGATTCTTAAGAAAATCTAGCAATATCACTTCTTTTTTTGTGTGGGAGGGGGGTATTGACTTTTGACCCTTCAGTTCCCTCTGGATTTGTGCATGCTTTATAGGGAAAGCTTTGATCACCATAGTAGGCTGTCTAGAAACACTGTGCTGAGTTTACAAGTTAGCCTTTATAACAAGTAACAATAACCACCACCATAGAAAAATGGCACAGTCCCTGATTACAAAAAAATCACGGGGAAAGGAAAAGGAATATTTTATTTATCAGTTAAACATTTGGTTATGGTGCTCAAAAGAACCATCTCAATGAGACGGTTCCCTTCATCATATGTTTTGGTCGATAAAAAGGAAATTTATTTTTTATCACACACACTTTCACTCATGTAGGCTCTCTAGATGCTTGAGAAAAGACAGATTATATATTGAGTGACAATCATATTATGACAAAACCAAAAAAGTGATTGTGTCCAACAATGAAGCAGATCATCTTCGGGTTATTGCTTCAGTAAATCTTACTCATCACATTCAAACATACACAACTCCATCAGAGGTACAGATATTAATCTAAAAATACAACTTTTCAGGCGACCCCTTTTTCATATACTGTGTGACCTTTGGGTTTTTTAAGTTAATTTTTCACAGGTCATGTAAATTTTCATCAAATATCATCAAATTGTTTGTTTCTATTGGGCAGATATATTTTAAATTTCCTCATTTTCAGTCAAAATTGACATTTTCATAATAACAAATTATTTGTGTAACGACCCTTCAGATTTTCGAAGAAATTAGGTCTCTTACTAGCTCTCTATCATTTTAAATGCATTTTAAGGGCTATTGCTTCAGTAAATCTTACTCATCACATTCAGAACTACACAAAATCCAACCGAGGTACTAATTTCTAGTGTGAATATACTACTTTTGGGATGACCCCTTATTCGTATACTGTGATGACCTTCGGTTTTTATTTCAAATTGTAACAAATTATGTTTAGGTTCATCTTATATCCAAAATTCATTAATTTCTCTTGGGCAGATATCATTTTAAGTCAAAATTGATAAAAATTGCCATTTTCGTAATTACAAACCCATTTTGTAACGACGCTTCTTCAGATTTTCGTAGAAATGAGGTCTCTCACTAGCTCACCGACATAGTTGAGTCATATTGAGGGCTAATGCTTCAGTAAATCTAACTCATCATATTCAGAATTTCACAAATCCAACCGAGGTACCAATTTATAGTGTAAAAATATTGCTTATGGGATGACCCCTTTTCATATACTGCGGTGACCTTTGATTTTTATTTCATATCATCCAGATTATGTTAAGGTTCATACAATATAATATATAAGTCATTTTTTCTTTTGGGCAGATATACCTTCAATTCCCGCATTTATGTCAAAATTAATCAAAATTGACATTTTCATAATCAAGAATCCTTTTTGTAGCAATCTTTTTTCTCTTCTTTTCTTTTCCTTTTTGATTTTTAGCCCCTTAATAATTCTTCAAAACAGTATAGGCATCATTAAAGTTATTGCTTAAGAAAACCTAACTATTTCTATTCAAAATTACACAAATTCCATCCAAGGTACTGATTTTTTGTAAAAATAATACTTTTAGGACGACCCCTTTTTCATATACTGTGGTGACCTTTTGTTTTAATTTCAAATTTAACAGATGAGAATTAGGTTCATCTTATATCTAAAATACATTTATTTCTCTTGGGCAGCTATATCTTAAGTTTCCTCATTTATATGCAATTAATAAAAAATGACATTTTCATAATTAAAAACCTTTTTAATGACCCTTCTTTTAGAGTTTGGTATCACTTTGGCCTCTAACTAATTTACCATCACTGCAAAGGCATAATTAGGGTTATTGCCCAAGCGAAATCTAACTTGTACCATTCAGAATTACACAGAATCAATCAGACGTACTGATTTGATTCAGTAATATTACTTTTTGGACGACCCTTTTTCATATACTGTGGTGACCTTTAATTTTTATTTCATGTTTTTCCTGGTTATGTTAAGTATCATCAAATATATGGAAGTCTTTTATTTCTATTGGGCATATATACCTTAAATTCCTGCATTTATGTCAAAATAAATCAAAATTGACTTTTTCATAATTAAACATCCTTTGTAACGACCCTTTTTTTAAAAAAAATTATATATTTTTGGCCTCTTACTAATTCTTCAACACAGTATAGGCATAATTAAAGTTATTGCTTAAGTAAACCAAACTGTTTCTATTCAAAATGACACAAAATCCATCCAAGGTACAAATTTTAATGTAAAAATACTACTTTTAGGATGACCCCTTTTTCATACACGATGGTGACCTTAGATTTTTATTTCAAATTTTAACATATTATTTTAAGGTTCATCTTATATCCAAAATTCATTGATTTCTCTTGGGCAGTTATATCTTAAATTCGTGCATTTATGTCAAAACTAATCAAAATTGACATTTTCATAATCAAAAATCCTTTTTGTAACGACCCTTCTTTTATTTTTTATTAATGTTTGGCCTCTTACTAAATCTATAACACAGTATGGGCATAATTTAAGTTATTGCTTAAGTAAATCAAACTATTTCTATTCAAAAGTACACAAAATCCATCCAAGGTACTAATTTTAATGTAAAAATACTACTTTTAGGATGACCCCTTTTTCATATAAGACGGTGACCTTTGATTTTTATTTCAAATTTTAACAGATTTTGTTTAGGTTCATCTTATATCTAAAATTCATTAATTTCTCTTGGGCAGGTATATCTTAAATTTCCTCTTTTATGTCAAAATTTTAGTCTTTTCCATTAACCTCAATGCAAAAATAAGCATTTCTCAGGGTACTTTTGAAACGACCCTAACTTTTTCCCAAGCACGGTGAGGTACCGTTTTTTCGCCTTAATTGGTCAGGAAGGCTTTACTTTATAAGATGAAGCAGTATGAGTGAATTCTCTTGGGCAGGTTTCTCACAATGAAATTGAACCCGGTGTCCTTAAAAGAGTTGGGAAAAAGAGATAAAATGCGAGGCTTGCCGAGCATTTTATCTCTTTTTCGCAACGAGTTTAATAAATTCAATAATACAAGTGCACGAAAGTTAGATTCTATTTATCATATGACAAATACTTTGGAATCTTATTCCTGGCGAAAAAAAGTTATAATTTTGTCATTATATGTTATGAGCGCAACGTTGTTATGGACGTCATAACGTTACCCGTAAATTTATAAACCACTAGTGGTTTATCGATTTTATTGCATGGCGTTATTTCACTCCCAGACGCGACGCCATATGATAAAAAAGTTTAGTTCATACAAACTGTTGTCTAGCCTGAACCTGTATTACTTGCTTATGTGATAATTACCAAAGTAAGAAAGTTGGCAAAGATCAGGAATCTATACTATCAAGTACCACACCTGACCAAGGATACCACATGGGAAAGTGACAAAAACACAAACATCATAAACGAGAGCCAAGAGGTGAGCCCTTTCCCAGCAGATTACCACAAGGCAGCAATGGACAGACGCAAAAGTATGACAAACACAAGACATAAATAAACACATGATCCACAAAAGAAGTACCGCCTTGGAACGGTCAGTAAAATATTTTACTGGAGGGTTTAAACCAGCTTCACGGCACCAACCTCACCCTTAGTTCAGATGTGGATCAAGACATAGATGTTGGGTTGCATGAAAAAACCATAACTTATCTTTGCATCATCTCCTAGAACATAAAATCAAGATAATAGGTACAGTATATTTAGAATATATGAATGTTTAAAACACAACATCTATTTATCAGTGGAGGAGAGATTCTCAATTGTGTACCACTGATCTACGTTAATACAGGTATTATAATGCTAACAATTATCAATAGTATTTTGATACTCGATCGGGCATCATTTTATTTTTTTTATAGTACACTCAGAAAACGAAAAAAATGTATCACAGTTTTTACCGGAATTCCACCAAATTTTGGGAGCTTAAAGATGAATGAATTTCCAAAGTTGGCCGCTCAGAACTTTTTTTAAAATGTCTAGAACGGGAGCGCAGTGGTAGAATGCTTAACTCGAGACCGAGTGGTTGGTCACCGTCGTCACTGCGCTGTGTCCTTGAGCAAGACAAATTGATCATTGCTTAGTACTGGTTCAACCCAGGAAGACCAGTCTGATAGGAAATACTACATTAAGGTCAATGAGTACAAATCAGAAGTTTACACATCCAAGGTAGGGATACCACAAGGATCAGTTATTAGCCCTAACCTGTGCAATTTATACACAAGTGATGCCATGGAAGGGATAGAAGGGGACCAGCATGAATATGCTGATGACAAATGCGTATGGGAGAATGGAGAGATTCTAGTAGAGGAGATTATGAAAATGAACAAGGATTTGAAGATTGGTTTAAAATGGTGTGGAATATGTTAATAGCCCCAGAAAAGACTGAGGTAATGATTTTCACACCAGGTAATGAAATTGTGAGGCTTGAAGAGAAGAAAGTAGAATATGATGGAAAAATACTCAGAACAGTTAAATCTAAGGAGATATTAGGGATTACAGTGGATGACAAGCTATCTTTTCATGAACATATTGCAAGTAAGACCAAGTCTGCTTTCAGTGCCTTAACAGGAATTGATGAGTTTGTTCAAGGGCAGAGAGGGTGCAGTCAATCTGTGTATATGTGGCTTTACAAAGCATTAGTGTTGCCCATTATGGAGTATGGTACACCAGTAGCTGTAGCAGCTATAGAAGAAAGTTGTAAAGAATTTGGAAAGGTACACAGATCAGCCATGACAAAGACATCTGGTGTTTGAATAGCACAAGCACAGAAGCACTCGAAATATTGACCTACACAGAACCTATAGATTTACAATTGAAATTAAGGCAAGCACAGGAAGTTATCAGGATAGCAGCAAAGCATGAGGATGATCTCTTAAGAGAGGATTTCGAAAAATGGGTTAGGCAGGACAAGATAGTGGGCAGGAAACCGACTATTCTTCATCTGCTAATGACTAGGTTCCAGGAAATTAAAGGATCTGTTGATTTTGAAAGAATTGAGAAAGAGTTCCGTTATACTAAGGAATGTATGGGATTGTAAAAGGAAAGAGGCAAGGTAATGGCAGGAGAATTTAGTAGTAATTTCAAAGAAGAGCAGGAGGAGAATATTCGAGAGTTCCTTGTTAAGAGCACAGGTAGTGATGTCTTTTCACAGATGGCTCAGCTCTTAACATTCCTGGACCAACTAGGGCAGGGGCTGTAGTTTATATTGATGGTTATAACAGTGTTCCAGTCCTTATCAAGAAAGCTGTTACCCCCATGGGAAATATCTATACTGGTGAGCTGGCGGGGATCCAGATAGGTTTGGAGTTTTTGGCAGACCTAGATTATGTTAAGGACGGACCGATTCATATCCTGACAGACTGCCAACCAGCCATAAGGACAGCATTTGGAGGACAGCTACCAAAATGTAAGATTGAGACAGTTTTAAGCATCAATGAGAGTATGAGTAGGATCTGTGGTAGAGGGAACAAAGTCAAGGTTCACTGGGTTCCAGGGCCCGGAATTACAATGCCTCCTTAAAGTTAAGCAAGACTTAAGTTAAGTATTGATATTTCAACATGCTTTATTAAATGCTAAATGCATTGCCTGGATCGATGTGGTATTTGTGGTCAAAGATATCATTGTGATCTTCAGAAAAATTAAAACTATTTTGATTTTAATCAGTTTTAAACGTTATTTTTCGCACCCTGAAAATTCAATACTTAACTTAAGTCTTCCTTAACTCTAAGGAGGCATTGTAATTCCGGGCCCAGGACATTGAAGGTAATGAATTGGCGGATTGGCAGGCGAAAGAGGCTGCAGAGGAGATGGGCGGGTTAGATGTTCAAATCTTACTTGTCTTGGAGGCTGTAATGGAAAAAGGAAATGTTAAATAAATGTAAACTAAAATACTCTTGCTCAGAGAAGACTACAAACATTTAAGACATATACACTGAGGTTGGAAAAAGAAATTGTCATGGGGAAGAAAACAGAGGTACTTTTGCAGTATTGAATCAGCTGTTAAGTGGACATACCATTCTTAACGGTCATAGAGCCAAAATGAACAGCAATGTGTCAGAACTCTGTGAGACTTGTAGTGAGACTGAGGACACAAACCATTTTCTGTTTCATTGCCAGAAATTCAGGAAAGAGAGAGAACATTTGGAAAACAGAGTGTAAGAAATTCTGAATGGCGCTTGGCTTAATGAGGTGGCAAACATTGACCTGGCAGTATTAGTGGGCATGGTGGAAAATACGGACAGAGATACACAAAGTGAATTGATTGGAGCTTTGATGGAGTTCTTCAAGAGCTCCAAAAGATTCACAAAAAATTAAGAAGAAAACAGCTGATCATTCGCATGCGCACAAGTGTTACATGTGTAGAGCACAAAGAGTCAATTTACAAGGGAATTTCAAGAGCACCAAGAGGTCATAGGCAGCGAAGAAGTGCCATACTAGATCTACAACAACAACAACAACAACAACAACAACAAAAACCTTTAAAAACTTTTATTATTCTCACTTGATATGTTAAACCTAATGAGACAATGGCTATGAATAAGTTCCAATGGTCAAGATTGACATTGTTACATTTCAGCACAGGTCGCGAATATTGGAGCACCATCAGTATATTAAAACATAGTTTTTATTTTGTTAAAATCTACAAAGATTGAAAGAAAAACAAAAATACATCTCTGTCAGAAAAGTGCATAAATATTCCAGTCATCGACTAGACATTTGGACTTTTATTTTAAGTTATCATAATGACGTCGCGTCTGGGAGTGAAATAACGCCATGCAATATAAATCGATAAACCACTAGTGTTTTACCGATTTTCGGGAAACGTTATGACGTCCATAACAATGACAGAATTATGACGTTTTTACGACGGAAATAAGATTTTAGATTTATCTTGATGCCATATAATAAAAAGAATCTAACATTCGTGCTCTTGTATTATTGAATTTATTTAACTCGTTGCTAAAAAGAGATGAAATGCTCGACAAGCCTCACATTTTATCTCTTTTCCCAAACTTATTTAATAAATTCAAAAAAAAAAAAAAAAGCACTCATATAAGATCCTATAATCTTTCACGGGTACTATAAGAGTTACCAGCAGATAATATGATGTCACTATGATGAACAGGAATGGAGGGTGATGTCAAAAAGGTCATGCTTCAAATGGCCGCGACGCGAGAAAACCTGTCTTCGGGGTTTCCGACAAATTGAGTTTCAAACAAGTCTCCTCAGCTTCAGAGACTAGATAGAAAATTGAAATTTCACCTGTAGCAAGTTAACATATGATTCTTTCCAAAAAGCGAATAACAAAGGCGCTGATCAGACTGCGCGGATGCGCAGGCTGGTCTGCGCCTGTGTTGTTCGAAAACCCCCGAAGACAGGTTTTCTCGCGTCGAGGCCCAAATTGTACATACAGTCGCAGGTCATAAGTAAGTAGCCACTTGACGTTAACGTTGTTTCTTTTGCAAAAATATAAGTACATTTAAAATTTGTATAATTTGAAAACGAGGAATGCAAATTATCTGAAATTTTGAACATATCACTATTTGCTATTTTTCAACTTAAGAATGCTTGATTATTATAGAAATAATATCACCTAGAGTTTGTGATTGTTATTCATTTCAGCCAACTCTGATTTCTGAAACAGTTTGAAAATTCGATGTGGGTTCTAAACTTTTTCCGTTTTTACATGGCTATAGATATTGCTTATTTTCTGTATATTTTTGGTGATAATGGTGCTAATATGTTATAATCGTGAGCTGTGAACAAGATGTGTTCACATCTTCCCAATTTAATCACCGTCATATTAGGGGTGGGTGGGGTATTTGTACCCCTGACCCAAAAATCTAAATTATTGAATGAATCCACATGGTAACTTAGCAACAAGTATCAGGCTTTCTAGGGTGTATATACGAGTGTTTGAAGCAATTAGTCTTTACATGTTTCATTCCTTCAAATCGAAAAGACAGCACCCAGCGATACCTAACCCCTTGGTCAAATTTTGCTTTACGAGGGGGTACCCAAACTTTCATGCGAAATCATAGGATAGTTCTTCTTAAAAAAATAAATGTTCTGAAAAATGTAACCCCAAATGGTACTTTCAACTGAAAATAATTATTACACAAATTTTATATCACCAGTTATGCTGCTTATGGCACCAATATCAGGACTGACAGTGAAAATTAGCAGATTTTCTTTGGATCCAACCATAGCTTATATCCATCAACATTTATTCAAAATATATTATTTTCAATTTGAACACTGTTATGATACCTCACAAAACATACATACCCCATATTCCTGTATTTGTTTATTTAGTTTCTTTTTACAGCCAAAGTATACTGAAGTCGGATCATTTTCATGGCATTATTTTCCATCCAGTTCTCTGCTCTGCATTATTTTATTTCAGTGTCTATACTAATTTGAACTTTAACAGAATGTTTTTCAGTACATTTAAAATATTTCTACAAATTTTCAAGAAAGAATATTACAATCTGGCATTTTTACAGCAATTTTTCAACACCTGCTATGTTTTTTGAAGAAATGGAGCCAATGTTTGTGATACACAATATCTCCATAGCAACAGATGATGACATCATAAAATTTGGTAATGACGTAAGCATATATACTGTATATTTATCTAGGGCAATTATCATTTGGGAAAATTGTCTTAATTGGCTAGAAAAGACCATTGTTTCAGACCATATTTTTTGAGAAATTCTTGTGAGCTGATTTGGCTACTTACTTATGGCCACTGAGTGTAGAACATCATTAATAAACTCGCAGTGATAGAAGAAACTGGAAAAATGATTGACAGTAGGAGCAATGTAAACATGACAACAAGGATAAAATAGAGGGCCTTACATGAGTGCTCATGTTTTATTGAATTTATTAAAGGAGTTGGGGAAAAGAGATAAAATGCGAGGCTTGCCGAGCATTTTATCTCTTTTTCGCAACGAGTTTAATAAATTCAATAATGCAAGAGCACGAATGTTAGATTCTATTTATCATATGACATTAAGATTACTTTGAAATCTCATTTCTCGCGTAAAAACGTTATAATTTTGTACGCAACGTTGTTATGGACGTCATAACGTTTCCCGAAAATCGATAAACCACTAGTGATTTACAGATTTTATTGCATGTAGTTATTTCACTCTCAGACGCTTGATAAATGTTGTTATCACATATTTAAGACACATTCTGCCGTGATAACCCAAAGTCTACATATGTGATAAGCTCTTTCCCGCCAACTGGTTATCAGCCTGCCGTGATGATAACCGGAAGTCATGTATTTTGAACGGAGAGAGGTTATCATGCCCGGCACGTAACGTTGATCATTTGATGACGTCAGATGTAAACAAGTGGCTTGACGTAGCGCAAAAAATACGCCATTTCTCTGTTTTACTTACATTTTTAACGCCAAACGCGTTGAAATAGTGAAATGGAATATGTGATTAACAGATTATCTCATGGCGTTTTGGTTATCACCCTCAGTATCAACCCTCGACCATTATCAGCCCTCGAGCTAAAGCTCTCGGGCTGATAAAGGGGGTCTCGGGTTGATACTTCGGGCGATAACCAAAACGCCATGAGATAATCTCTAATTATCACATATTTAAGACACATTTTGCCGTGATAACCGAAAGTCTGCATATGCGATAAGCTCTTTCCCGCCAACTGGTTATCAGCCTGCCGTGATGATAACCGGAAGTCATGTATTTTGAACGGAGAGCGGTTATCATGCCCGGCACGTAACAATGTTCATTTGATGACGTCAGATGTAAACAAATGGCGCGACGTAACGCCAAATTTACGCCATTCCTCTGTTTTCCTTACATTTTTTTACGTCAAACGCGTTGAAATAGTGAAATGGAATATGTGATAAACAGATTATAACATGGGGTTTTGGTTATCGCCCTCAGTATCAACCCTCGACCATTATCAGCCCTCGAGCTAAAGCTCTCGGGCTGATAATGGGGTCTCAGGTTGATACTTCGGGCGATAACCAAAACGCCTTGAGATAATCTCTAATTACATTTGACATAACCGTTGAATTCAAAAACAAGTTGACTCTATATGTTAATTACGTTACCTTTTAGAGAATTACATTACCTTTTCAACCGCGTGCATTGCAAAATATCGATGAAGAACCAACTAAGCTTTCAATTATATCATTCCTGGTTTTGATATGGATTACTTTGCATATATAGTTTTAATACGATGTGTTTTGTTACAAGTTACATGATAGGGAGAAATGTTTTTGTTTTAGCGCCACGGATGCTGTCATATGGTGTACTAGGGTACTTATTTACTGGAACTGATACGCTTTAATAAGAAACCAAATATACGATCAAATAGAATATGATCCTAGTTCTTCTGTGTTAAGTGAAATTACAGTAGCATAATTCACAGTAACGTAATTCACAAATTAAAAACACCAACCTTTAAGCACCCAAAATTTGGTGGAATTTTAAACAGAATAGGAAATAAAACAATAATGTTGTTTGTTCAACACAATTCCTGCATGTCACTGGGTGAAATATATCGTTTCAGCGACTTATTTTTTATATATTGTTTATTATTGCTCCCATTGTTAATGAGGATTCTGTTTTTGGGCCCTGTTTTGTTATTCAGTACTTTGTGTCAATCTAGTTTTGCAACCATCTCGATGGGGAACGGAGAGCTGGTTGCTTTGCTTTAACTCTTTTCCTGATGTATTGTGACAGTCAGTGCTTTGTGGCTCTTCCTTGCGGTGCCGTGGGTTCGTCTGCGGTGTGTGATTGTGGTGGTGGCTCTTCCTTGCGGTGCCGTGGGTTCGTCTGCGGTGTGTGATTGTGGTATTTTCTGATCATACTACTTAAATAATTAAAATCACCATCATCTTATCTACTGGTTGTTTTGGTTTGGTCCATAGAACCCAGAGATATACCCAACGAATTTAGGTTCTGTTACAATGGTTGCCAGTGTTGGGGTGTTGCAGTGGGTGCAACAGGTAACAATAATTATCGTTCCCAGGAATACATTTATGCACATCAGTGGACTTTAGGCTCCAATACAAAATAACCATATATTGGTATAAGGCATTTCACTATGAAGGTAAAAACCACCCCTGTTACACACTTGCTCTCACTGTGAATTGGCCTCCCAACATTTCCAATATAAAAAGTGGGATGGAAAGAAGGAAAATAATTCTGCGAGAGCACATTTTATTTAAAAAAATCATGTCACACACCCCAGCAACCACACATATGATAAAAGATGGAGATGAAATGATTATAGGATAAATTGGATAAAGGAAGAGGCCTATTTTGTATATATAGAGAGCAGACAAATGGGATGATAATAAGAGATCAAAGTCCTAATTATATTTAAGTAATGGGTTAATTCTGATACCCTATACACATATTGTCCCATTACTTCAGGTTATTCTAAGATTATTCGTCTATACTGCCTATATGTCATAAATTACCCAAGTCTTACAGTCATAAGACGAAGTACTGAAATAGTATTCAACCCTAACTACCTTCATTTCTCACCCATATCTTGTCTATGAAATCATCATAAACTAATGGCTTGCGCAATGTAACCATACTTCTCAACGTACTCCTTAAACTAAGATCTTACTATATGAAACTATGTGTTCTTTCTGTCAATATTTCTGACTATCAGTAAATAATATGTACCACTTGTAAACCTTTTACTGCTCTTCTGCATATCAGTTCATTGAATTTTATACCTCTTAATTCTGCTATTAAAACTAACCTTTTATTGTTTTTTTGACATCTGTAGATCTTTGTTTCCTTTAAAAGATAAACTACCTTGTGGGCTGGAACTGTGAAGGTGTGCTGGCTTTTTACCCAAGCAATCTGGCGTCTTCTGTTTCGAGCAGCCCTTGGTAAACTTGACTCTGCTATCCTTGCTCTGATATGGGGCAATGTACATTTTTGCCCAGTGTATCAACGACTAGGAGGAACAAAATGTGTCACTTTAGGTGGTTCATCCTCACTCTCCTCCTCATCAGCTGAAGACTTATGTTTTTGTTCTGTCTTGTGTTTGCTTGTTTTGTGCGCGTCTGTTTATATGTGCTTCGTGGTCACCTGCTGGGAAAGGGCTGACCTCTTGGCTCTCGTTTGTGGTGTCTTCTGTGAGTTTGTCACTTTCCCATTGGTATCCTGGGTCAGGTGTGGTACTTGATTGTATCGTTTCCTGATCTTTGCAACCTTACTTACTATGCTACTGTCTGAGTATTCACTCTCTTCTGATGGTACCACAACCTCTTCTTCTTTCTCCTTCTCTTTCCTCAATTATGCCGGTTGTGTGTCCGCAGACAGGGTAATCCTGTAAAAGGCAGTAGCATATTTCTGTGAAGGGTTCGCTGTTTTGTGGTTTGTGCATTCTCCATCATTGCTTCATACACAGGTATGTCAAGGGCCGGCTTTCCTATTACAACAAAGGGCCAGTGTTCCCAAATATCCACAATTTTGTGTCTCCCCATATGCCTTTTCTTCTCCACCAGGACACAGTCTCCCACTTCAAGATTGGAGTGTCTGACTTTCACATCATAAAATCCATTCTGTCTGTTTGCATTCTTTGCTGACTCTACAGATGCTATGGCATAAGTAGCCTCAAGACGTTGTTTGGGCCTGTCAACATAGTCAGTGAGGCTCATGTTAGTTTCAGTGTCCTGGGGTATTTATAAGAATGCATCTATAGCCAAGCGAGGATGCCGCCAAACATGAGAAAAATGGTTAGCGCCCTGTCCTGTCATTCACTGCAGCATTATATGCATGGGTCATGGTCGAGACATTGGACTTCCAGTCTGCTTTCTGACTCTTCAAGTGCCCCCAAAATGTCTATTGAATTTCTCGACCATGCCATTCCCCAACGAATGATAAGGCGTTGTACGAGTTTCTTCATCCAAGTCGGACTGCAAATACTCTGAATCAACTTTGATTCAAAGTTAGCTCCCTGATCACTATGAATCCTGGCCAGGAATCTATAGTGAACAAAGAAATTCTTCTACAAAGCCTTAGCAGTAGTCTGAGCTTTCTGATTGAGGGTAGAAGTAGCTTGGTCTTATCTCATATAATGGTCTGAAGAACAAGAATATTCTCAAACACTCACATGGAACGCTCCAGACAACTGTCCAATATTAGTCACAGTCCCTGAAAATTCTTTTGTCTATTTTAGACTCCTCAATCATCGGTATTAATTGTTGATGTCTCAAAGCAAGATATTCAGGATATTCTGACCAGCAATCTGTGCACGCTTTAAAAATAGTAAGTGAGTATGATCAGGAAATACCACAATCACAAACTGCAGACAACCCCGTGGCACCGCGAGGAAGAGCCGCTCAACCATCACGAAACACCAGGAAGACAAATTAAGCAAAGCAATCAGCTCTCTCTTCCCCATCAAGATGATTGCAATACTAGAATGGACATAAAGTTACGTACAACAAAACATAGAACAATTACAGACTCCCACAATGGGAGTAACAATAAACAAAAAGTCAACAACAACAGAACCACCGCCTTAGAACGGACAGCCGCCTAAGCCACCGGGGGGCTTAAATGCATTTTACTGGTACCAAATCTTCGCGCTAGATTCTGCTGTTGTTGAAGTACAAGAAATGTTCAGCTCGCATGGAGGCCATCTAACTAATGTAATGGAAAACACTCTAATCAAATAAACACTCCATGATGAAACAAAGAAAAGGGCTCATGACTCACAGATAGTCAGAGCTAAAGGAAACCTCAAGTTGAGCCACGGTGGGTCCAGCTACAGAAAAGCATCAGGCACCAACCCACCGATTAAAGCTTTACGTCAGAGCCATCATAGAGTCTGAGGCCTGACCCACTGTCGTGCAATTAAAGAGGAAACCATAGCCATAAACCGTGACTGGGTTTAAAACTAGGCATGCAGACTGTCGTATGATATCCAAATTATATCCAACCCTTATATAACGTTTTACTATCTTTTTGAATTGATCACTAAAATTAGGTTTTCCAACAATTCGTTTGAATTTATAGACTAAATCGCCATAAAATATAGGTTCTGATATGCCTTGCTGCAGAAGAGTTTTTAACCCAATGTTGTATTTAACAATTAACTCTGAGTGTCTATAGTAGAATTTAGAAAATGCTTTCCGAATTTTATGATATCTATAACCTTGTTTTAATAATTTAGCAGTTAAAAATAAGTTTCTGTTGTTGAAGTCATCAACATTAGAGCACACTCTAGCAAAACGAATAAGCTGAGAAATAAATACACCATAGGAAGGAGAGCGAGGAATATCTCCATCAAGAAATGGGAAATTTACTATTTCAAATATAAAATCATCCCGTTTATCATAAATTTTAGAAGAAACTATGCCATTTGTTATTGATGAGTTCAAGTCCAAAAACGGAGCTTCAGTATCAGAAGAATTCGCCTTATTTAACTGAAGTTCAGTGGGATATATCTGACCTACCATTTGTTCAAAATAAGGATTATCACTATTAAGTAAGTCATCTAAATATCTGGAGGTAGAGTTAAAAGCTTCAATAATATCAGCTTGATTATTGTCAGACAGAGACAACATAAAGTCTCTCTCATAACAAAACAAAAACAAATCTGCAACAAGAGGAGCACAATTAGTACCCATTGGAATACCGACAATTTGTCTATATAATTTTGAGCCAAATCTTATAAATATATTGTCCAAAAGATAATGGAGCGCATCACACATTTTCTGACATGACCACAATTTATATCGTTTAGGTTGTTCAGAAGTAAAAAAGGCATTTTATCATTACAAGCCAAATAAAGTGAGAAATCCGTTTTCTTTAATGCTGTTGTTACTAGCAATTCCTGAGTGATATCCTGTTCTACAGTTGTATCAGCCACAGCTGATATAATATAGTCAAGCTCTGAGCATAAGGAACATTCTGACTTGTGGCAGTTACTGATGCTGATATGGCATTGAGGACCTCTGGAAACTTGGCTACTGCAAGGGCTTCACTTGTCAAGCCATCAGCATCAGCGTTGTTTATTCCACTCCTATCATCTCTTATGTCAGTTACCAGAAGGTGTGGAGCATTATATGTTCCAGTGTGATAGATATGATGAGGAGAGGAAGGAATTATAACATTCAGTTGAAGACGTTCTGTGTAGGGAAGGCATAAATTCAGTAGCTTGATAAGCTGAAAGGTGTTAATTGGAGTTGTAGAAGACATCAGCAGACAAGGTCAATGCGATTTGATTGATGCACTCAGCAAATACATTAAGTGCTCTCAAAGATTTTGAAAATACAAAAGTCAAAATTCAAGGCTACGCATGCGCATAGAGTAACATGAGTTTAAGAACCAAGGAAGAAACCCAGAAGAGAAGAAATGTACAAAGAGGCCATAGGCAGCGATGAAATGCCCAATTAGAAATACAACAACAACAACAACAACAACTCCTATAATTAAGGATGAAGTCGTAGACTGACAGTGCAGCAACCCATCTTTGTCCTGTCACATCAAGTTACGCTAAAGTCAGTATGTACGTCAGTGGGTTGTTATCTGTCACTGCCTCAAACTTTGAGCTATACAAATAGTCATGGAATTTGCCTGTAACTGCCACTTCTAATGCCAAGAGTTCCATCTTGTGTGCTTGATAATTATTTTCAGCAGGCGCCTGCTGGCATATTCTACCACTCTGTCTACTCCACACTGGTTCTGGTAGAGCCCAGCTCCCAGGCCAGTGGAGTGTGCATCAGTATGGAAGCATATAGTCAGCATAAGCTAAGACAGGTGGATGGGTCAGTGGATCAATGATGATCTGAAAAGCTGTCTTTTACTTTTCTCCCCAGACATATTCAGATGGCTTTGGTTTTGGTTTCTTTTTCCTTTTTGCATTCTTGTTCGTAGGATGGCCAATAAGAAGATCATTCAATGGGTGCACTATGGAGGCATATCCTTTCACAAATCTCCTATAGTAGCCTGTGAATCCTAAAAACATTCTTATTTCCATACATTTCTGGGTACTGGCAAATTACATACTGCTTCTATTTTTTTGAGGAATCAGTGTGGATTCCTTGTTCAGGGACAACATGATATATGAGCCAGTCACTCAGGTTCATGTCTCCCATAGACCTTTCCGTCAGTGTTTGGAAGGTGGTCAGTGCATTACAGAGACCAAAATGTATCAGGTCAACTCATAGAAATTGATAGTGCCAATTGTAGAATGCTGTCTTGCAGTTATCCTCCTCCCCAACTTCAACCTGCCAGTAGCCCAAAAGGGACCCAATTTTGGAAAAAATGGTTCCTGCTAGCAGATGTAGAGAGTCCTTGATCTGGGGAATAGCATAAACATCTATGATAGTGTGATTGTTCAATTTTCTAAAGTCAACACAGAAACATATTGATCAGTCCTTCTTCCACACTATCACAACAATGGACGAATATAGACTCTCACTATCTCTTATCGGCCCTGCATCCATCATCTCTTGAATATGGTCTCTACCCTCCTCTATCAGCCTAGGGCTTCTTAAATGGTTGCTCATCACTAAGTTTGATATGATGTTCAACCATCTTAATTTGACCAATGTCTAGCAAACTCTTTGATAAAAAAAACACTCTCCCATTTTGTAACAAGCTAAGTAGCTTCATGTTACTGCTCTTCACTTCGATCACTATCATCCAAATTGATTACTTCAGGAAGTGTTGGATGGTTTTCCTCAATGTAGTGCATTGCCATTCTGGCATTGTATTCAGTTTGAACTGTGCCCACGTCAACATTTCCTAGCACTTTTACTTCTTGAAGTTTGTCATAGAGTGGTATGGAGCGAAACAGATATTGCTTTTGCTGACATATTAAAGACACACACATTGATTTGACCTGTCCTATCTAGAGCTACTACCCATGGACACACACACCTATTCTGCTTTAGGTACTTTCGGAGTTCTTTTACTGCTTTTACTACTTCTCTTGCTTTTCTTACTAAACCAGAAAATGTTACAGTATGGAGTGGTTCTATGTTCACATTCCTTATATTTACAAATCCATTGTGAAGTGATAAAAATGCATCTTGCCATTGTTGGTATATTTGGTATTTCGTCAGTGGGACAATGTTCTTTGGCGTAACTGATAACATTGCTGCAAATCAACACAGGTACTGGTGTTGGAAACTTTCAAGTGTTTCGAATTTAACTCTGGTTGCATTTTAAGTGTTTTACTTCTAAAAGACTTCCAGAATTTCTCTTTCAGAGTGTTGTCTCGATCTTCTACCCTTGCTGTTCTTTTCTCTGTGACTCTCTGGTATATCTCCTCTAATCGCAGCCCCAAGCTGTAATTGTTCCATTCTCTCTTTGTGTGACTACATGAAATTCCTGATGGCTTGTCCTGACGCCACATTTCCAAACACGTTTTCAAGTCTATCATGATGGGAGCAATGTTTGCAGTCGTCCCTAGAGGAAGTATAATTCGCTTGGCTTGTCCTCTTAATGGCTTTCTAACTGCTTGAGTTATTGCTACATACAAATGCTCTTGTTCCTTTCTGATGCATTCCATCTCATATTTCCATTCTTCAAAAGATGCCTCAGTTTTTGTTTTTTTTTGTCATCTCCTGAGAATGGTGAAAATTTTGGGAATATATATTGAGAGTCGAGGCTGGCCAGTCTTACTTCAGTATTCATAGACTGGCTGTGATGCAATTTCCTTTTCTTGTTACTGAATTGTATCATCTTTAGGCACTGGACTGATTGTAGTATGCGTCGAAATGTCTTCATCAAATAGTCTTTACACTTACTATACTTACTTTAGGCTCCACTTTATTTCTCTTGGTGTTGTCTTTCTTTAATCAACTCTTCTTCATCATTCTCTCCTCAAAGAATAGCTACTAATTATGTACTCTTAATTCATGAAGAACTTTAGTCATCAACTGCTCCTGAAAGTATTGCATTGCATGCCAAATACTATAATCAGGCTATATCCCCAATTTCTCAATCTCGGAATCAGTCTGGTTTAACATGAACTGACCCCTGGTTTCTCCCCTCGCATCAAAATCATAACCTTTATCTGATTTATCATCTTGTCCATCCCTTGTTGTTTTCCTTTGAGGTGCCAGGTGATAAAATTTCGATTAGTTCTTTGGTCGCCTTTGCATTTCCATATGCTCTGTCTTTCTTCCTTACAACAGCAAACTCTTTGCCATTCTCCAGTCTGCCATTTGCCTCAATACTTCTAATTTTGAAGATCTCATCTTACTAGAGTTCTCATCTTCTGCTTTAGATTTTATACTCTCTCCTCCCTCTTCTAGCTCTCTCTCTCTCTCTCTCTCTCTCTCTCTCTCTCTCTCTCTCTCTCTCTCTCTCTCTCTCTCTGTTCTTTCAGCTGTGTTAGTTGTCTGTCTAACTTGTCAATTTCTGATGCCATCATCTTGACGAAGTCAGAGTTTCCCTGTTGATCTTGGTCAATATTTATTTGACTTTCTTGATCATCTGAAGCTTCATACATGGTGCCTGATGCATCCTTTGTCTTCTATGAATCAGCTTCCGACTGGTCACTGCATATAAGCTTCTCTTTTTCAGCTGAGGCATCTTCACCTCCTTCACTAAACACGGGCTCCTCTTGATTCAGACTTTGTCCATTATCACTTCTGAACCTTGACACAACATCAGCTTTAATTTGCTTTTACTGACTGTTCATCCTGAGCATGATTTCATAGTTCTCCTTCTGGGCTTGTCTGCCTAAAAATCCTCCTTCTGTCATGCGGAAACTTCTTCCTCCCTTATATTTTCTCTTTTGGGGTGGCTCAACTCTCTTTCTTAGGCCATATCTTTTGAAGTTACCATTTTAATCTATACCGTATAAGGCTCTTGTTGGTGATATTTATTGTATTTTTGTTACTTTCCCATGTGGTACTTGATTATTATATGGTTCCTGATCTTTGCCATCTTTCTGACTTTTCAATGGTCAAAAAGCTTTGTAATTTTGTATATCACAAAGAAATACTATTCCTTAATTAATTCTTCAACCAATATATACTGTCCTGATTATAATTGAGCAGCAACATGAGATTTCTAACAATGTGGTTTGTGAAACCAGCAAAAACTCAGATCAGCCTGGGCATACGCGTAGTCTGATCAGAGCCTTTGCTAGTCGCATCCATATTCATTGAATATTTAGCTTCTGACCGAACATCATTTGGAGTTTCTAAGCTTAAAAGGAGGCTGCGCAGGCACGTCTGAGTCTACACTTGTCACTCAAAACACCACGTGTTGGAATTAATCACACGTCATGGCTCATATAGTTTCTCTCAAGTATTAAGAATATCAACAATCTTGTCAACCTACTCTCTGGTACCCCTACCATATATGAGGCTGGTGTATAATCTTGTACCACTGGGAAACCATTATGAGATTCTGCTTTAAGAATATCAACAATCTTGTCAACCTACTCTCTGGTACTCCTACCTTATATGAGGCTGGTGTATAAACTTGTACCACTGGGAAACCATTATGAGATTCTGCTTTAAGAACGTCAACAATCTTGTCAACCTACTCTCTGGTACCCCTACCATATATGAGGCTCGTGTATAATCTTGTACCACTGGGAAACCATTATGAGATTCTGCTTTAAGAATGTAAAGCGTCTCTCCTGTATGTACAATTCTCTATAAGTTAATAGTTTCTCTCATGTATGTATTATACTCTAAGAGAATATACTTCTCTCCAATATGCACGAAACCTTTGGTATATGATGTCAATCTTGCATGTATTGAATACTCTAAGTGCTCAACACAACATAACCATTAGTTGATCGTAAACAGTGTCACAAGTTGCGCATGGTTACTCCCTGCACTCTATAAGTCAAGAAGATGGCAAATTTACTTATCATGTATTTGTTATTCAAAGTGTTTTACATCCATTAAACATACACGTGTTTCTGAAATAAGAAAATCAATATATCTAGCCAGTGGATTGGTTTGATAATTTTAAGTTGTGGATTATCAACCACGTATCACACATGTGTATCTGATAATAAAATTGGGTTAGTCAGCGGAATGGCTTGATAATTTCAAGTTACAAACCCTCATGACATACATGTATCTGAAATAGAAATAGGCATAGCCAGCAGAATGGCTTGATTATTTATAATTGTGGATTATCAACCACTCAACACATGCATCTGAAAATAAAATTTGCCTAGCCAGCAGGATGGCTGTTGATTATCAACCACGTTACAAACACAAGTCTCTGTAATTGAACATAGGCCTAGCCAGCAGAATGTCTTGATAATTTATGATTGTGCATTATCAACTGCTCAAGTCATACTTGTATCTGAAGTTCGTTATATAGAGGTAGCTGAAACACAGCCAGTAGAGGGATGGAGTGAAATGCCTTCTTGACCTGATATATAATCGACCAAGTACATGTACCAAATTGATCAGAACATCGAAAAGGCTATGGACGTAATGGAGCGCTTAGCTTTTCATGTACCACTGTATCCCCTATCGAATAGATAGAGGGATAGAAACTCGAATACTTAGGTTAGCACTGCATACACCTGGGCCCGGAATTACATTTGCTCCTTAAAGTTAAGCAAGGCTTAAGTTAAGTATTGATATTTCAACATGCTATATTAAATGCTAAGTAAATTGCCTGGATCGATGTGGTATTTGTGGTCAAAGATATCATTGTGATCTTCAGAATAATTAAAACTATTTTGATTTTAATCAGTTTTAAACGTTATTTTTTGCATCCTGAAAAATCAATACTTAACTTAAGTCTTCCTTAACTCTAAGGAGGCATTGTAATTCCGGGTCCAGGTACCTAATACAGTGGGGAGAGATAAGTTTCGAGCTATGTGAGGGTATCTGGCACTTGTGTTTTTCTATAGACCTGGTACTGCAATGAATCTTGTAGAAGAGAAGAAGCAAGTCCCAGCACTCCGGACCATAAAAGATGGCCACTGCAACTCAACGTGTATGCCAAACAGCAATACTTGTGTTGTGCCATCTAGCCTGGACTTTTTCAAATTGCTAGATCTGAGTTTAAATATTATTTTTCCCTCATATCTCGTAGGTAGATGGATAGAAGGAAACCTAAAGTCTTTGGTACTTTTGGATGTAATATCAGATAAATGTTTTGACCCCTATTCATGGTATCAATGATAGTTATTCCAAACTGCGTTTGCGGTTTGAACATCTTCCACAGTTCTGATGTAAAATATTATCTTCACATTCCAATGTGATCATATCTTGGTTCGATTGCTCGTCGCTCACTTTTCGTTCACTTTACCTTGGAGTCATGGTCCTTGACTTGCGTCGAATTTTTGTTTTTGCTGAATATCCTTACAATGAAGTGATGCATTTGAATCATTTTAAGAATTGTTTGTCACAACATTTTGTTTTGAATTGCCACCCACCATTTTTGTCACTATGTCAAGAAGTTATAGCCCTTGAATAACCGATGATTCAAATTTCAATTCTTACATTTTAATTGGACCTAGTTCGTCTTGGGCCAAGTTTGACATATGCATCCGTAAAAAAAAAAAAAAAAAAAAAAAAAAAAAAAAAAAAAACGGTACCCACATTACAACAGATACATCCAAAATACAGGCCAGGGAGGTGGGTCTTTAAAATATCGCTTGATAGAAAACCTCGGGCATTCACAAGAGCAATGAGGCCACAGAATGAGACCAATATTTTCTCAGCATGTGTTATAATAAAATTCAAATATTTCGAGGCCAGAAACGGATAAGCAAAATGTATTTTGTTCGCATATCTTTTTCCTGCTAGTGTTGTCTGCTGTTGTGTAAAGTTTCGATGTGCACTACAGTCCTCCGTCCGTTCGTCACTTATCAGTTAGCTTAATTCTCGGACCAGTATACTGGCTCCGAGCTTATATCCATGATTCAAAATGTACTTGGATTTTTTTTTAAAAAAAAAAAAGATCACAAACAGGATAAGATCTAGACGTTGGGCTTGCATCTTTGACTGAGGCTAAGACGAGGTAAACAAAAGAAAGACTGTCCATTCATGGCCAGCTAGCGATATACGCAATAACTCCTGTAATATTTTCCCCATATATTAAAACTCTTTGCCCCCTGGTAGTCCGGGTAGTACTGGGTTATTTTTTGATGTTTTTTGTCGTCTGCTTGTTTTTATTTTCAAAATCAACTTTTTTTTGAAAAATTCATTGAGGAATACCATCCGAGTGTCAAATAGTTTGGATCCAGAATGTCGGGCCTGATAGGGGTCCAAAGTGTTTGCAAAAGTTATCAGCAGCCGACACTAGACATTTGGGCTTGCACTTAAATAACAAAAAGGAAAAAATCTCCCTGCCAGTAATCGTATTTTGTTAAAAGTCCTGACCTAGTCCTTTTTGTAGGATGAAAAATGTTTGTTTTAGCGAATATCGTTCCTTACAAATACCTCCGAGTTTTTAAGGCTTTGGGAAGACCTCTAATTGAAGGATTGCACACGAGTTCGATTCATCTAACTTGAGATAATTAAAACCTTAAAACAAACTATTAAGATAAATTTAACCTAAAGCAAATGAAGATCGAAATAGGAACCATCTTACAAGAAAATGTCTTCGGTATTTGCGATCGGGCAAAGTTCAAGCTAGCCTGCTCAGCTACAGAGATTTAATGAAATTTTAAAAAGCTGAATACAGTGATAAAAACCATTTTCAATCTGGACTGCGAATAACAATAGTGCTGGTCAGATTCAGCGGGTAGCAGTCTGATATGTGACATGGCTTGCATAGGTAGAGATAATAATTTATTTTTTAGCGTAAAAAGTGTAACTATTTTCTTATCCATCAATTTCAACATATGTTTTGTGTGCTCAAAAGAACTGTCTCGTTGAAACGGTTCTTTTGAGTACCCACAACATATGTCTTGGTTGAGAAATAAGAAAATTAGTCTTGAATTACTCACTATTATATACGAGCCTGGCTTGAACAGGTTTTTATATGACATTGCTCAATTTTGTGAGCAATGTCATGGGCTTAATCTACATGCGGTAAAACATGCTCTAATCAGTTTGTCCATTAACACAGGCTCATTTTAAAGTTAAACCCTTTTAGGACCAATGCAATGTTCCATAAAATATGATACTGTTACGTCAGGATGGTCCAATGTATAATATTGAGGGGGTCACAGGTTATAGTTAAAAAATATTTATTTCTTTCTCTGAAGATCGATTTTGTCTAATACGGCTATAACATGGCATGTCATCAGGGCTTGCACTTTTTGCTATTAGCAAATAGCGCAGGCCCTGATGAAATGCCGTGTTATGCAGCATTTCATCTGGGTTTTTACTGTTTGCCAAAGTGCCCATTTAGGAGGTTCCTGTCCATCCACAATGGATTAAAGTAATCATTGTGCGCGTATAGGTTCTCAATGTGCGTTTATAGGAGTATGAGAGCTTATCATGTGGAACACGGTAATGTGTTTGTAAGCTATACAGTCTCTGTTAACCAGTCGGGGCTCGACTAATGAGACTTTTGATCGAATAAGTTTACATCTTTAGGCGTTTTGACGTAAATTTGACCTGCAATTCGTAATGTACCTTTTCTAGGACCACCTACTTAGAAAAATCAAAACGTGAGAATATCTGTACCAAGTATGAGACTTTGGTACTGGTGACATAGGTTAACATCGAAGGTGAGGTCCAGCCCTGAAGGCTCAGGTCAGAGAGCATTTTAGTGAAATCATAGTGCATTACTTTTTAAAAAATTATATGCCCTCTTTTGAAAACAGTGTAGATCCAGATCAGATGGATTCTGCCAGCTGATCAGGATCCACACGTTTTCTCCGTCCATACAGTGAGTCAATATTCCTCTACGCATCCCAGATGGAATCCATTCTCGCGAGACCTGACGATACCACATCTAGGGACAGACTTGATTTAGCTGTTCTCTTTACTCCTTTCACTCCGAACAGGCAGAACAGAAATAAAGTGCGCTGGAATACCTGTGCTGGCGTACGCCGGAGTACTCCATCTTCCGAGGTGGTGTAGACAGAACAGTCACGTGATCTGTTCCAAAACAAGATGGCGCAGCACAGTCAGCATGTGTGGAAATATTTGTATCGCTTGATTTATTCCGGAGTACTCCAAAGTGTGCAGTTTTACTTGTTTTAGGTGGATGTTCTGGCGTACGCCGAGTACTCTTAAATTGCTAAATCAAGTCCGCCCTAGCTCTCTCGCATTTCGCCCTTTGCATCATGGGTAACTAGCGATATTTGGCTAGTGACAGAATTTAGTGTTGAAAATGGCAAAAAGTTAAATTTTTGACAGTTTGTCATTTCTCCTTGAGTCAATATTTTCTGGATGTAAAGCCCCTAGTCATGCAAGCAGTGATCGCATAATATATTTTTTGATAAAAATGGCGGCTCAATCCAAGTGTGCACCGAGCGAAAGGCGACAGGTTTGTTCGTGCTAGCGAGCTTCCTGTTTGCGACAATGAGTTGGAATCAGACCACAATTATTTCCCTTGATTGATACAATGAGTCAATATTCCTCTACGCATCCCAGTTGGAATCAGACCACAATTATTTCCCTTGATTGATACAGGTGAGTCAATATCCCTCTACGCACCCCAGTTGGAATCAGACCACAATTATTTCCCTTGATTGGTGCAGTGAGTCTATATTCCTCTACTGGTTCGCATCTTCACCAGCGAAGGTTTCGGTTACATTTGGTTGACTTCCGGTTGTGAATGGCGGACGCACATTTCACACTGTCGCGCAATAAAATATTGTAATATGTGATAGAGACAGTTTCTTGTTCTCTAGAGACATTGGTGAATTGACTTTCTGTGTTATGGATCAAATTCGACTAGAATATTAGGATATAGAGTGTGGATTAACATGAATATCAGGGAAGTTCTTTATCTCTTTCAAATCTATAAAAACGATGCAAGCAGCCATTTTGAACATTAGTTTACATTCCTATTGAATCTGCACGTGAATATTCTAACGATTATAACGGTTTCAATACAGTACTGTTAAGACGACCCACGCTCAACAAATTCCAAACTATACTGATCAAAATTATTAAGGACACAGCAATGGATGTTACGATCGGTTCTGAGCAGGCTGAGCAGGTTGCCACCCCAACCATTAAAGGTGACAAGAAACGAGAGGCACCCTCACCATTGGATTCCCAAGAAGATATACAGAAGAAGACTCGCCACGGGTCTGGTGTCAGTTGGAATGAGTCTCATCAAGCTCCAATCGCCTCTCATGCTGGAGACGAGAATAGCGATATTCACTTTCTGTCATACCCTCTTAATCCAGCGGACATTCCTCAGATTGCAAGTGAGCTGAGAGCGTTGATGGCAGCAGATCTCCGATCTGCAGTGGTGGGAGCTGTCAAGGAAGCTACTGGTATCCTGAAGGATGAGATCATAGCACTGCGCACACAAAATTCCCAGCTTCAGAAGGCATGTAGTGAGTTGCAGGATAGAGTGGAACGACTGGAGGAGGATAATGATTCTCTCGAGCAGTATAGCAGGAGGAACTCCCTGAGAATTTCTAATATACCAGAGAGCCCAAATGAACAAACTGACAAGATCGTCTGTGAACTGGCTGAAAAGATGAATGTTCACATTGAGTGCAGCGACATAGATCGGTCTCATCGTGTTGGACGTATCGAGCCAAGGTTAGGCCCTGGTAACAGGCATCATCGGGATATTATTGTTAAGTTTGCCCGCTACAATGTTCGGGACCAAGTATTCCAAGTGCGGAAAGAACTGAGGAACACCACCCAGCTTAAATCAGTCTTCATTAATGAGGACCTGACAAAGAAACGCTCCAAACTACTCTTCGGCGCACGAACACTGAGACGTGCAAACGTGATAAAGGCAGCATACTCTTCTGGTGGAAATATCTTTATTAGAGACAATTCGGATATTCGTCACTCTATTAAATCAGACAATGACCTAAGTAGATTTGGTAATGTTGAAGCAGCTAAGAAGCAACTACACCAGCTTCGTACCCCTCAAATTGACTAGATCAGTTTCTGAAATGCCAGACGGACGTGTGTGCTTATTGACATGTACTAAACAATTCTGAACAGTATAATTGTGAAAAAATGATACAAATGGGCCGTGACATGGGAAAACCGACAATGTGGTTGTGCGTCACTGGGGGACTCTAGTCAGCCTGGGCTTCGGCCCAGATTGATAGGAGGCGTCGCTCGCACAATGAATATTTCATCTAGGATTCATAAGTACTTGCCCGTTGAGCGCACAGTGAAGACGCGGATCAGCCTGAGAGGCTGATCGGTGTCTTATTTTTGTACGTTTCCTCATCTATGGCTCATTTGTACCGATATTTAAGTATATGAGTGTTTGCGGATTGGACAGCTAAACTTCGTTGACCATTCATCTTCACCCACTTCTTTCTTTTGACGAGTCGTCCCACCTCAAAATCTCGCTTTTAAGACTGCTTAAGATTGAATTTACATATGACGCGGGATTCATTGAATCCGCCTATGACTAGACGGATCTGGTGTATTCCCTTCAACCCCTGCTTTGTTTCAAATGGTACGAGTGTTGACGTGGGACTGTTAGAAGTGTACGATGTACGACGACCCACAAAGATTCCATATATATAATGAAATGACACATTTTTCCCCATTTTTCCCATATATTACAGAATTGCATACAAGGTAACATTGCGCAAATTGTTGATATCCAATAGAGCCATGTCATTTAGGTGACTCTACTGAATACCCACAATTAGTTTCTTTTTTTCTTTTTTCCTTTTTGACGAGGCATTAATCAGACACCACAGCATTCATTAATGCCGGCGTATACGGCATAGATTTATGACATGTGCTCTATAAAGTTGCTCAAAGTTGGGGCTGTACTGTCGAACAGATGAATTGTCTCCCAGGAAATGTCTTGCGTTTTCGTATTTCGGCAAGGCATCTCCACAGGGAAAGGTGACTTAGACAAGTATGTATGAGAAAGCGACTGGTCATGGTCTTGTATATTTATATGTAAGGCTATGGCTACGTTCGCTATCATCGTATACCCTAACCCTTTGGGGACCGGAGGCCTCCACAAACAGTAGAGACCCAGATGAAATGCGGCATAGGTCCGCAGTTCACCGGGGCCTGTACTGTTTAGAGAAACCTATATATAGTACTGTTCTTGTGACTGTGGCCTGTGTCCCCTCGGTCTATAAATGGGTCAGTTTGACAAAAATGAATCAATTAAATTATATCTAGAGGTCCATTGTTCTAAAAAGGTGATATATATACATTCTAGATAGTGCAATAGGGATGCAATATCTATTTTGCGCGACGCGGGTCGACGTGCGTAAAAGTATGAACGGCCAGTACCGCATTTTGGTTTACCCGCGTCTCGTAACATGTTATTTGCATGTTGTTTCTTTTTAGAGATATACCTACCTACCTACCTACCTACCTACCTACCTACCTACCTACCTACCGATTCACTACCTACCTACCTACTCACTCACTCACTACCTACCTACCTGCCTACCTACCTACCTACCTACCTACCTACCTACCTACCTACCTACCTACCTACTCACTACCTACCTACCTACCTATCTACATACACACTACCTACCTACCTACCTACACTCTACCTACCTACCTACACACCACCTACCTATATACCTACCTACCTACCCACTACCTAACTACTTACCTACCTACACAATACCTACCTACCTACCTACCTACCTACCTACCTACACAATACCTACCTACCTACTCACTATCTGCCTACCTACCCATTTATCTACATATTCACTACCTACCTACCTACTCACTTCCTACCTACCCACCAACCAACCTATCTACCTATGTTAACCATTCATCAATTCACTTTCTGTCATTCTTCATATACAAGTATGTATTGTTGTTATATGTTACAATAACGATGAGCTGTACGTTGTGAATAAACTAATTACTTTATTTATATATCCACCGAGGCAGAATTATGGGTGCCTTTTGGTTGTTGTCCAGCGGTACATGTACGCAGAGCATTTGAATAACTTTTACAAACAGGCTGGACCCAGATCGGGCCAGGCGCTCTTCATGCCAGATGTGGATCCAAACTGCTTGACACTAGATGAGTTTTGATTAATATAAGAATCTCACCAATATATAAGCTGTTGGTGCTCATTGGAGCGAAATCACCGAGGCGGCTCTTGTGGGTACCTATAGCTATTTGTTCAGTCCTGAAGCCGATTCTTTTTGTTGTAACAATAGCGGTACCCAATGCACAAATTGTTGACGGATATTGTGATGACGCCTCTCTTACTATGGCAGTCATCATTTCCATAACTATTTACCCATCTGCTAATAACTCATGCAAACAGATTGGACCCAGACCAGGCCAGATGTTTGTCGGTCCTGATCTGGACCCAAACTGTTTGATACTTAAGCTGAGATTTGTTTAACAAAAAATCTCACCAATACATGAGCTGTCGGTGCTCAGTGGAGCGAAGCTCTGCTTTGTTTGTATACTTACTTTCATGTAGTCGCTTATGCACGAATTGTTGACTGATATTGTAAAAATGCCTTTCTTACTACGGCAGCCATCATTTCTTTAACGCTTTACCCACCGATGTTACTGCTGATATCTCATGCAAACAGATTGGACCCAGATCAGACCAGACGTCTGTCGGTCCTGATCTGGATCCAAACTGCTGGACACAAAGCTGCGTCTTGATCAATAAAATAATCTCACCAATACATGAGCTGTTGGTACTCATTAGGGTAAAATGATCGAGGCGGCTCTTGTGAGTACATAGTCTTGACTTATACACGCAAATACACGCTTAGTTGCATTCTTTGTTAATAACAGCGGTACTCATTGTGACTGATATAGTAAAAAATGGTTTTCTATCTATGGCAGTCATCCGGCTGATATCTCTTGCAAACAGTTTGTGTCCGGATTAGGCAAGGCGTTTGTCGGGCCTGATCTGGATCCAAACGCTTGACACTCTAAGAACTCTTCGATGGAGTTGGTTCTGTAAATAATCAGCGGACGACAAAAAAAAGCGCATAAAGTATTTGTTGTATTAAACAAGGACAAAACTCAACACATGCTTTGTTGATGCCTAGCGGAGCCATATCATCGAGTTTGGCTACGGTGAGCGCCTGCAACTGCTGTGTCATGGCTAGTGTCTAGCTGGTTGATTTGAAGTATTAAGACAATGCAATGCCTATTTTTTCTTCTTTCTTTTTTTGATCCATTTCGAGCAAATAATTTATTGTATTTCACCAATGTTCTCATACGAGAATGTTTACTGTATTTCTTTTTGTCATTTTTGTATTTTTTGTTACACATTATTTCTACTTTTCTCTTTTCTTAATGTTGACCAGATCTTCTTACCAGTCCTATCATGTGGCAAATTGCAAATTGTCGTTATATGAAATCACTCACATGTACCCACTATCCATTCACCGTGTGACAGTGGACCCTCTGGCGAGGCATTTCTTGATTTTTCTGCAGTTCCTGTTGTGCAGTATCTAATGCGAAGATATTGTACTACATATAGTCTCGGCAGCAGGTCTTCAGTTACACGGTCGATGCATATGGGTGCTACAAAGAAGCTCGGACACAACCACTTTTATGTTTTCCTACTCCTAGCTCTATCGAGCTTCAATCCTCTCCCACTTTACGACGTCACGTGTTTTAGTCTTATCATAGCACTACAAGTTAGTAACGAAGTCCACAGAAGCATTAAACATCCCTATCGACGGATGCAAGCAAAGCACAACACCAACTTAAGTTTCTCTATTGCATGCCTTTCTCTATTATTAGTAAGCGTCCTTCTTTCCTGGGTCATCGATCTTATTCTATTGAGTGGAGATGTTCACCCTAATCCCGGACCAGACTCTGTCAGTAGCCTGCCTGATACAAGTACATCTAGCAGCATCAGCACTCTAGGGGCCCTATCTAATCACCTGAGTATCATGCATATAAACATCCAGAGCATACTTCCAAAACTTGACTTAATCAAGTGCGAATCACTTGCGTATGACGTTCTTGTCTTCACTGAAAGTTGGCTGAAACCCGAAATTAAAAACGACGACTTACTAATCGATAATTTTCTGCCACCCTTCAGATTTGATAGGTGCAACCGCCCTGGAGGTGGAGTTATCATTTATGTCAGAGACACGCTAACGTGCAAGCGCCGCACTGATCTAGAATTGCAAAACCTAGAAGCCGTCTGGATAGAGATAGTAGTTAAGACAAAAAAAATTCTCATTGGTGGTTTTTATCGAGCACCTAATAGTAATGCTGATTATTTCACTCTGTTAGATGAAAGCATCGACAGAGCACACAACACTAATATACCTGATATAGTTGTTACTGGCGATTTCAATTTTAATATGCATTCTAACAATAATAACAAAATGAAAGATCTAATTCAAAACTACAATCTTAAACAGCTTATACAAGAAGACACACACTTTACTGAAAACTCCTCTTCATTACTTGACTTGATATTGGTGCGTAACAGTTCTAATATTCTGACTAGTGGTGTAGTGGACTCTTTCATTCCTGATCAAATACGATTTCATTGTCCTATACTTGTCATACTAAAATTTTTACACCCATCAACTAAGGCCTTTAAAAGACGAGTATTCAATTACGAACGTGCTAATTTTGATATATTCAGAGCACAATTAACATCTTATGAACTAGAAGAAAATATAGCCAATAATAATAACATCAACGAAAATGTTACATACGTCATGGACACTTTAAATAAAGCTAGCCAAAATTCAATCCCAAGTAAAGTAGTCACAATTAGGCCTAATGAGCACCCATGGATAACTTGCCAAATTCGAAACCTCATACGAAAACGGAAACGCACTTTTAGAAAATATAAGAAAACACAAAGCTTATTATTTTGGGAAAAATTCAAAATACTTCGTAACCAAATTGTTAGCAATATAAGATCATCAAAAAAGAATTATTTTGACAAGCTCGAAGATATACTCTCAAAGGAAAATGTAAACTCAAAAATATTTTGGAAAACCTCAAAGCAAGTAATGGGTCTACAGAAATCAAACCACACTATACCAACGCTCAAGCTAAATGACAAGTTTGCAGAGAAAGACATAGACAAAGCTAACATGCTGAATGACTACTTTTGTTCACAGGCAGTTGTAAATGATAATAACAAACCATTACCGCAACATACATTCACATGCAACAGCAGACTTAACTCAATTACAATATCTGAACAAGATGTTAGAGATGTCCTAAACAACCTTAATGTGACAAAGGCTAGTGGTCCTGATCTTATTAGTCCACGTCTGTTGAAGGAAGGTGCCACTATATTGTCAAAACCTCTATCTATTATATTCAATCGATCATTACTTCAAGGTTACTTTCCTTCTAACTGGAAGGATGCCAATGTCACTGCCATTTACAAAAAGGCAGACAAGTCTATGCCATCAAATTACAGACCAATATCTCTCCTAAGTCAAATCGGTAAAGCTATGGAAAGGTGTGTTCACAAGCACCTTTACAATTACATATCAGAAAACAACCTTCTTACACCTTTTCAGTCTGGCTTTATTCAAGGTGACTCTACAACCTTCCAACTTTTACACACATACCATTCATTCCTAGAAGCAGTAGATAGTGGTAAAGAAGTACGAGTTGTATTTTGCGACATCAGCAAGGCTTTTGACAGAGTCTGGCACAGGGGGCTGTTACATAAACTAGCTGGTATGGGTTTATCTGATGGGCTTCTTCGCTGGTTTAAAAGCTATCTTTCACACCGACGACAGCGTGTCGTACTAAATGGGGTAGAATCCAATTGGGCAGACGTTCTTGCAGGAGTTCCACAAGGCTCTATACTTGGTAGCCACGATAAACTTCTTTCTGATCTGGGGTGGGACACTCTGCAAGAACGTCGCACAAAGCATAAACTGGTAATATTCTACAAAATCCTCAATAATCTAACTCCTCCTTACCTGCAGGACTTTGTTCCACCACTTGTTCAAGAGGCTAATCCCTACAGACTGAGAAATTCTAACGATATCCGCACAATTCACGCTAACACCAACTTGTATTATAACTCTTTTTATCCCTCCACAATACGAGACTGGAATAACCTACCCCAAGAAATTAAACAGTCCACCTCAGTTGCATCATTTAAATACCAACTCAACAAAGCCTCACAGAGGCGAGCACCACCAAAATTCTTTTCTGCTGGGTCAAGGCTAGGTCAAATACTTCATGCAAGAATACGAATGGCATGTAGCTCGCTCAATTCAGATCTTTATCGAAAAAATATAGTTCCCAGTCCTTCCTGTGCCTGTGGGGGGTTTGAAAGTGCTTACCACTTTTTCTTCATATGCCCAAAGTACAATGCAACACGAGAAAGATACTTAGAAGCCCTTCTTAGAAATCATACAACTCATGACTTACTTTTTGGAAAGGATACAGCAACTGATGAAGAAAATGAAGCTCTATTCCTTAAAGTACAGGACTACATATTAAAGTCTAAAAGATTTGTTCATTGAGTTGATATATATTGACATACTGTATTGCTATCCACTTCACTTATATATAACATGATAAGATATCCTCTATTCACGGTAAAACAATCCAAAGATACATCTTGCTAGAAGTAGATAAATACACATGATAGGTTCTCGGTCAACAGCTCTCTCTCTCTCTATCTTTCTCTCTATCTCTCTCTCTCTCTCCCTCTCTCTCTCTCTCTCTGTGTTTTTTTTTTCATTATAATGAAACATGCATGTATTACTTTATAACTTTCTTAGCGCGAGTTTCTTTGAAGCTTTATAAGCTATTCACACATATTGTACAAATTATACCTGAAACAGGAAATGACTTTCATATAAGCTTTTAGCTTACTGTCAAATCCTGTATCCATTGACAATGTATTTATTGCATGAATGTAGAATATTTCAATAAAATATTGTTTAAACTAAACTAAGGTTTCGTCGTATCTACCTTTCGTTAGATTAGACAATCGCAACCCTTGGTAGGACAAGATGCTGGTTCGGTGCACAATTAATCGGTCCCATTCAACTCCATGTAAAAAGGCAGAATTCGAGCATCTGCAATTTTTTCCAGGACATTGCTTGGACTTTTTTCTGCCTGTGAGTGGCAAGATCTGTCATTCATCTATCAAAAAAGTGAAAAGACAATCTACCTTGATAATCTCGTTTTCTCAGCATTCTCCGTTCTTTGAGGAACAGTCAAAAATTCGGGCTGAATTCCGACCGGCGTCATACGTTATCTGGAGAGTGCACCTGGGAGTCTGTGACAAAATAGTCCACACAAGGATGCATTTTTCTGCATCAGCCTGACAAACATAGACCAATGTTGAATCACATGTACATTTAAAGTCGAATAAAGCACCCATTTACGCCATAAAGGGCACAGAAACGGCAAGTGCTAAATTTCTAAAGGTACTATTTTCGTGGGCTACCAAACCGGAAGACTGTATTTGTGTACTTACACCCTACGCACCCAAGTTGGAATCAGACCACAATTATTTCCCTTGATTGGTTGTAAAGGAAACGGATATAATTCCACACAAGATAGTTCCCTTTTCAATGGGCTGTAAATCTGCCAGTTGATGTGAGTATCCTTGTTCTTGGGCTTGTCTGGGCTGACAAATGATTAAGCTTCCAGAAAATGTTGCTTCTGTCCCTGTAGCTGTTCATTCTCTCTGCACACCCTGGATAAAATACTCACTGGAGTGATTGCCAGGCCAGCAGAATTGGAGACAAGCTATAGCAGGAAGCCAGGATCGTCATGTTAAAGTGTAGGTGTTGTAAGGAATGATTAAATTATACAGAAGAAATAATTGGGGTTTCATTCCATTTGGAATGGAATACGAAACTGGGGTTTTATTACATAACAGAATAGCTCTGCTTCAGGTGAAGGACACCAGGCAGCTTAATTGGTCTTGAATATAGCTCCGTTTCACTTTAAATGTGAAATGTCGGTCTACATGTTGAAACTGCCCGCGTGCATGTATCTATCGGTTGTGAGGGTCAGTGTATCGTGTATTTTGTTGGACTTTGCATTCGATCTACCATTCTCATCTTAGGAGATGACTATCTCCTTAATATACTAAACCAAAATAACAACTACTGAATCAAACGACGAAAATAATAGTTCTATATAAAAAAAATACGACCGCAGGCCGAAGTGTCGTTTGATGCCTTATGTATAACCCAGCCGCCTTTGTCAAATGTGCTCTGGGCAGTAACTTCTGGCACATGCGTATACGTCTGATGATGTCTCGAATGATATTTGTCTGTAGGGTGACCAGTTTAATAACAAACAAAACAGTCACTTTTAAACGACCAGTCGGCCATCGTAGGTGTACAGTGTATAAATCACTCGCTCTTCGCGCTCATGATTTATCCACCTAACGACTGACCTCCAGTCAGATAAGCAAAAAATCACTGCGAGCGCGAATCTATTTAGTATTATCTAGATTTGATTACTAGTAATTAGAGTAATTAGAGTACTAGAAAATACAAACCCCAACTGTATGTATCAGAACTCGGTCAGGTGCCTTCGAATGTTGCCATTGAGCATTGCTAAATTACACTGAATACAAGACGTCATACGCATATATATGGCATCGCGCGAAAATAAAAATGTCATACACATGTTCTGATTCTGATCAACTTTTAGATTCTAAAACAACTGAAAATGGCATCAAACATCAGTCATATGACGAAATCCAGTAGACACAAGACGTTAAAACAACGTCATATCGACGTCGATGCGACGTCGATATCACGTTGTTCTGACGTCGTATGTTTGCTGTGAATGGTTCACTGATTGTATTTGTCTCGAGTTCACTTCCCAGTAAGCTTGTAAAAGCTTACAACTATCGACCCACCAGCAAAACGCCGTTTAAATGGCGTTTCGGCTGGAGGGCCGATAATGGCCAGTGAATGTATGCTGGCTGGGTTTCATCTTGCCAAGTTGGCACAAAAATTCGCCCAGTCGGCTGTTCATTAGCTTTTAGAGAAGACATACACATGTATGTATGTGGTGTCACTTTACGCTCTTTCCACGCTATTAGCACTGATAAACTTTGCATGGACCCAAACTGCTTGACCCTCCTCTGGTATTCCTGAAAGATTTTTAGGCAAAAAAGTTTTGAAAAATCTGCTTTTAATATACTGTCGCCATAAAACATCGACTCGAACATACGATGAAAAATCAAATATTATCAGTTGCCATCATACCTGTACCAAACATATCAGGAATTAAATAATAATAAAAAAAGATGTATTGCCAGGAAAATCGGTTAAAGACAATATTGAAAACGGAAGTATTTTAATTATATAGACGAGAAGTCACACACATTGTTTAGAATCAATATATGACCGAAATTTTGAGAAACGGTTACCATTTTAATAGCACCAATATTATACTAGTTTCCAAGGCAACTTTCAATGGACGTTTAACCAATCTGAGGCCCGAAACACAGACCAGCTGGTCAAACTTAGTCAGTGGCAGTCAGCTAGGTTCGTTTATCTTTGCATGTTTTTGCGGTTTTATCGCGGTAAACAAGTACATCGGCAAATAATGAAGACCCAGATGACATTTCATCAGGGTTTGCACTGTTTGTTAAGATAAAAACAATCTATAGGGACATAAATACACCATCGTTTAGAAATGTCGACATGTGAACCCTTAAAACACGAAACGGACTATCCCATACTTTATGTATGAATATGTTTGGGGAAATCCATTAGAATGAATTATAGAAAAAATCTATGAAAATTAAAGACTCATGTGGAGTGTTACCAGTTGCGGATCCAGAGGGGGGTCAGGGGGTTCGCTCCCAACCCCTCAATGCCCCCGTTTTTAAATATCCTATAAAAATGAAATATTTTGGTCTCAGGAAGACCAAATTATTTCATTTTCATGGGATATTTAAGAAAAATGAGATAAAATCAGCAAAGCGAACCCCCACCCAACCCAATTATACATATGAACCTCCTTTCCGGAAATCCTGGATCCGCCCCTGGTTAGGCCTTTGTTTTTCGCTTTCTGGAAAGCATAATTGCTTACTCAGACATGCAAAATTTCACTACTGAATCAGGTCTCTGTAGATGAGCAGGCTGGATTGAGTCTTACCCGGTTGCGAACCCTCCGAAGACATAATTGAGCCACGTTTTGTGTTATAAAAAAACCTGTTTAAGCCAGGCCCCTATTCAACAGTGCGTAATTCAAAATTAATCCATCAATTGTTGGCATTTTAACATTTATTAGCAGGATAAATACAAAATCTCGGAGTTTTAAAGCAAGAAAAACTTCAAATTTTAGCATTTTAGTTTTTATGAGCAATTGAAATTCCATGCTCGTTTGAGTTGAGCGCGAAAAAAGTTTTACAACCTCGGGGCCTTGCATCTCTTCCTCTTGTATCTCTTCCTCTTGGTGCCCTAGATTTGTCCGTAGTTTTATGTAATTCCTGGAAATAAGCCTTTTATATCAGCCTATATCAATTTTGACCTTGCTACGAGGAAAAACTCACAATTTTAGGTATGTTACAGCTGAAAATGGCAGCACATGTTAATTGCTTTGTCTGTATATCGTTGACGAATGCGGAAACTGTCCGCGTGTACGTAAGCACAGTCACCACGTATGCACCACGTATTTCTTCCGGGGTAATACTTCACACACATAAAACAACCCACCTTTTATACTGTTTGATTTTCGTCGACCTTGTTAACTCGAATTACATAGGACACAAGCGTTAGTAGTGCAGTTTGAGTTAAAGTAGTATACCTGTGTAAAAATAATAACGAAAAAGACCAAATTTCTGTGCAAACTGATTGGTTGCATGCGCGGATCCAGAAAGTTTGTTCAGAGGGGGTCCAACTTTGAGAACGTTTTTTTTTCTTTTTTTTTTTTTTTTTTTTTTTAGTTAATGAGTGGATCCAAGTACCACTAAAATCGGGCCATCATCGGTCCGCCAGCGAAACGCCATTTAAATGGCGTTTCGCTGGCGTGCCGATGATGGCCCAACATTGAATACGGGCTTGGTAGCTTTGTGTTTTTCAGGGGATCCGGACCAGTATTGCTAAGAAACCTTATATTTTTTTAGATTTTTCAGGGGGGGGTCCGGACCCCCTGTCCGCCCCTCTGGGTCCGGACCCCCTGTCCGCCCCTCTGGATCCGCACTTGGGTTGTGAAGTAGAGGAAGGGGCGGAGTAAAGTATAACATAATTACTGTACAATTGAACTTGAAGTATAACGCTGTTTTTCGATTTTCGTTCACAAAATGCACTTCATACTGAAATGTTGTAAAGGAATACAAATAGCAAAAGCCTAACAAGAATATGGCCACCGGCATGGACTTAATCCAGCAGCGAAAGTTGTTTTACTTATATGGTACACATTACTTGGCTTATACTTCATACTCCCGGTCCCGAAATTCGCCTGCATCTAACCTACATATATATTGATACTCCGTACACCTAACCCAGCATGATCTTTCAACTCAGCTCAGCTTACTCAACTCATCAAGCTGAGCAAAATAAGCATTTTTCGCCCTTTTTCGGAGTGAAATTAACCATGCCACCGAGCTCAGGTTACTCAACTCATCCAGCTCAGCTTACAACTTATGCTACTTAACTTGCCCATTACTTTGACAAAATGAATCTCATGAAAAATATTCCATACTTCCCAAAGATAGCATAAAGTTTAAGCTTTGATATAGACGGGTTGTCTGCTTTCATAATTTTGTCTCGGCTTAGCCTCAGACAAAGATTTTTTTTTCAAGTTAAATGCCTAGACCCACGAGGTCTAGATCTTATCAGTGTTTCTCAGCTCATTCGTTTTGAGAGAGTATGTTCTAATGTTAAATATTGACTTCAACAACAGAAACCAATTTTTGACTGCTAATGTTATAGATATAAAAATGGTAAGGAATTTTCTAAATTCTACCACAAGAGTTTATTTGTAAAAACAATATTGGTTTAAAAAGTCGTCTGCAACAGGGCATTTCGGAGCCAGTATTTTATGGTGATTTAGTTTATAAATCAAAATGAATTGTTGGAAAACCTAATTTTAGTGATCAATTCAAAAAGATAATCAAACGTTATAAAAAAGGTTGGATATAATATGCGACAGTCGTCATGTCGGGTTGTAAACCCAGTCACGGTTTATAGCTACGGTTTCTTCTTTAATTGCACGACGGTGGGTCAGGCCTCAGACTAAATGACGGCCCTGATGTAAAGCTTTAATTGGTTGGTTGGTGCCTGTTGGCTGTCTTTGGCTGGACCCACCGCCTCCATGCGAGCTAAACAATTTTTGTGTTTTAACCACACCAGGATCTAGGGCGAAGATTTGGTACCAGTAAATAGCATTCAACCCTTCACACCCCCCCCCCCCCCCCCGTGGCTTAGGCTGCTGTCCGTTCTAAGGCGGTGGTCCTGTTGTTGTTGTTGTTGTTGATTTATAATTTGAGCCGCGACACGTGATTTCCAACAATGTGGCATTTTGACAAGTGTAGACTCAGACGAGCCTGTGCACCCCCTTTAAAGCTCAGAAACTCCAAATGATGTTCAGTCAGTAGCTGAACACTCAAAGCATATTCAAGCGACTAGCAAAGACTCTGATCAGACTGCGCGTATGCGCAGGCTGATCTGAGGCTTTGCTGGTCGCACATACCACATTGTTGGAAATCTCATGTCACGGCTCATTTATTGTTGCTCCCATTGTTTGTGGGAGTTCTGTGTTTGGGCCTTGTTTTGTTATTCAATTTAGTTTTGCAATCATCTTGATGGGGAAGAGAGAGCTGGTTGCTTTACTTTAACCCATATACGCATAGCGTCCTTTTTTGTTGGGCATCGGCAAACAGTGCAAAAACAGATCAGACGCCGTTAAATGCGGTGTCCGATCAGGTTCTCCACTGTTTGCTGATAGAAGTTTCTTTTGAAATTTGAATAAAATTGAAATACCACCCAACAACCCTAAAATTGGAAATGGACTCGTCCAATTGATGAGGATGGGAAAATACATTCGGCATTAATAGGTTAAGTTTCCTCCTGATGCCTTGTGCCAGACACTGTTCTGTGGCTCGTTCTTAAGGTTGCATTTTGTGAGTGTCGTATTTCCTGATCATACTCATGTGCTTTTTACATATACTATCAAAACATGCCATCGGGTAGTTCTTGATTAGTGTGCCGTGACTTTTTCGAGAGCGTGATGAGCCTTTTTGTGTCACGAATTTGACATACATTTTGTAATTACCTATGTTAACCCAGTACTGACGTAGTAGTTGTTGTGATTTTCTGTCAACAACATTTGGGCCTCGTCATGAGAAAACCTGTCTTCGGGGTTTCCATTTAAGCGAGTTTCAAACCATTCTCCTCAGCTACACAGACTAGCTAGAAAATTCAAATTTCACCTGTAGCAAGCTTACATATGATACTTTCCAAATAACGAATAATAAAGGCGCTGACCAGACTGCGCGGATGCGCAGGCTGGTCTGCGACTGTGTTGTTCGCTAACCCCCGAAGACATGTTTTCTCGCGTCGAGGCCCATTTATAACAACCAAAACACATCTTGATAACATAATTGTTCAATTAGATCACAACATGTCACGAACATCCTTAGCGCATGTCATGCCCTTATGACCTGAAAACCTTTCATCCAGATTGTATAGGGAAAATTGAGGGGTCACTTTTCAAATAATAATGTGCATTGTCCCTAAATATTGTTTTTATCCTAGCAGGTCGTGTAAATCCCGGTGAGATGCCAAGTTCTGTGCCATTTCATCTGGTGCTACGCTGTCTTTGAATGTGCACAGCTATGACTTTCCTACCAAGAAAAGGAATAATAGATCGACTTGGTGACAATAGTATTTTTGTTCGATTCAACACTACAGGCCTGAACACAATATCTGGACAAAGAGTATAGATGGCTCACATGGGCTATCTCTTCTGAATCTACACTGTTTGCTTGCTCTTTTTTTCTCAATCTCATTTTTGAAGTTTCTAACTTTTTACACACCGTACAATCGGTTCCTTAGGTGACAGATCACTAACAATGATGACAGGTCGCATGAAGAGTTCAATTTGCAATTTTCGATGAGAAGCCCGGTAGGTATTTTGTGATGGATGAGTAAACTTGTTGGTGTTGAGAGATCCCGCAGAAACATGTTGACGTAATATCGCAAATAAAGCCACACTTGATCATCATTTCAAAAAGTAAGTGAGTATGATCAGGAAATACATCAATCACATACTACAGACCAACCCATGGTACCGCGAGGAGGAGTCAAAGAATGATGATAGCATCATGATATTCAGAACAGAACAAAAATAAAAGCAACCAGCTCTCTCTTCTCTTCCCCAGCAAGATGATGGCAAAACTGGAAAGGACATAAAATACTGCAAAACAAAACAAGGACCTAACACTAAACCCCCACAAATAATGGGAGCAACAACGAACAATGAATAAACAACAGCAGAACCACCACCTTAGAATAAACAACAGCAGAACCACCACCTTAGAATGTACAGCAGCAGGGGAGATGGGGGGGGGGGCTTAAATTAATTTTATTGGTCAAATCTTCCGCCTAGATTCTGTTGTTGTAAAATACAAAATTTGTTAAGCTCGCATGTAGACCTCCTAAAGGGCTTTCTCAAGAAAAGTCAGAAAAAATGTTATCTGCTCAGGTTGCACTTTTCTTTGTCGAAGCCTGCTGTCTTCACTTACTATCCCACAACAGTTAATGGCAGTGATGTAAGGTATATGTCAAAATCGAACTCTAAGAGCTACCGATCATTTAAATCTAGCATCACAACATATTTGACGTCACAGTAGGCATCTCCTTGTTCAATAGTAATACAATAAAATTCTATCATTTAGTTTTATTTCTGCCAAATTTGAATCTGCAGCTCAATTTTTATAAGGGTACTGGATATCCTGAAAGATGAAAGGTAGTTGAAAAATGCTGAAAATGTACGTCTTGACCCAGGCATCACTTAAATGACAATTGACTTGTGCTTGTCTTTGCCATACTGTCTTGTCTGTTTCGTGCAGCCTTGTGGTCAACTGCTAGGAAAGGGCTGAACTCTTGGCACTATTGTATGTGATGTTTTCTTGTGCTTTTGTCACTTTCCAATACGGTGTCCTGCGTCAACTGTTGTACTTGATTGTATTGATTCCTGATATTTGCCTTCTTCCTTACTTTGTCCACTTAATAGGTATTAGAGAATCCACATGGCTTGAATTGGCCAAATGTTATTTTAAGGTCAATTTCAGCGTACTGTACTGCACTGTTCTTAGACAGTTTGAGGACTTTTCAATTTAATCGTGATTTTTGGCGTAATTTCAGTAATATCTACTTTTGCTTTTGAGGGCAGGAGTTTAGTTTTGATTGTGCAACTTCCATGTCATTGCTTTATTTTCTACTTTATCCAAGCAGTTTACCAGCTGAGTACTTTTCAGTGTAATCATTTCAATTATTTCACCTTTTGGGTTTGAGGACAGGCTATTGGTTTTGGTTGTGGCACTGGCAGTGGCTCAGTGGTAGAGTGCTTGAATCGAGACCGAGTGGCCACAGGTTCGAGCCTCACCAGCGTCACTTCCTTGTGTCGTTGAGCATGACACATTAATCCTAGCTTAATACTGGTTCAACCCAGCAAGTCCCGTCCCTTTATAACTGAAAGATTGTTGATGGGATGTAAAGAATCAAATCAAACAAATCAAAAGCACTTTCTGGTCATTGCTTATATAGCAAATAACACTGAATAAGATATTTGTATCTAAAATTTGAAGTACCGGTACTTGAAAATAAACAAGTTGTTTTGGCATATTGGGTTTAAATTGTATTTTGTGATATAGAGTTCTATCTTCTTCCTAATAATTCATGCGCAAGTCCAGGAGGGAGGGGGGGGGGGGGCTGGGGGTCCAGACATTCCCTGAAAAATCACAAAAATAAAGGGTTTCTTAGCAATACTGATCCGGATCCTCTGAAAATCACAAAGCTGCCAAGCCAGCATTCGATGTTGGGCCATTATAAGCTCGCTAGCGAAACGCCATTTTGTTTCGCTGGAAGGGCGATGATGGCCCGCTTACAGTGGTAGAAGACTTCTCTCTCCTCTCTCCCCTCATCAACTTTAGAAAAAAGAAAGAGTCAAAGTTAGATCCTCTCTGATAAAAAAAATCTGGATCAGCGCATGTAAGTGCACTGTGCGCGTAATTGTTCCAAAACTTCAAAAATGTGTACCCTTTTTGGAAAACAATGAATTTTTTTTTTCATGCTCAACTCAACTGAGAACGACATTTCAACTGCTCCTAAAACTAAAATACCAACAAATAAAGACATTTCTTGCTTTAAGTCTCTCATACGTTGTATATCATGCTAATAAATGTTAAAATGCCAACAAATGTTGGCATTTTAACATTTATGAGCAGGATTAATTTCGTGCTCAGCTGACTAGAGCATAGAAAAAGTTTTATAATATAGGCCAGATCAGCTGGCTTCAATTGAAAAGGTAAGTGCATAACCAGGAAATGCAACAATCACAAACTGCAGACCAATCCATGTCACCGCGAGGAAGAGAACAAGAACACAAACAGCCACATGACATCAAGAAGACAATAACAGTAAAGCAGCCAGCTCTTTCTTCCTTAATGAAATGATTGCCAAACTATAAACCACACAAAGCACTGGACAACAAAAATAATGATCTAACTAAAAAACACAAACTATTGGAGCAACAATAAACAACGAATGAACAATAACAGAACAAAGGCCTTAGAACTGACAGCAGCCAAAGCCATTGTAAGGCTTAAATTGATTTAACTGGCCCAATCTGCCCCCTAGATTCTGCTGTTGTAAAAACACAAAAATGCTTAGCTCGCATAGAGCTATCCTAACTTATGACAAGGAAACAACTAATTCAATTAACATACTGTTATGAAACAAAGCAAAGGGCTATCAACTCGCAGGCAGTCAGAGCTAAAAAAAACAACAAAAAAACAGTTGAGCCATGGTGTGCCCAGCCAGAGACAAACATCGAACACTGACCTACAGATGAAAGTTTTATGTCAGCGTCATCACTGAGTCTGGGGTCTGACCCTCTTTGTCATTTACCTGTCGTCTTTGAGGAATTCCAGTACCTTAATGAAATTGAACTGTCGATTCAATTTTGGCAGAATTGTAGCTGAATGATAGTAATTTATTGTATATAAGTAAATACAACACATACGCACGCACGCACGCACGCACGCACACACGCACACACACACACACACACATATATATATATATATATATATATATATATATATATATATATATATATATATATATATATATATATATATATATATATATATATATATATATATATATATATATATATTATATATATATATATTACCTGAACATGAGCTTACTCATCCACCAGGGAATATTAGAGGGATTCTCTGCGAATTTTGCAAATCGAAAAATATTACCAACCCTTCATGCGACCTCAAAAGTTGAATTTGTCATCAATGTTAGTGATCTGATATTAAACGAGCCGGTTATACGAGGTGTTTTAACACCACAATCCGTCGAAACAACGTGTTATGAACGTCAATGTGACGTCATTACGTGGCATTACGACGTTCATACGACGTTGTATCAATATTTCAGTCTGCTGGGAATGTACTCTTCTACAATTTATAGTTGAAGAGTTTTCCTCAGAAAATATAGGGCCCTAAGGGGCGAACTGCCTGCTACTGTGCTTCCAAGATTTCATTGGACATCGGTTAAGAGGAGCATTACACTTTTGCGCTTGCATATAACAGGGGTAGCTACATACGCCACATTGCTGATATCGCGCCAAGCAACTGCGTTGGGTTTTCTGTTATTATCATTTAATGAAGGGGTTCTGAGCATAAAAAGGAACCGATGCGCTACCTACAAGTACATTTGGATTTTTTCGTATAATATATATTAACATGTTCTCAAAGGTTTGTTCTCGAAGAAGCTACAAGCCTAACAATCGCATTGTCTGGCCCCGAGGTTATAACACTACTCAAGTGAGCAAAACATTTATCATGCTCATAAATGTTAAATGCCAGCAATTGTTGGCATTTTAACAATTATTAGCATGATAAATAAAATAAATGAGGGTTTAAAAGCAAGAAAAGTCTATATTTTCCAGCATTTTAGTTTTTATGAGCAGTTGAAATTTCTTGCTCAGTGGAGTTGAGCATGAAAACAGATCTATTACCTCGCGGCGTCCAGATCTTAGTTTTATTTTGCTACTGAACTGGATTTTCGTTCGTTTTCCGTTGTCACGCGATGGATCAATAAGAATGTTGCTTTTTATGTCAGCAAGATTTTGATCATCACTCTGAATGTAGGTCACCAAAACCAATCATGTAATATTAAAAGCTTATGAACTTTTAGATGTAGGTCACATAGAGGACACACGAACTCTTAAATAAGGAAAATCACTTAATGAAATATTGACATAAAAGTGCTGGAGAACTTGTTGAAGCAAATCTCAGATTCAATCTTTTTTTTTCACCCTTGTCGTGTTGAATATTTTGTTATGTACCACGCTCATCCCCAATTTTACCCTGTTAGCTTGCAGCATTCCAGTTGTAAGCATGTATTTTCTTTTTAGAGTGCAAACAGTGTAGATCTTTATCAAACGGCTTCATCATAAGCCAGCTGATCTGGAATAACAGTGTGTCTTTTTTAAGGATACTTTGAAGCAGAAATCCGAGCCTGTTTTGTTTATGTACTATAAACTGTCGATAATTGTAACCCTGATACCTCGTAGTACCTGCTTAATTCGAAACAAACATAGGATACCTGGGATTCAGATATTCTTGCATTAGTATTCGTTACGCGAAGCTGTTTGAAGCCGCAAAAATCCATGTTCAAATCATGAGATTCGCGTGCTGTTTGAACATGGCTTGACAAAGCCTATCTGGGCCCTACGTTACACGGGAAAGCTTTGCGGCCTTGACTGATCATTTCGCCGATGCTTTTGTTTGTCTATGACGTTATGACGTTCGAAAGTTTGACGCTGACGCCGTTTTGTTAAGAGAAATCCAGTGTAAGAAAAGTGATATTTCAATGCTTAAGCGACGTTTTCAGTGCGGTTTAGGTTGAAATCGTTGAACACACGGTGTTCAAACAGCTTCCTCGGGACCAGGCAAATGTTAATGAATAAAAAAACCAAAACATGTGTGATCTCTATAATATAGTGTGCGTCAAAAGAAACGTCCACATATCTATGCCCAGCAAACTCCTCACGACAAAATAACGTCGCATCGACGTTCAATCATACGACGTTGTTTTTCACGTTTTGTGTATATACGAGTGACCTCTTTTCTGACCGTTATAGTTGGCAATCCGAATAGAAAAAATATGCATATTTTTGGTTTTGTTGGCAATTTTGAGTACATTTGTTAGACCACTTTTAACATAATGTTTAGCATGTATACAAAGCCTTAGGGGTGGATGCCAAGTCTGAATTTGCATATGAAGGCCAGAAGTTAGGTCAAAGGTCATTGAGTGCAAAAATGAGAAAATATGTACTACTGTAAAACAACTTTAACTTTTTATATGTAAACATATTTCATTTCAAGCCAAATTTTGTATGCTTATAGTTGTAAGTCTGAAAAACATTGAGAAAATGTTTTTTATAACTAAATAGTCATATGTCGGCTTTAAAATGGGGTTAAAGGTCGTCAAGTGCAATAATCGGAGCATTTTTACAAACTGTGTTTCTTCTTTTTTCTCTGGTCCAACAACAAGATGTTTTTAAACCCTAAATAGGGTAGAAGTCTTTCAGAAGGCTTAAATTAACATGTTCATTATTAAAGGAACCCCTTAGGAAGCATCCTTTTATAGATTTTACAAAGACAAACATCGTAATTTTTGTGCAATTATGACGGAAATTCTCCCTCATTTGGGCTAAACTGAGATATATGAGCTACTTTGAGAGTTTGTCGCACCTCTCAGAAAGTAAAACTATTTTCAGTTTGGGACATGTCTTGGGGCCTTAGAAACCCATAATTTAAAAACCTTTCTGTGGTCATTTTTCTATTAATCACCTGTAATCAACGGTACCCTACTGACATTGAAAATAACAGTACACACAATACAAGGCTAATGTTGATTCATTTTAATAGTATTAGTGAAACGGTTTCAGCATTAAATGTTTAAACTAGACATAAAAATCAATTGCATACATCTGTGATATGTGTTTCTGCTCGTCAGCGATACTTATGTTACATTTTATACTAAATTGCAGATAATGACTTTACAAATTACAAGTATTAGAATAAACCATGATACCTGACCTGAAATATACACAATGTTGATCTATATTCTAATTGAAAATGTTCCTTTCATATATTTCAAATTGTTTAAAACTTTTAACTTGCAATGAAGTGAAATCAAGTAAATATTAAAATATGCTAATTAGTATGTGATTTGTACTGGCTCCAGCATGTAATGCATAGCTGCTTACAGATTCATTTTTCTGTTTACATTGCATTGGAATTGGCAAACTATCTTTCATAATGAAATCAAAATATAACTATATTAACAATAATGGATCTAAAAATTGCTGCACATATATTAATGAGGTAACGTAGGTAACAAAATGTGCCTTTCATAAATGGATAAAGATAGTAAATTGTTGTTAGGCTTATATAAAATTTGGGTCTGCTCTCCCTGATTGGCTTACATGTACTACATAAGACTTAATTAAAAAGAGTGCCATGGGTTGGTCTGCAATATGTGAATGTGGCTTTTCCTGGTCTTACTCAATTACTTTTTGCAATTTGCTTGGCTCCTTTACATTCATATTGCAGTTTTCAGATTTCAACCAATGGTACATAACGATAAACATGCAATCAACAACATGATTTAAATATTAAGTAAATATCAATAATTTACTTAAAATAGCATAGCAATATTTCATACATCTAGTGGCAAGGCAGGAATTAAGGCAGGGGTAGTGCTGAGTGTCTTCTAGAGCAGGTATAGGTTTTTTAATATTGCAAATATAACATCAACCAAAGCTTTCGTACTAAAGAACCAGCATGGTTTATGTCCAAATATAGGGTGTTACATAGATCTAGTATTAAAGAATTTCCTGAATTCTTATAATTTTCACTTTTCACTGTTGATAATTACATTATAAAATTAATTTATCATCTGTCCCCATTGAAATCTTCTATGTTTTGTTGAACTAGATTTCATATCATATTTTAATGATGATTATCTTATTATATTCTACAGCAATTCGGATAGAAACTATTCTGCTTGTTAATTATCTTAGACTAAGGTTGGTTGAGGTATGATTACCTGAGCCATGTAGCAGTCTTGTAAAACATCTGAATATAATTCATGGTACCATGGTAACATAAAAAAAATAATCATTTGAATGTTAGTGATACTTTATTTTAAAGATCATTTGACTGTTTTTTCTGAAGCATAAAACAAAAACATGACTCCCAAAATTCACTAGTATGGTTTGCATCTCTGAAACTCACAGATTAAACTGAATGTTGAAAAAGTAGTGTCACACGCAGCTGATTTCTTTGCTTTTCTTATTCACAAGATAGTTTGTTTTTAGTTTTGTTTATGCGCTATTTGATTTTGTTGAGCTACTTGTAACCCTAGTACATGTTTTATATATGTCCTATGAAAAGTGAGTTATGGTCTGTTTGTTGGTTTTAAAAGGTTTACGAAATTAGTCTTATTGTGCTAGTCTTACATATATGTAAAACCATCGAAAATGTGAACAACAATGCTGACAACAGCTTGCAGAAAGCATTTTAAGCATAAACTTACTCACTCTTGTACCTACATCCTTGTAGATATTTGTGAAGACTAACACTGTTTGAGGACTGTCTTGTATATAGTGAAAGGAAAGTAGTTCAGTTTTATTTCAAGAGTAATGCCATGTTAAAACTACACATTTCGAGTAAGTTACCAGTTACAAGTGCTCTCTGATCTGATATATTGCACTTGTATCTACGAGCAGTAGATGTATACATTAATGTAAGTTACCTACCCTATATGCAATCAATCCCTGTCTTAGCAAATTGTCATGGTTAACAGATAGATTCTACACTAGAACAGGCGAGTTAAGTACCTTAGGATCTTATATACATCAAGCAAATCAAAGATGTAAAACCAATTGCTTATGCTAGTAACGTACATATTAGATAACCATTTCAGGACACATTTACTCTAAAAACTAAGAAATGACCCCAAACTGTTGGAAAACTATGAACACAATCAAATCATCATGTCTCCAATATGGTGAAAGCCTGTGTTCCCAAGAAGTCACCAGACATCTGTTTTGGGGAAATTTGATTTGGAATAAAACTTGCATTGGCATTTTACAGTTAAAAAGAATAACATAACGAAACACATGCCAATAACCTCATATCATTTGATCTCTATCATCATTGCAAAAATAATGAGCAAAATTTGTTTAATACTGATACTTAGAATTGAATTTATTGACACTGATAAAAAGTTGCGCTGTGAAAGACATATATATATATTTTATGGTATCTTAAAATTAGAGGTAACCTCTAATACCCTATCTATACTGCTTCTATATATGGATGAATACGTTTACACAAGCAGCCTGATTTCAAAGAAATGCTGCTTTTGAATCAACATCATTTCATTAGTATGTGCAAATGAAAGGACACCCCTACAATTAAATGTTGAAAGTTATATGGAGGATGGGCTATTGACATGATATACCCTACAAAAAGTTAACAATGTTTACACTGAATCGTCATTATTAGAAATGTACCTGTATATTAGCTTTATGTTATGTATGTTACCATCTGCTAACAGGCCGTTTGAAGACCAATGTGAGGGTGTATTCCTTCCAGTATATGGTATGTACCATATTCTATCAACGTTTCAACACGCGTGATGATTTATGAAAGGAGGCTTGGTCTTTGTGTTTTCATGTAGCTATGCTTAGTATATGCAATTAGCAGGTAGTGGCCTTGTAAAAAGTGTTTTACAATTACTCATAGCTGGGAAAAAAACACAACAAATGTGTGAAATGAGAAAAGAAATATATGTTAGTCCCATAAGCATGAGATCATGGCCAAGTTCTTCATGAAAGCTGTAGCTAGGAACATATACCTTTGAGAAATGAATCACTTTCAAATGGTAAAATGTAACGTAAGTAACAACTTAAACACATCTTACGTTTAAAAGGATAGATAATTGCATAAAATGACGTATTCATACAAAGCATTAAGCAAAAGAAATTATTTCTTTAAAATGAAATGGTTATTCTTAGTTGTATTACATTTTTATTGAGTTTATACAGTAACGTACTTTACATGCCTATTATGAATATTTGACCGCGGGGAAACTTAGTCAATCATTGCTTTCTAAACATGATAGACACATACCTAGCAGGATAGCAATAAAAATTCTTCCATTAGGGTAGAAGGGGACTTAAAATTTGAATTTTGCCCCTATATACATAAAATATTGCTACAATTTTCACCGATTTTGCACTTAAATGACCTTTGATCAAAACACACATCATGCCTTGATGATGCTGTTTGTTTATATAGCATGGCTGTATTATCCAAAAGAGATTTTGCATTACTTTTAATCATAATTTTGGATAGTTAATTGATAAAAACGCTAAAATCTGAAGTATGTACAAGAATTTGCACTCAGTTGACCTTTGACCTAATTCTCGGACTTTGGGGCATTTCCAGACTTGGCATCCACCCCTATCCTTCTTAAAACACATCAAGATACACTTTGAGCATGGATGCCAAAATGTACTCAAAAATGCCTACAGATTTTTTTTCAGGCTCTGGATGGCCAACTATTATACTGTATCCCCAACGCTTTTCTGGCCAAAATAGGCACATTTTACTGCTATTCAAAGGTACGGTTAAACAAAAAATTGAGCATAAAATTCTGAACAATTTCTTATCCACCAGTTTTAGCATTCCGTAATACAGGCCTTTAGTGCGTACCATTTTCTTTTTCTTATTTCTCAACTAAAACATATGTTGTAGGTGCTCAAAAGAACCGCCTCAATGAGACGGTTCTTTTCAGCTCCCAAAACAAATGTTAAAACTGATGGGTAAGAAAATATTTACATTTTTACGCTCAACAATTGTGTTTATCGACGAAACATATGGTAGCAGAATAGGCATATCAGGTAAACGGTATAAGCCGGGCCGCGTAGCGCAGTCGGTAACGTGTCTGGCTACAGATGCGTGTCTGACTGCAGATCCAGGGGTCGCGAGTTCGATCCCGGTCCGATCCCATACTTTCGTGGAGATTGATCATGAAATGATTTCTACGGTCATTCTCCTCCTTCCGCTGATTCATTCAAGAAGGGTTGTTGTCAGTTACAAGCGAATGTATGTGCACGAATTACTGGTTAACCGCTTGTTCTAGCCTGCCCAGGAAAAAGTGTGGTTAGGTGAACTGACCCTCCCGCAATGACCATAGCTGTTGACTTGGGACGTAAAGCAACAAAAACAAAAAAAAGGTAAACGGTTTCTCCAGGGCGTTGCTGTATCCCAGGTACCAACATTGCTGAACCACCACCACGACTACCACCAAAATCACCTACAGCAATAATGCTTAATTGTTGTTGTTTTTGTGGCTGTTTTTTAATTCATTTAATTTCATTTGAAAGATATATACTATTCACGCATTTTTTTAACTTAAGAGTCCATTTTAAACTGATTAACTAAACTCCGCGGTGGTCTGAACAGCGGTCACAGTCGGCAGGGGGAGGGGACTACACTGTGGGATAGATCTGGGAGTGATATAACGCCATGCTGTATTGAAATCGATAAACCACAGGTGGTTTACATATTTAGTAATGCTTAATATGTAATGACGACAATAACAACGGTTTTCACGCCAAAAATGCGATGTCAACCCATTTAATAAATTCAATAAAATAAGGGCACTCATGTAAGATCCTCTATATATAGAGGCTACTATACACTTGTATGAGCGATGTAACGTGGTTGTGATCAAATGCTTGTTCAGCCTACCACACTGTTCCCCGCGGCCTTAAAGAGTTGATCACTGCAGCGCATCGTGTATGTGTCCGACACTTTTCGCGCTACACCACCTCCTATGGGCTGAATATTTGTTAGCTGGCCAATTCAGAAAATGCGACTTACCGCTGTTCAAATAAAACATTAAAGACTAAGCATTAATAGTCGTAGATATATCCTAGACAAACAAAATGTATTGTCGAGCGCTAGCCTTTACTTAGAAAATACGTCAATTGCCCGACATACTAAACCGAGATTCGAGCACCAAAATAGTGAGAAAGAGAAAAATATGAACAGACGTTTGAATTGGGAATCCGCAAAACTTAAATATCTATCAGACAAATCAAAGCACTTTGTTACTCTTTGTCCTACTGAACATTTTAAACACCGTGCTTGTTAGTGCACATGCGCCTAAAGTTTGGTCTTTAACCCTGTAGAAGAATACCATAGCGATAACGCAGATACCACTAGGTGTGCAACTGTGCTTTCGACAGCCATTCATAGTCCAGCTTCTGGTAAATCTGCAGTGAATGTTGAGACTGTTTGATAACATTTCGACGTTAATGATCAAGATGGCGACGTTAGAGGGAAACCTGGCAATACCTCAAGCAACAAAGAGCCATAATATACAGTCAGACATAAGTTAAGCATCGCCTAAATATTTTCATATTAAAACGAAGCAAGCTTTCAAGTCATTAATATTTTCTTTTTATATATATGGCAATATATAAAGTATATTGTCACAGTGGTGACAATTTACTGCAAATTTTGATTCGATTATCATTAAGGTAAACAACCAGGTATGGTAAATGCACACTTACCCCTAAAAATGTCCATATTCTCTACCCCATCATGTTATTTTCAAAACGCTTAGACATGTAAAATATTAGTGTCATATTGTTGCAATATCAAGGAAAGTTCTGTCTGAAAATTTCAGATCCATATTTCTAAAAAATAAAGTTATGGATGTGTAAAAAATGGCTTTCTTATATAGTGATAATGTAAAAATTAAAAACACGCGATTAACTATTATATCTTTATAACTGTGTATAACTGATATGAAACATTGAGTTCGACAAAATCAGATTGGCACTAGTTTAAAAAAAAATAGGTCTAGTTTATTTCTGCGTTTATTTGAATTCAAAGTAAGCATTTTGAGTTAAGCTGTGACAAATTTAAGGATACACCCACAAAAAGGATTGGTGTATACAGGACACCGTAGAACTTTAGCAAAATGACCAAACTTCGACAGACCAAGGAAAGACTGGTGTAACAAAGTATTACAAATTGGGTGTTCTTCCGAATAAATTTGTACACGAAAAACGTCTCTGAAATAATTTTCGGGTGATGCTTAACTTATGTCTGACTTTAAAGCCAATATGTTCGGAAACCTATTTGTTGAGGCATAAACAATGAGTCAATGGCGTAAATGGCAAACATAATGAATTAATATTTTGCAGGTAGACCATAAATGTAGACTTGGCAAAGATAGTTTACTCTGCTGGTAGACCGTAGTTGGAGCCTTGGAAAAGATGATGAAGGACTCTGTTAGTAGTCCATTGTAGTAGCCTTGGCACAGGTGACGCATTACTCTGCAGGTACACCATAGTTGCAGCCTTGGCAAAGATGATGAGTATCTCTGCTGGTAGACCATAGCTGCGGGCCTGAAAAAATGATGTATTACTCTGCTGGTAAACCATAGTTAGAGCCTTGGAATAGATGGTTTGCTCTGCTAGTAGATCATAGTTGGAGCCTTGGCATTGATGGTTTAATCTGCTGGTAGACCATATTTGGAACCTTGGCATAGCTGGTTTACTCTGCTGGTAAACCATAGTTGGAGCCTTGGGAAAGATAGTTTGCACTGCTGTTGAAGCCTTGGCATAGATGGTTTACTCTGCTGGTAGACAATAGTTGGAGCATTGGCATAGATGGTTTACTCTGCAGGTAGATCATAGTTGGAGCTTGGACAAAGATGGTTTGCTCTGTTGGTAGACAATAGCTTGAGCGTTGGCAAAGATGGTTTACTCTGCTGGTAGACCATAGTTTGGGGCCTTGGCATAGATGGTTTACTCAAATTGTAGACCATAGTTGGAGGCTCGGAATAGATGGTTTACTCTGCTGGTAAACTATAGTTGGAGCCTTGGCAAAGATGGTTTACTCTGCTTGAAGACCATAGATGGAGAATTGGCATCGATGGTTTACTCTGCTGGTAGACCATATTTTGAGATTTTGCAGAGATGGTTTGCGCTGCTGGTACACCTTAGGTGTTGTCTTGGCATATATGGTTTACTTTGCTGGTAGACCATAGTTGGAGCCTTGGAATAGGTGGTTTACTATGCTGGTAGACCATAGTTGCAGCCTTGGCAAAGATGGCTTACTCTGGTGGTGGACCGTAGTTAGAACATTGGCATAGCAGGTTTACTCTGCTGGTAGAACATTGTTGGAGCGTTGGCATAGAAAGTTTATTCTGCTGGTAGACCATAGTTTGAGCTTTGGCATAGATGGTTTATTCTGCTGGTAGACCATAGTTATAGCCTTGGCAAAGATGAAGATTTTTCTGTTGATTGTCCATTATTGTAGCCTTGGCAAATATGAAGAATTACTCTGCTGGTTGACCATAGCTGTAGCAATGGCTAAAATGATGATTTATTCTTTTTGTAGACCATAGTTGTAGCCTTGGCATAGATGAAGAATTACATTGCAGGCAGACCATTTTTGTAGCCTAGGCAAAGATGATGGATAATTATTATTCTGTTGCTAGATCATAGTTGTAGCCTTGTCATAGATGACATATTGCACTGCTGGTAGACCATAGTTGTAGCCTTGGCAAAGATGATGATTTATTCTGTAGGTAGACTATAGTTGTAGCCTTGGCACAGATGACGAATTGCACTACTGGTAGACCATAGTTGTCTAGGCGGCGAATATATGATTTGTATTATGGTGGTAGACCATAGTTGTAGTCTTGTAGTCTTGGCATAGATGATGAATTACACTACTTGTAGACCATTGTCGTGGCCTTGACATAGATGATGAATTACACTGCTGGTAGACCATAGTTGTAGTCTTGGCATAGATGCAGAATTGCACTGCTGGTAGACCATAGTTGTAGTCTTGGCATAGATGCTGAATTGCACTGCTGGTAGACCATTGTTGTTTGTTTGTTTGTTTGTTTGATTGATTCTTCACGTCCCATCTTCAATCTTTCAGTTAAACAGGGACGGTTTGAACCAGTACTAAGCTAAGATAATGTGTATTGCTCAAGGACCGCAACGCAGTAACGCCGGTGAGGCTCGAACCCGCGGCCCCTCGGTCTCGAGTTAAACACTCTACCTCTGAGCCACTGCGCTTCCGTAGACTAGACCATTGTTGATTCCTTGGCAAAGTTGATGCTGGTTGAACCTAGATTCATTCTTGGCAAACTTTGTTGGCACCATTTATGCAATCATGTCAAAAAGTAAAAAATGAGATTGCTGATAGACTACAGCTGAAGCCATTACAAAGGTGATTTGGGTCTCCACTGTTTGACACTGGATAGGCGACAATCGAAAACACTCTTAACAGTTGACGAACGCGGATCAAAAATCGCTAGAAACAGAGTTTTTGATTGCCAGTTGGGCGACAAATGGCAAACGAAAGCTCTGTTTCTAAAGATTTTTGATCTACGTTCGTCGATAGTATTAACGTTTTCAATGGCCGCCTATCTGGTATGTGTTTGATAATAAAAACAAAAACCTATATATATGCTGTCCTTAAATTGTAAATTGGCCCGAGACATTTGGCACTGGTGTTTTAACTGTTATGTGTTGTCAGGTGAAATGAGACATAACTCGACTGGTAGGTAAAAGGGGGGGGGGGGTGGTCACACCCAATAGGAAATTTTCATAGGGTTCTGCCCGCACATAGCTTCCATAATACTATGCATAATGATTGCCCAGGATATGCAAATTCTATTTGTAATATAGTTTCCAACTTACCTATTTACATGGTCAAAAATGAGATGTTATGTAATAGGGCATCTGATTATGGGGGTACCTTCAGTTTAAGACGCCCATAACTCTCATAGTATCATATATTGCATTCTGTTTGGGTTTTAAAACTATCTAAGGTCATCACTGATTAGATATGCATAAAACAAAATCAGTTTCTGTAATGTTAAATTCAGAAAATTATGATTTTGTTTGGAGCCGTCCCCTAATCTCTGCTGCATAACATTTTATAACAATTTTGTTTAAAACTTAGGCATGTTCTACATCTTGTCAACCGATGAAATTAATCTTAAATTAGGCTATTTATATGTAGATGATATGCTAAAATTTTCCGGTAACATGTTGTCCTATTACTTTAATGTTACAAAACCAAATTCTCAGAAAAGAAAAAAATATTGATTGTATGTTATGAATAATAGGTGTTTGATTAGTTAAAAAGCAAGTTTTCCTGTTTTTTTTTATATTAGTAATAGGATGGAATCTTAAATATTGTTAAAACCATTATTATTACACAAATACTGATCACTTAGAGAGAATTTCATCCTGTCCAACTCCTCATAAAACAGTAAACTTTTATAATCTTCATAATACAGTTTCAATACCAGATTCACTCTAATAGAAAGTCATTCTCCATAACTCACTCATTTCATTTGTGTCAGGGAATTCTTTGCTAGATCATTTCTTTATCACCAGCATGATAAAATAAATATATTTATTCAATAATCATAATTGAGCCGCGACATGAGATTTCCAACAATGCGGTATGTGCGACCAGCAAAGCCTCAGATCAGCCTGCGCATACGCGCAGCCTGATCAAAGCCTTTGCTAGTCGCTTGAATATTCTATGAATGTTAAGCTACTGACCGAACATTTGAAGTTTCTTAGCCTAAAAGGAGACAGCACAAGCTCATCTGAGTCTACACTTGTCAAAATACCACATTGTTGGAAATCACATGTTGCGGCTCATTTTCCACATTCTGCACAATTTTATCATAAAAAGAATGTTGCATATTTTCCTGTGTAAACAAGATAGAATCTTTAATGTTTTCAAAACTGTCATTCTTATTCTAATGAGAATTTCACCCTGTCGAACTCCTCATGAAGTAGTTAATTTCATAAATCTTCGTAAAATGGTCTTATTATGATATTCATTTTGATAGAATGTCAAACTACTTAATTCACTCATTTTATGTAGTTGTGAGATCTTTTGCTTAATTGTTTCTTGACCACAAAAATGCTGAAATATTAAAAGAATACATGTACCAAACTCTATTACCATAAGTGCTTATAATCATATTCCACTTCCTGTAAAATCATAAGATCAAATGGGATAGACAAATTAATGCCAACAATGTCTTAAGGTTTAATAATCGCTAAAGGATAACTAATTCCCTGCTTGAATTGTCATTTACTTGACTGAGGAACCAGTTATGAAAATACATCATGGAAACTCCAGATATCTTTAAGCATACAACTATAAATACAGAACTTATTGAATATATAAACAAGCAAAATTGCAAAAAAGTCTGACGGTATGAAAATAAGTTACAATGATCAGGAACTGAAGTAATCTGACCAAAGTCTTGCCCTCAAAACGGAATTGGCAATCAATCAAAACTTGGAACCAATATTCAACCCGAGACTAAAACTACAAATATACATAATACAAGGAGAACACGAGGAAAGCAGTACCTATAGACAACTCCTGTCTGAAAGGAGTAAAATTTCAAATGGAGTTTTGAAGTATAGTCAGTGTTTTCAGTTAACAAGTTTGCATAGGCATCTTGGCACTCAATGAATGGACAAAATGAAGAATTCAAAATAGTCTTAAAATTCGCCAGGTATTTTATGCAAGTGCAACAGTTGGTGATCAGCCAATGGAACATTAGGAATCCCAACCAGTAGGGTAAAGTCGGGTATTTTCGGACAGACAGCTAAATTCGGACAGCCACCTTGTATGTTTTATAGTTCAATTATTGTAATAAAAAAATAAATTAACTAAGCAAACAGTGAAAATCCTGATGAGACGTCTCATCTGGATTTCCACTGTTTGCAAATGTGTGTCCGAATTTACCTGATGTCCGAATTACTCGACTTTACCCTACATTGTATTAAAATAAAAAGCTACATCCTAGCCCCTTTTCCAAACACATTGACAATTTCAGGGAAAAATCAAGCAAGAAAGCTTAATGAACTGAACAAGGATATATTATAATTATCACGCTATAGGACCCTGACCATATACAATGTATTTTTTGAGCAATAATGGCGGACAATACAAACACGCCTGGAGTAGCTGCTCCAAAAGAAGGTAATAATAAAAGCTTTAATGTTCTATGTCGATGTTAATACTCAGCTATGTTTTAGGAAATAAGTTATTTTAGGGTTTTGACGTCTTGATAAAACGAATAATGGTTTGATTTTAGCAGATTAGTTTCAAGTTGCATGAACATGTGGTTTGCTCACCATTTGAATCGAGGACATGTTTTATACAACTGTTCAAAATATGGAACTGAATACATTGATCAGGATCCTTTGCACGCGAGAGTCTGGTAGTCAATGCAGCAAAGATTTTGTGAGACTTTTATCTATAATAAATGTGTACTTACGAGAAAAAACAACAATTTAGTCCACTGTACTCATACCAAAAGTTTCCAAGATCTGGTCAAAAAATTCGAGAAATATCACAAGCCACTGAACGGGTATTTTGAGAAATAAATTATCCAAAAATTTGAACGGGTAGTCTGAGTGAGGTAGGTCTGGGAGGCCATGCACATGCTTTTGACAAGTATTTGGCACAACGCAACAAAACAGTACGTGTGAAGCTACCTAGCAGGACGCATTTCTGCCCAAGCCTGAAAACTCTCATAGTTTAGTAAATGCTAATACCACAATCACAAACTCAAGACAAATCCATGGCATAGAGATGAAGAGCCACACAAAAATCACAAAATGCTAAGAAGACAAACTAAGCACAGCAACCAGCTCTCTCTTTCCCGCCAAGATGATTGCAAAACTAGAATTGACATAAAGTAACGTAAAACAAGACATAGAACAATTGCAGACTCCCACAATAGGAGTAACAATAAACAACAAATGAACAACAACAGAATCAATGCCTTAGAACGACAGCAGCCTAAGCCACCAGGGGCTTAAATGCATTTTACTGGTACCAAATCTTTGCCCTAGATTCTGCACAAACAGGTTCAACTACCTATTCAGTAATGTCAACCTATTAACAAGACTTCTGCTTAATGGTGTTGGATATATTATTGGTCTAAACAATCCCTCTCTCTCTCTCTCTCTCTCTCTCTCTCTCTCTCTCTCTCAATTGTAAAGCGAATCAGATGAATTCAATTTACTTTATCGAGATAAAAGTTGTAATGAGTTAACACCATCTTAGGTATGGTTGCAAAATTGTCGTCAACATAGACTTTGAAGTTGGTTTTTAGACTACCCCAAATTTCATTTTCAAATACAGCAATTGTATACACACAACATTTTACGTTTATGGTGAAAACTAGTAGCCACAGTTACAGGTATACTAAAATCGCTCCAAAATGGGGCTCCTCTTCTTCTTTATTACTAAGGTAGGGGTAGTAATCTCACTGTAGGTCATTATAACATTTTAGAGTACAGCCAAACAATGATTACTCAAATTTGAGTTGGAAAAGTTGATGGGTTCAAGGAATACCTAGATAGACAGTTCAGTTCAGGTTCATGTGCACTAAGTGTCTATACGCTGTCCAAGGCTTATTTATCTGTCACTAATTGCATGTTAACCCTCTGCATACTTGTCAAAAACCTTTGCTTCTCGCAGACACAAAGAAGAGAAGTAAATAAGTAAACGAAAGCCAGACCAGAATTTATGCCTACAGGGTAGCTGTGCACAAACTTTTAAAGCTTGACTTGTAGGCCAATATATTGTAATTGCCCTTTGAAATGATTGTTTAGGTCAGGTAAGAATCACAAACAGTGTAATCCCTGATCAAATTGCTCCTTGGGAAGTCCGCTTACTTGAGTTAACATTGTTTGATCAGGCCTACCCAGAGTTCCAGATAGCATCTGTACAGGTGCAAATTATGGGTACATTTTCCCCAAATATGGATGGAGTTGAAAATAAGGATGTTATGAATATGGGTGTGTTTTTGCTTGTATGGTACATTTTAACAAGTAACATGTAATACCATGGAGCATTTCATCAGTTTCAAACCAGCAGACACTTGATATTCGAAATGATTTGTAAATCCACTAAATCTATGCGTTTCAGTAATCTAAATCAACCTGCTAGACTGCATATCAATCTTTATCTTTTCTTGATACAAACTACCCTACAGTTGCATCCCTTAGTGATCATTTTTTCCTTGAAAAACATGTGTTTCAGAATAATTTATTCTTGGGGAGTTAATGCTATCCGTTTGGTCAGAGTGATTTCGTGTGAACCAGTCATGGTAGAAACTGAAAGTATGAATTTCTCAGAAGACAGCATGTTTTTTAAACTTTATATTTAACAAGGTAATTATAGTCTATATAAAATCAGATTGTATGTACAGAATGAAAATAGCTTGTACTGTCCAAGTTTCATTTGGACATGTACTGGTACTGATGCCAGTAGAAATTATTTGAAGCCTTGCTTACCTATCTGAATTTTTTGGATTAATAGAGTAAATCGTCTGGCATTTTAAACATTTTTTCTACTGTGCCAAAGTCCATAGTTGAGGTTAAATAAAAGAAATCATCAGCAAAGTCAACGAGAAAACTCAAGACCATGACACAAAGGCATATTGGGTGATTTTCTATATATACACCAGAGAGTTCTGCTTTCAACAGCTCTGGATATCCTGATAGACCTTGTTGCATGTAACAGACCTAAATTACAATGCTGGGAATTAAGTGCATGGCATATAACATAAGTAGGTGCGTTCAAAGATTCAAATAATTCATTATAAAGATTATTATAACACTTTCAATACTCGAAACACCCGTACAGAATTTGACTCAAAATACCCGCTCAGTGTAAAATATTTGCTCATAATACCTGTCCAGTACTGCTCGAATAAACTGAGCTGTTCTGCACGCGGTTTTAGAACTTTTAGTTTATGTACAGTGGTCAAATAAAGTGTTTAATTCCAATTTTATTCAATGTATCCTTTACCAGCTTTTGTTTTGCTGAGTATGATACAATATTGGTATGTGTGCAGAATATTTGAGCGAAAATGCTTTTTTGATGATGTGTTTTCACTCCTTGAAGTTGAAAAAGTGAATATAAAATACGTGAGCAGAGTCACTCAATCACGTTTCTTTGTAAATTATGTTACAAATACCAACCAAATAGACAAAAATCGTATGCAATACCAAGGTCTGGACAATGACAGAGCTAAACATGTATCAAACTCGGTCCTTTGTGAGAATAAAAGCAACTTACACCAACAGAATGCCCAGTGGTGATGTTTCTTATGCCCCATCCGCCATTTTGTTTTGCTCAAAAAAAAACATTGTATAAGGTCAGGGTCCTATAGCGTGATTATTAAAAAGGGTAGAGACACATGCCATTGTAGGTAGAATCAATGCCAGGTACATAAGTGACGTCACATATAAACTTACAAATGGACAATATAAAATGAAGTCAGCGATCAAATATATTGCCTTGTCCAGCACATTTATGAGACTGATCCATCAATTAAAACATTGGTATGCAAATACAAATCAAAATACATTTTAGAATAAAGAAACATTGGGTGAAGAGATCATAGCACTGAATGCATTAATTGATGTGTTTCAAATTGCTTTTGAGAAGTTAAAATGTTGCGGATCTCAAAGATTGTTAAAGGTACACAAGTCTCAGACTTATTTCAATGTCAAATAAAATATGCATTTGTGCATGTAAAGCTTTCAGTGTTGGTGTTTATAATGCTTTAATAATAAAAATGAAAAAAAACATGGTTCCAGGCCAAAACTAGCCTCAAACATTAAATTATGATAAATGTCAAAATATGACCTACATGTATAGCATGTATTTTCCTGCACTGTTACCGGTTTTAAAAAAACACGAAACTTTGCCAGTATACAGAGGCCATGCGAGGCATACCCATGGGTTGACAAGCACAGGAACATATAGAAATCGTTGATACAATTTGACATTCTCATGAATTTCACTGATATTTTTTGGAAATTTTTTACTTTTAAGTTCCATACAAAATTTGTGTGAGTGTTTGTATAGGCTAAAATAGTATCAAAGCAATTCATATAGAGTCCTTTCACTATTCTAGCTTAAACTGGATGAGATAAGATAAAACTGATGTTTAGCCCTTAATGCGCGAATCGCAACAAAAGTCGTCAGCTTTTCTCATCTGCTGAAATGTTTAAGAAGCCTCTATTGCAAAAGTGTGGACCCAGATCAGACTGCTCCTATAGGAACAGTCTGTTCTGGGTCCACGCTGTTTGCTTCTTTAATTAATTCGTCAGTAATGTAAGGTAATTATTTGCAGCAGACGACTTCAGCAGACGACGCTTTTAGGGGCATTTTTTCTTGGCGCTTTAAGGGTTAAAATTGACAAATTATTAGACAGGTGTCATCGAAAAGTTGGAGTAACTGAGACCTAAAAGTCCTAAAAGTCCTTAATAAAATAAATAAATGCATTTTTATAGGTGATAAGTTAAAGGTATTCACCATGTAAAACTAGATGAAAATCGATGCGTGGGCGCATATGAGACCCCCCTCCCTTTGATTGTTTTTTACATCTTCAAAATTAATGTTTTCAAAACATTCTTTCATACCATCAGCGTGTCGTACAGTTTGGTTCCAAATTAGGACCGACTTGAAGTTCTAAACCCAAACGCTTTGCAAATGTTATCAGCAGACGACACTAGTAGACAAAGAGGTACTCTTAGAGAAATGATAGAATTCCATTATTAGGATAGAGTAATTGCGTCTATATATGGAAAATAACTTTAGCCGTTACATACGTGGCCTGGATATCTTCCTTTCAGAGCGCCATGTCTATTTCAGGCCAGCTTGCAAATGTTTAAATAGTTTATGCTGTAAGTGTATATTGTTTGTATTGATTAGACTGCGGAGAAGCAGATCGGCTGTCCTGTAAATGCAGGCCACAATTCCAATGTCGCAAAGACTGGTTTTCACATGACCTGGATTATTTGCGGAAGTGAAACTGAATCTATAATAATTCTAAATCCGGCTTTAAACTGGCGAGGGAGTGCTCAGGTGGGGAGTGGAAACCTATTCTTTATATGGACATCGCCTGGAGAAGGTTTTCAGTATAAACATACGAGAGATTGAGTCTCATATGTAAGGGTTTGATTTTTGGCGAACACCTTGCATTAGTTTTCTACATAAACCCCCTCAATATCTATACACTTCTGCTAGCGATCATTAAAGGCTTTAGTGCTCCTTAATTTTAACTCTCTGCATGCAAGGTCATTTTTCGTGCTTATTTTTTTTTTTTGTCTGCTGATATTTTTCAAAAGTAACCTTTTCAAAAATTCTTCCTGGAACACTATCAGAGTGTCAAACGGCTTGAATCCAAACTATTTGCACAGGCAATCAGCAAACGACCAAAGTTGTCGCTAGCATGCAAAGAGTAATAAAGAATTAATTTTTCTTGATTTTTCAGAAAGTCTTCCACTGCATATAGGAAGTCATCATCTGACCGAATGCATGTGCGGATCAAGAGGGTTAAGGAGACAAGGTCCAGCCCCACCGAAAAATCTAAAACAAATATAGGGTTTCTTTGCAATTCTGGTCCGGATCCCCTGAAAAATCACAAAAATACCAAGGCAGCATATAATATTGGGCCATCATCGGCCCGCCAGCGAAACGCCATTTAAATGGCGTTTCGCTGGTGGGCCGAAGATGGTCCATTTATAGCGGTATGTGGATCCTCTATCCCCTCATCAACTAAAAAAGATAAATAAATAAAATAATAAAAAAAAAATAATAATATTAAACGTTATCTAATTTGGGCCCCCTCTGACAAAACTTTCTGGATCCGCGCATGGAATGTGGTATTAGAAATTGCTTTTTTTCTATTTTGGAAATGGATGAAAGTCTGATGGAGCAAAAATAAAATAATAAATGATTAAGCAGTTTTTTCTGGAAACATTTGACAAAGAGTTTACACCCTGATATACCAAAGAATCTGTCTGTACTGTTTGCTTGGATAAAAATATTCGTTACAAACAGAAACATAGATAGTCGGAGACCCCTCAAAACATATAATGGGCAATCCAATCACATCGCATTAAACCATCAGTATTTTAACGTTTTTTCAGTGAAATTTTGACTTTCTTAGATAAGTCGCACATTCTTCTGCGCAAACTAAAGCCAGGGCGACCCCCCTCCCACACACACACATATAAAAAAATTATAAAAATAAGAAGAAAAAAATACAAACAATAAAACGATTACAACGCCTACGAAGGAGTTAGAAAAAAAGTAATTAAAAATCAAATTGAAATAAAAAGAGAGATAAAGTACATGTACTTTGGACTGTTTATGTCATAAAGGTGAAAATCCACCCATATTTATTTGTTTTGAAATATTTGCTCTTTACAGAAAATCACTATAATTTCGTCGATACATTTTCAAAGAAACCGTTTACAAAGTAACCCAACATTTTGGGCCAGCACATATTTTGGTTCTTATCGCATTGCCGACCAGTAAAGGATCAAACGATCCTGCGCATCAGCAAAGTCCAGAGAGGCTAGAACCATCGCTGCTCGCACACACAATGCAGTGTCGACCATAGATGATGCCTCACTAGATGGTTGCGCGCGCATTTATAAAGAGTGTTTTTATTTGAAGAATTAGGCTTCATTGATATACGTATCTGCCATGCAATATGCGGATAATGCGCAATCCGTGATTTGCATATTTACCAATGCTCCAATTTTGTTCAATGGCTCGAAAAAAAAAAACAGTTTATAGAAATGCCATTTACAGATATACTTAAGTACATTTTGGTAACTGCTAAAGCTGAGCAAATAAACATGGGTGAAAGTTCAAGAATTCCCAAATCCTGAACTTTAGTAATTCAAATCTTAAAACTTACAATATGCCCACAAAATATTAACAATAAAAAGTTTAAATGGTCAATTGCTTTTTGATATTATGAAAATAATTCTATGAAGCTTTTATCATCCGCCTACTTCTGTAAGTCAGCCTCATAATCCTGAATTCAGGAATAATCCTAAGAACTCAACAAATGAATAACAGAAATGTTGCAGTCCAACGCAATTCAGCCATCACGGGTGATCTGTTCATGCTGCCTTGACCGAGATTATGGGGATAGGCGCCAATCGCAACAAAGGTGGTCTGCTTATTTCGCTTGCTTAAATGTTTTAAAGCACCGTTGTCAAACAGTACATATATGAATCAGAGGGACAGTCTGATCCAGGCGAGCATCCGGGTCTACACCATTTGAACATACACTTACATTAGTCAATAATGTTAGCAAATAAATGCAGCAGGCGATTTAAGCATACCACATTTTCAGATGCATTTTTTGCCGGTACTAAAAGGGTTATTTTCTTTTCAGTTGAATAGAAAGAGGAATCCTCACAGGGGCGGATCCAATATTTCTGGAAGGGGGGTTCAGATGTGTAGAGGAGAGGGTTCGTTTGCTGATTTTATCTCTATTTTCTTAAATACCCCTTGAAAATGAAATAATTTGGTCTCAGCGAGACCAATTTTTTTCATTTTCATGGGATATTTAAAAACTGGGGGCGGGGGTGGGGATCCCAGGGGTACACTATTTTTACCTCATACGTAGGCTCGGGCCCAGCATCTACCGTTCACTCCCAAAAATTATCAGGAATATCAAGCACCCCAAAAAATATTTGAAATTTTAGCAACCCAAGAAATATCCCAATTCTGTACCTTAAAAAAGACACTATAATGCATAGAAATGATCCTAAAACTAGTCCATTTTTTTGTGATGACCCCCCAAAAAAATCCACAAAATCTTCATACACCAAAAAAAATATTCATTTTTCTTAAACCCCCCCCCCCCCCAAAAAAAAAAAAAAAAAAAATATTGAAATTCAAAATTTTGAACCCCCCAAAATAGCCCGAGCCTACGTATGTGTGAAAATATCAGAGTAACCCCCTCGGGTGGGGATCCTTCCCTGTTTTCACCATGGCTTCATATATTTCCTTGAAGCTCAAACTCTTTTATAAAAAATGCTTTCTGTTATAGACAAGGTAGTGCCAACATAGCCATTCAATTCTCTATAATAACATCGAAAGAAAACATTCAAGAGAGAGAACTCACGATTTACAAGTATAACTGCAACAGTAGTAAGTCTATAACAAGTGAAAGCTTTCACAAAAAGCGTGGTCTTCAAATTGTTGTTTTTAAGAAGAGACATATGAGCCGCGACATGTGATTTCCAACAATGTGACATTTTGACATGGATAGACTCAGACGAGCCTGTGCGGCCTCCTTTTAAGCTTAAAACTCCAAACTATGTTCAGACAGTAGCTTAACAGTCATAGAATATTCAAGCGACTAGGAAAGACTCTGATCAGACTGCGCGTATGCGCAGGCTGATCTGAGGCTTTGCAGGTCGCACATACCACATTGTTGGAAATCTCATGTCGCGGCTCATATGGTCACTCGATGTCCAGCTTTTCATGATATCCGCGTGTCCAGTGTTGAACAGCTGAAGCAGATAGTGGTGGAACAGACAGACTGTAGCGTATGTAGCAGTTACATGTATTTTGAGAACCGGGATACTATCCTGAAGTTGTTGATTTGTCCACCCTGTGGTACCAGGACTATTAGTTTCACTTAATAACATTGAGATAGTGTCAAAAACTTTTTTTTTATAAAGTTCATCTCAAAAGACTGAAACTACTGAGACAACGGGAAAAGTGGCTGCGTGTTTCTGATTACTTATTTTTTATATTTTACAGATTATACCAAAACTGTATCAACAGCAGTTCAAATAAATTTGGATTTTTTTCTTATAGTTGGCTGTCAGTATGATTTAGCACGTTTTTTTCTATGTGAGGTTGCGAACTTTTTGAACTGCTCTCGTATATGTACTTTAAATCTTTGCATGCTGGGTAATTTTTCATAATTTTGTTGTCGTCTGCTGACTTTTTTAAAATTAACATTTTCAAAAAATTCTTTCAGGAACACTATCATAGTGTCAAGTCGTTTGGACCCAGATCAGGACCGACGTTTTGTCGGTCCTGATCTGGATCCAAACTCTTTGCAAAGACTATCAGAAGGCGATAAATGTCGCTGCTAGCAAGGAAAGAGTGAACAGTCTGTCAATATTTTTATTTGAACATTTATTTGAACACTTTTCTATGACTTTTGGCACATCTTTAATTAAAGGCTCCCGTTATTCGTTTGAAGTTTTAATAGATTTTACATGTTATTGTTATCTTATGCTGATTTTATGATATTTTTTCGTGATTTTTTTAATATTGACATAAAATTGCTGCTAAAGTACAGTTATTAACCCTTTACATGCTGGGTATATTTGGTGTGTCTTTTGCGATTTTTTTTATCATATGAATCTTTTTTTTCGTTTTTATAAATCTTTCATGTAAACACAAAAGTGTCACCAGATCGGGTCCCACGTTCTGCTGGGCCAGATCTGGGTCTTTGTTTGTTTAATTTGATTCTTTACGTCCCAATCAACAATCTTTCAGTTATGTTAGGACGGGTCATCCTGATTTGAACCAGTACTAAGTAAGGATAAATGTGTCTTGCTCAAGGACACAACACAGTGACGCCGGTGAGGCTCGAATCCGCGGCCCCTCGGTCTCGAGTCAATCACTCTACCACTGAGCCACCGAGGTCTTAACTGCTTGCAAAGGTTATCAGCTGGCAACGCAGGAAAGAGCTAAGCATTTCTGTTCAAGGTGCTTTTTGGTGCTTAGAGTGGCTCCCATCGTAACCCTGTGTGTGATCAGTCAAATTTACTTTTCACTTCTCATCATTGCATGCCCATTTAAGAAAAATATTTCAATTTTTGTGAAGTTAATTGAGGGGTGCCATGGTTTGGTTCAAAGTGAGTTTGGGTGTCACGTTAACTTTTAAATGACACTTTCACGTACCTCTAAAAAAGGAAACATTTTTTTTCATAATAAATATCAAAGCTAGAATTTATTCATTCTTTAGGGTATATAATTATTTAATTTTTAATGTTTTGTAATATTAATGGTTTTATTAAATCGTAAAACGGAACAGTGGATTTTTTTTAGTCTATTCTTAACTTCTAACAAAGAAAACAAACAAAGTTTACATGTTGGCGCGCTTTAATGTGAGCAAATGAGCAGCGTGACATGGAAGGACGTTGTAGACCCTAAATGAGATCTATTTAAGAAGTGCTTGTAAAAGCCCTGCCAGTAACACAGCTTACTTAACCCTTAGATCTTCTCATTGCCGAAGTACCTGCCGTCCAGCCCACATGACACCAAACTTTCTGTTTTTTGTTTGGCGAAAACTTGCTGTGATTTTAAACAGTGCAGTATACCACATAGCAATGACGACGTGCAAATCAACACGGCAAGATCTCTTGCTCGAATCTATACAAAATTTTGTGTGTTGCTCACATCTGTGAAGCCGCCTTAGAACTGATTTTTCACGACACTTCATTCACAAATACCTGAATATTCTCAGTCCGTGCATGACGACTGAGTAATAATATACTGCACAACCTTTGTTAATGCTAGTACCGACTAGACAAATATTCTGCTCTATTCGATGAAACGAGCCGAATGTTAAGTCTATTCTTAACTTCTAACAAAGAAAACAAACAAAGTTTACATGTTGGCGCGCTTAGAAATTACAAATGTTAGAGAGCGACAAAATTTTGTATAGATTCTAATTATGTTTTCATGTTACGTCATTTCACAATGTCTCACATAGACATGACCTCTGTAATGTTTAACGTTTCGACTCCAAAATCTTCAACGTACATACCTGCAAAAAATGAAAACAAATAGCCATATACAAACAGCCTTATTGTCAATACATATTATTCTTATTTTCATATCAATCACGCTGAAATCTTAATTTTATTTTCCAAAAATATCATTGTTTTCATGCCCATTTGCATATAATACTTTGATTAAAATGACTGTATCTGGTACTCATTTTATTTACTTATTTATTTACTTTTGTTTTGCTAAATGTACCACCTATTAAAATTAGATAATCAGGTGCAAACGGCTGGTCTGAAACTCTTAAAGTACAACAAACTGCCATATCTATTATACTCAACATTTCCTCTCTGCTAACTCTGATACTGAGCTAATAATCAGGCAACTTCTATACTGGGAACCCATCTGGAATTAACTTATTTGTATCTACGTTATAATATACACTGACCTTGTCATTTGTTTGTGATCCCATATATCAGTCAATTTAATTTTCTTCTTTCTCTGACTTAAATAAACGCACAGCTCATTAGAAATATACCATATCCATTTTATTGACATTTTAATTTTGATATTTCACGTAACTTACCACCATGGCGATATTTTGAAAATCACCTTTTCTACTCCTGATTTTTTATGAGTGAATTCATTTTCTTGTTATTGTAATAGACATTGACCTCATTTTTTATCTCCAAATACTGCTCTATACAACCATATTTACTCCTCCATCTTTGTTCATATGGAGGACATTTTCTCTCCCAAAACCATACTAAAACCAAATACTTCGTTGTTTGAAAGTCTAACCTTATTTTCATCTGAGATTTTTTTTTCAAGGGACTTTTGCACCTTTAGAAAATTAAGACCTTAAATCTGCATTTTCAACCTGACTTCCGCTTCCGGGGAAATCTCAGTTATTATCTGTTAACAGGTATAAAACTTTTTCCACTTCCAGGGAAATCTCAACTATTACCATCTACCAGGTAAATACCCTTTTCCACTTCCGAGAAATTTGCTTCCACTCCTGGGAAATCTCAATTGTTACCAGGTAAATACCATTTTCCACTTCCGGGGAACTCATTTCCACTTCCTGGGAAATCTCAATTATTACCTTCTACCAGGTAAATACCACGTTCCACTTCCGGGGAACTCGTTTCCACTTCCTGGGAAATCTCAATTATTACCTTCTACCAGGTAAATACCACGTTCCACTTCCGGGGAACTCATTTCCACTTCCTGGGAAATCTCAATAATTACCTTCTACCAGGTAAATACCTTGATCCACTTCCGAGGAACTTGTTTCCACTTCCTGGGAAATCTCAATTGTTACCTTTTACCAGGTAAATACCATTTTTTCACTTCTGGGAAACTCGCTTCTACTTCCTGGGAAATCTCAATTAGTACCTTATACCAGATAAATACCTTTTTCCCCTTCTGGGGAACTTTATATTTCCACTTCTGGGAAATGGACTTGTGACCTAGTCACCAACCGATTTTAAAGCTCTCTTATGAGGAAAGTTTGCTTTCCCCACATAAATCTACTGCTACTATGTTATGTTTTCTTACCTTTGGAATTAACCTTCTACCAGGTGAATACCTTTTTCCCACTTCTTGGGAACTCGTTTCCACTTCCTGGGAAATCTTAATTGTTACCTTTTACCAGGAAAATACCCTTTTTCCACTTCCTGGGAAATGTCAATTAGTACTTCATACCAGATAAATACCTTTTTTCCACTTCTGGGGAACTTCATATTTCCACTTCTGGGGAAAGGACATGTGACCTAGTCACCAACCGATTTCAAAACTCTCTTATGAGGAAAGTTTGCTTTTCCATGATAAATCTACTGCTACTATGTTATGTTTTCTTACCTTTGGAATTAACCTTCTACCAGGTAAATACCTTTTTCCCACTTCTGGGAGAACTCGTTTCTACTTCCTGGGCAATCTCAATTATTACCTTATACCAGATAAATACCTTTTTCCACTTCAAAGGAAATCCATGCTTCCTCTTCTTGGGAAATTACATGTGACCTAGTCATCAAACGATTTTTGAGCTCTCTTATGAGGAAAGTTTGCTCTTCCAACATAAATCTACAGCTCCTATGATATATATTCTTACCTTTGAAAATAACCTTCTACCAGGAAAATACTTTTTCCACTTCTGGGAAAATCGTTTCAACCTCCTGGGCAATCTCAACATTACCTTATACCAGATAAATACCTTTTTCCACTTCTGGGGAATTTCTTGTTTCCTCTTCTGGGGAAATGACATGTGACCTAGTCACCAACCGATTTTTAGAGCTCTCTTATGAGGAAAGTTTGCTCTTCCCACATAAATCTACTGCTCCTATGATATATATTCTTACCTTTGGAAATAACCTTTGAAATTCCACTTCTGGGAAAATCAATTACACTGCAAGTGTATTTGGATTTTTTAATTTTGTCTCGCTACTTATAACATTGTCCATATCTGCATAGCCAACATAGGCATCACCGTTTTTCGTTTGCAAATAATTCAGAATCGAATGCAGCATTCTCTTTCAATACTCTGACATTAGCTTTTAACGACTACGCCTTTAAAACAACTGACCCCTTTTCAAAAGTGAATGAATCATTTTTATTCTAACAAGAGTACCTTTAACTGACATGTCTCTAACATCTATTCTACTGTAGATGCAGCGATTTCTGCTCGTACGCTCTGATAACTTTATGTTTCTAATTGAAATCTCCTTTCTTTGATTATCTTTTACATTTTCTCCATCTTTCAGCATACATAAACCTACCCATTTTCAAGCAGAAGAAATGTATGAATCATATAACTTGCACAAACGGTTCAATTGATAATTTTCTTCAAACAGAAGAAATCCAAATTTCATTAAATAAAGAAAAAATCGATATCAGGAATAAGGGCTGCCTATGAGCAAAATTTAAATACATACTGCGTTATAGCTTTGATTCCACATAAACAGTCATTTACAAATGCAGTTATTCTTTGACCGTTTACCACTGTAATAACATCACTGTTAAAACTTTCCACAATATTTGACCAATGCTCGCCAATTCCAGTAAAGAATTCTGTATGTAAAATGCTTCCTTACCTGCGTCTGACCATGAGAAAGCTGAAACCGTTCCATTTGACTGAGCTTTATCCATGTAATTAATATAAGACTCACCATTTTCAAATTAGCTCATGTAATATCATTTTGAAGTTGTTGTCGTATTATCTAGCAGCTTTTTTTTTTTTAACTTAGATTTATGCAAATTATTGTTTATACTATTACAATCCAGTACTCATCTATGCTTTGTGCCTTGTTATTTTTACAGTATAGTAATAATAGCATGAGGCTACTTTTCAATTGTAAGAATACATTTCTAAGATAGTAATCAGTGGATCTCATGGTTGTCTTATTACTGTATGACCTCTTTACATGGCAGAAATTTCCATCTTTTTTTTTAAGATAAACACTCTCTGGCAAAAAAACAACAGTATTTGTCGCGATCAGTACAGCAAATAGATAGATAAAGTGTCATCCTCTTTTATAACCAACGTAATGTACTAATATGACCATGCATCTATTTATATTTAATATTTAACCTATTTCATGGGGATTCATCTGTACTTTACTCTCTTCAAATCCACCCACCTTCGTTATCGTCTCTCATGATCTAACTGATCTGTACTACCAACCTTAGTATAGCGCCAAGATTCACATCTTAAAAAAATTCTTTATATCTGAAATGTCTATCTGATGAAAACAAGAAAAACTGCTTTCTGTACTTATCTTTACATAGTGCTTTAAATATGGACTTTCAAATTTCCAACGCCAACTTGAATTGAGCTCTTCAAATGTGTTTCTGATCCTCCTCATCACTGGCGACCTCCAGATGTAAATACTCGTCAACTACTTTCTAGCCAATGTGGGTTCTAATAACATGTCGTTGTTTCAAATATTGGAAACTGAAATGTAAGAACGTTAGATGTAAAACTGTGATTGATTCCATCGTTGACTTAACAATTTTATTTTATTATTATTATAACTATTATCATTACTATTAATTTATCTTCTTTGCAAAACCAGGAAATGAAGCCCAATTCATGAGGATGTATAGCCTGCTCTTGACGCCTATATTCGTAACTGTGTTTGAAACTATGATCGTGGTATCCCTGGTATAGTCTTTCATAATGTGTATGTAGTGTGTTGCGTTATTTTTTTTTTGCTCTATATTTTACAACATTCTCCGCATTTGAGCGTTTCAGATAAACATGAATAGCCTGCTCTTGACGTCTATATACGTGAACATGTTTGAAACTATGACCGTGATATCCTTGGTATATTCTTTCATAATGCGTATGTAGTGTGTTGCGTTGTTTTTTATTTGCTCTATATTTTACAACATTCTCCGCATTTTAGCGTTTCAGATAAACATGTATAGCCTGCTCTTGAAGTCTATATACGGGAACATGTTTGAAACTATGACCGTGATATCCTTGGTATATTCTTTCTAGTGAGTTGCGTTATTTTTTATTTGTTCTATATTATACACCATACTCCGCTTTTGAGCGTTTCAGATAAACTTTTATAGCCTGCTATTGACATCTATCTATATACATGAACGTGTTTGAAATATGATCGTGTTATCCCTGGTATATTCTTTCATAATATATATGTAGTGTGTTGCGTTATTTTTATTTGCTCTATAGTATACAACATTCTCCGCTTAAAGGCGTTTCAGATAAAAATGTACCTTTCGCTAAATTCTTCATCTTTATATACCGTTTATAATGGTTTAGATTTCTGTCACAATCATCTATTTTTTGAACATGCCATCTTCTACACATTGAACGCATTTACCTTTTGCGTTATAATCTGAAGATGCGACAGACGCACTTTTGCTACCTAAAATGCACAAAATAAGTTTTTTAAGTGTCACTTATCTTTTTAATTCTGTAGAAACCAACTTGTTCATCTCTTCTGTCTGCTGTTAATACCCTAGGTCGATGCCATGTTATCTTCTTTCTCCAGAAATATAGTCAAACGTCCTTCGCTTTTTGTGTGTTGCTCACATCTGTGAAGCCGCCTTAGAACTGATTTTTCACGACACTTCGTTCACAAATACCTGAATATTCTCAGTCCGTGCATGACGACTGAGTAATAATATACTGCACAACCTTTGTTAATGCTAGTACCGACTAGACAAATATTCTGCTCTATTCGATGATAGACTTCGAGCTAAAAAAGGTCCTGCTCCCCCCCCCCCCCCTAGGGAATTTTGCAGACATATCCTATCTTGAAGAAAATTTCAAGCCGCATCTTTTAAGAGATGTTTGCACTCTGTGCTCCGGGGCGTTAGTCTTTGACAGCCTGTTACATATGTTACTGTAACAAACTAAGGAAAAAATCAAAATGAAAGTTTGAGCTACAGAAAGAAGACATTAAACCATCTAATTATTCAAATTTCTTATGTAGTTTGCAAGCTGGATGCCTAAGCCACATAAAGGCAGCATTTTAAACAAAATTACAGACTTCAATGGTGTTATATGCGTTACATAGATTAAATTTCCCTTTGAAAGTTGAAATTATGACTAACATCATTTCATTTTACAGACGATTTGTGCATTTTTACAAGTGTTTTAATCTTAGTTTACTAAAATACTCATTTGCCTAAAAAAAACAAAGTTTGCTTTTCTATCTCAAATACATTGTTTTATATGAGCTATTAAACAGCCCTACCCCCAATTTTAAGTATCCAATTTTGGTATATATTATTGAAGAAAAATATATGAAAATATTCGACGCTCGTGGATATCTTACATTTTTGGCACTGTCTTGCTAATGCAATAAAGAATCATACATTTGCAAGTTTGACATCAGGATCAGAGCACTTATTAAAGTATGTAACGTATGTTACATGGCATAATGAATGAGCAAAGCAATTTTCTTGGAAGTAAGAGATGATATTTCAGAAAAATACTATTTTTCACATGTTTTCCTATTAATCTGTAGCCTCTGGTCAGACTTGGGGTCAATTACTTTGAAAAAGTAATTAATTACTAACAATTACATTGGAAATTGTTCAATTAAATTACAATTACAATTACATGGCTTTTGAGCAAAGTAATTAATTACATACAATTACTTTGCCAAATGTAATTAATTACATTACAATTACATTTCACTGCCACTTAGATAGCTTCATCAGATTTTAATTTCAGAGATATATGAAATGAGTTAAACACCTAAAAAAGTCTGAGTAACCTTGGCATTCTAAATTCAATATATGTCTATTAGATTGATTTTATTTTTAGGACTTCTTCTGTTATTGTCAAGTGATGCAACTTAAAAGAAATGAAATGTACAAAATCAGTTGTTGTTTTTTCTGGTTGCTGACATGATAAAACAATGAGAAAATACAGAAAATATTCAAAAAAAAATAAATAAATATATATATTTTTTTAAATTTTTTTGTGGGGGGGGGTCATTTGTAAATTGCCGATGTTGTAAAAAAAACTAGCTGTTAACGGCAGGAATACACATTGGTCTGACAAAAGTCTTACAATTGTGGAAGATAAACCATGGAAATGATTTTGTAAAACTAGCTTAAATGCCAGAGAATAACTGTTCTCAAAAAGTGTTTATAAGAATCTGTGTGGCCCTATGAGACATTAAAAATGGCAAAAAAAGTACAAAAAGGAATATCAGATAGTGATGAACTAAAATATTACTTGTGTGTGAAATGCTGGCATTGCTAGTTCAGTCCATACTGGAACTACTATTTTATTTTATTTTTATTTTTTGTTATTATATCAACAATGATAGACCCCAGGTTCACTGAGGGAGCGAAATCCAATTTAATTTTCTGAATCACATTTTATAATTATTATTATTATTATTATTATTATTATTATTATTATTATTATTATTATTATTATTATTATAATTATTGAAGATGGTAAATAAGCAGTTTAAGGATTTAAAATAATGTAGTGGATAGATTGGGTCATGCACATTAGCATATGAGTTTGTTGATCCTAGGTGTGAAAATTTAACAAATAGCCTTCAAGGAGTCAATTCACTATAATAACATTCTATTGTCTGAGTAAAAACAAGTGTTGAGATTTTCACACCTTCTTTGTTTTTGTATTGTTTTGGTGACTTAACTATTAAAGGTTGATTGTCACAAATCCATATCTTTTATAGGCAGATGAACAAAGAATATATAATTTGCTAAAAAAGGTGATTTCAAAATAGTAGAGGTTACATACAGTCTGTGTCTGTGGTAAAATTGTTAAATGCTATTTTATGTCTATACTAGCATGACTAGTTCCAATTCTCATTTGTTCCATGTTGCACTCAACTTTTCATATATTGAGTAAAGCAAATGATATATGCATTTACAAAGACCAAGAACCATTTAGCAGCATTTTAAATATCTATGATAATCTTCTAAAGGTAACTGATTTTCATATGATAACTGATCTGAAAAGTAATTGAAAATTAATTGAAAGTAATTGTTAATTACTCCCATTTTTGACCAAGTAATTAATTACATTCAATTACTGTAATTAAAGAAATGTCTTAATTACAATTACATGCAATTACTTTAGAAAATGTAATTAAATTACAATTAATTACAATTACAATTTTAATTACCCCAACTCTGCCTCTGGTGCCTTAGCCTTAGTAATTACAGTCATTGATGATAACAAGCCCATGGAATTGTGTTACAGATGTTATATATAACCTTTTTAATCAAATATTTCCTAATTCCTATAATATTAAAATATATAGACATATAGATAGAAAATAATAGTTCTCATTTAAATGACACAATTTAATAAATATTCCTATTAAATAAAATTATTCAAAAACAATCTTTATTCAAGTCACCCTCACAATGTCTATCATTGTGTCTGCTTCTATGGCAAAATAATCACCCATTTCATCACAACCAGTAGAATCATGGCATAGTATTAGGACTGCAAACTGAGTACAATCCTGTTCCTCTCCACCCCTTTGGGAATTGTGCAGACATATCCTACCTTAAAGAACAATTCAAGCTGCATCAAATAAGAGATGTTTGCACTCTATTAACTAGTGGGTTAGCCTTAAATGGTATGATATGTATGTTACTATATCAATTTAAGAATAAATGAATTGGAAGTCTGAGAAACAGAAAGAAGACATAAAACTATCTATTTATTTGAATTATTCATGTAGTTTGCATGCTGAATACCTTTGATACATAAGAATAGATTTTTTTAACAAATATACAGCTTCCTATGGTGTTATATGTGTTACATTAAGATTACTTTTTAAAATTGGTAATTGTGACAAACATCACTTATAAGCATTTCGTGTGATCCTCCTCTTTTGCCATCAAAAGACTTAATTTTCTTTGTATTTGTGGCCAGTGCCAGCGTCAAACTACTTGACTCAGCCAAACTTGAATCCTTAGCATTCTTCAAAAGCAGAAACAGCATGTCAGTGTCATGGGATCAAATATTAAATATGGGTTTAATGCCATTTATTATATATGCATACAATGGAGTTTGACTCTGATATATATTATTTCCTGTGAAGTGGCAAGAGCAATCTAACTGCAGCTGCCTCTGCATCCGTGCTAGTCAAATGATAACCTTGCTCTGATTTCGCAAAATCTATGTCTCTACCGTGTACCTCTAAGAATATTTAAGATTTCTGACATTGGACAAACAGAAATTTGATAGGCTGCTTTTTTGCATCATTTGCCATGAAACCTATCCAGTCTTTTGGTGCTTAAGTCCTCAGGTCTTAGATCAATAGCATTTTGCTGCGCCCAAAGAACTTTATAAGTTTTCTTTAGTTACAATGTTGACTCTTTATGGTTTTGGCAGACCGTCTGAAACAATTTCTGTTACACCTTGAAAAGTTATCTGGTATAAGAGAAAGAATGTGAAGTTGGACATTGCCATCAGTTACGTTTGCAGCTGTTTGTTTTTTTATGTCAGTGCATTGAAGCAAGCCTCAAAATAATGTAAAACCTATGATTTCTCAATTTTTACAGCCATATCATTAGCTGTTGCATTCAAAGAAGGAAAGTGGACTATAGGTAGAATGGGATAACCAGTAGTTCTATATTATGCTCTATGGAAGATTTATACAGAGTAAACAAGTTGATATGGTGCCTCATTTCATGATCCATTGAAAACACTGAAATTGAAAACACTTGCCTCTGACTGTGTAATCAAAAAGGATGTCACGACAATGCCCTTGCTCATTTATTATGATGAGTTATATATGTTACATCCTTTAATAAGCGCTCTTATCTTAGAAACTTAGTGAATCGTCTAATTTGCGCTCTGTTCATCTTGCATTTCATTGCTTTACCTGCTGTGATACATCTAGTTCGTTTATCTGAAGGGAAAGAGTTACCTCGGTTTCAGCACTTCAGAAGTACTAAGACTTCAAATAAGTTTTTGAATGCTTGGGGAAAGATAATAAGTGCAGAGACATTATTAGATGAAAATATGTCGGTTGCATGTATGGAAAGGCTACATTTATAAAAGTTTAACAGCTAAGATATGATTCTTTATCACAGAAATATCAAGGTACATCAGTCCAGGTACTCATTGCTCTTAATGGCATAGTTTTCCTACTTGCAGAGTATCACTTGAAACGCATACTCAAAGAGCCGACTATTAGGAATTCATATCAGTTTCCGAATATTCCAAGCCATGAATGGCAAAATTGGAAAGTTGATAATGGCTCATCAATTTTGAGTGGACTGGTGGTAAAATTGAATAACAGTAAATGATTGAAATATTGCGTGATGATTCTACTAGTTGCAAGGAGGCGTGTGATAATAATGATTACCACAGAAGCAGACAACTACAAACGTTTAACATGAGTGTTAAATCGATGAGAAATAGTTTGGACCATTTCATTTATTGTATTTTCTTGTAAAAATGTAAAACTATCTTTTCTATTTGTCGCTCTATATTTAGTATTAGATGCACAGTATTAGGAAATGTGTCCAAAAGGTCATTGATAACATCTGTAACAACAGTCCATGGGCTTGATAATCAGAAATGAATATAATTTCTAGTGTTTTGACACCAAAGACTTATCAAGTCACATTAAGTGTCCTGATCTTAAACTTAATGACATCTTGCAGATATATGAGCATGACAGACTAAGAAAATGAAAAAATTTCCACACGCTGTAATCGCTTTCATGTGTTTTACTTAACGGTAATAACAAAATTCGCTTTTCTGTAAAACTGGGAGTAGGGCTGTGTATTAGCTCCTATGAGACAATATATTTAAGATAGAAAAGCAAACTTGGTTTTTCCTATTCATCAATTGAGTATATGTTTGTAAAATAGTTTGAAACCAAGTCATAGTAGTTGTTTAACTAAATGACGATAGATACAATTATAGCTTTTAAATTATAATTAGGTTCATGTAACGCACATAACACCACAGTTAGCCGTATTAATGTTAAACAGCTTCTATACATAGTAAAGACATCCAGTATAAAGACTATAAGAATGTAAATTTTTTCGATAATTTGAATGTCTTCTTTTGGTAGCTCAAACATTCAAATTTCTTATTCTCAAATTGATATAGTAACATATGTAACCAGCTGTTACAGGCTAACGCCCCGACTTACAGAATGCAAACATTTCTTATTAAATGCACCTTGAATGGTTACATAAGATGTAATATGTCTGCAGAATTACAAAGGGGATTAGGATGGAGCAGGCCCTTATTCAGCTTGATGTCAAAATACTGTTTGATGATTTTACTTATCACGCTAACATATGTAACGCTCTCTGATCTTTAAACTTGATGACAACTAGCAGACCTATAAGTCTTTATCATACGAGCCAGTTTAAAATCCCTAAACAATGTAAGATATCCAACAGCTGCAAGTTTTTTTCACAATTTTAGCTCAAACTTTCAAACTACATTTCATTTATTTGATATAGTATCGCATGTAACACGCTGTTTCAGACTAACACCCCAACATATAGAGTGCAAACATCCCTTATTCGATGCAGGTTGAGTTGTACTATAAGAAGGAATATGTCTGCAAAATTCCCTCGAGGAGATTAAAACATTTTTAGGCATATCTTATGTAAAGACAATGAGCTTGCCCATTTATTACATCAGGTAACATATGTTACAGCCTCTGATATTAAAAATTTTGCAACAAACTTGCAGATTTATGAATCTTTTCATATAAGCAAATAAATCCCAAACAATGAAACACATTCATCAACTGCAAATATTTTTTAACTATTTTTACTTTAGTTTTAATACCAAACATTTCACCTTAAAACTGGGTAGGGGTAGGGTTGTTTAATTGCTTATTCCAGAAAAATTATTTAAGCTAGGGAAACAAACTTTAGTTTTTCTGTTAGCCAATTGCATAAGCTGGTCAGACATGGTTAAAAACATTTTGCAAAACACACAGAGAGATTGTGAATGTAAATGATGTTAGCCACACTTGCAAATTTTAATGGGTTATCTGATTTATGTAACGCATATGACACCTTAAGAAGCCGCAATTTTGTTCAAATGGCTTTCATAAGTAGTTAAGATATTCAGTATGCAGACTATATGAATGATTTTTAAAAATAAATATTTTAATGTCTTTAATTTGTAGCCCAAACTTTCAATTTACTTTTTCTTAGTTTGATTAAGTAACGTATGTTACAGGCTCTTACAGACTAACGCCCCGGAGCACAGAGTGCAAACATCTCTTAAAAGACTCGGCTTTCAATTCTCTACAAGATAGGATATGTCTGCAAAATTCCCTAGGGGGGGGGGGGGGGAGCAAACCCATTCTCAGCCATCCGTCTATGAAACGAGCAGAATGTTTATTATCAACGAAACTGGCTAATGGATTTGCTGCACATTTAAGTGAGCTTAGTAAGCCGTCAGTTTTAATGATGCTGTTCATGAGGTTTTGAACGGTGGCGAAAATTTAAAATGCTGTGATTATACTTGGGCCTCGCCGCGAGAAAACCTGTCTTCGGGGTTTCCGACAAAGCGAGACTAAACCCAGTCTGCTCAGCTTCAGAGACTAGCTAGAAAATTGAAATTTCACTTGTGGCAAGTTTCGATATGATACTTTCCGATAAGCGAATAACAAAGACGCTGATCAGTCTGCGCGAATGCGCAGGCTGGTCTGCGCCTTTGTTGTTCGCAAACACCGGAGACAGGTTTGCCCGTGTCGAGGCTCATATAACAAAAGAGTCAAGATGACCCTTAATCGCTCACATGAGATTTCACTTTCACAGTTTTAAAAAGTCCAATGTGTTGTAGACTTTTAGCTATGTTTAAAATCATTGTAGAGAAGCATATAAAATGCATAAAGGTGTGTGAATTATATAAATTGTGAGATCTGTGATAAGCCAAGCCCCTGGTGGCCATGTTTTTCAACAGATCAAATATATTTAGCTATTTTTGTAGAGAGTCACCTTTATAGTGAATGTTTCTGCCAAATCATTTTCAATTCTGACAATGTGGTTTCAGAGGAGAAATCGTTTAAAGTTTCTTATATAGCTATATAAGGGAAACTGGCCACGTCTCATGGTGACCATGTTTTGGATGGACCAAATTTGTTTAGCTATATTTGTAGACGGTCACCCAGTTACCATTTCACCAAAATATTTTGAATTCTGATGAATGGTTTCAGAGAAGATTTTTAAAGTTTTCCTGATTCACAATAAGTCACGACCCTGGCTGTTATGTTTTTTGATTGATCAAATTTATTGTAGCTATTTTTCTAGAGGCTCACCTAGTGATTATTTCTGCCAAATTGTTTTTCAATCTTGAGCATTGGTATCAGAGAAAAAGATGTTTAACCCTTAATGCGCCAATCGCAACAAAAATCGTCTGCTTTTCTCGTCTGTTGAAATGTTTAAGTAGCCTCTATGGCAAACAGTGTGGACCCAGACCAGACTTCTCCTATAGGAGCAGTCTGTTCTGGGTCCATGCTATTTGCTTCTATACTTAATTCGTCAGTAATGTTAGGCAATTTTTTGCAGCAGACGACTTCAGCAGACGACATTTTCAAAAGCATTTTTTCTTGGCGCTTTAAGGGTTAATTTCTTAAAAATAGGTACATAAGGTAAACTGGTCACGACCCCTGGCGACCATGTTTTTCGACGAATCAAATTTGTGTTTGCAGTTTTTGTTGGTCACCCAGTGGCCATCTCTGCCAAATTATTTTGAATGCTGATAAGTGGATTCAGGGTATTTTTTAAGTTTTCCTTGGTCACGACAAGCCACGCCCCCTGTTGATCATGTTTTTCGACGGATCAAATTTGTTTTCGCAAATTTTGTAGCGGGTCGCTAGTGACCAATTCTGCTGAATTGTTTCAATGTTGGCCACTAGTTTCAGAGGAGAATTAAGATGTTTTAAGGTTCTTACGTAAATACATAAGGGAAACTTGCCACATGCCCTGGTCATGTTTTTGACGGATCAGTTCGTTTTAGCTTTTTTTTTTGTACAAAGTCATCCAATGATGATTTCTACCCAATTATTTTGAGTTCTCACCACCAACGTCCTTGTTATCGCAATAAGCCACGCTCCCTGGCAGCCATGTTTTTGACGCGGATTAAAGAGGGTCTAGATGGGGGGGGGGGGGGGTCTGGTAGTCACTATTCATTAAAAATTTAGCCCATTATTCATCTCATTAAAATTTTGGGTTATTCATTAAAGTAAGACCAATTGTTCATTAAAAGTGAGAAAGGTGGCAAAGAAATCTGATTATTCACTATTCATTAATTTTTTCTTCAATTCATTAAAAAAAGTAGGATTATTCATTATTTTTAGGCCCTCATATTCAGTATTCATTTTTTTGGCTCACAATTCACTATTCATTTTAAAAAGGGCCAGTATTCACTAATCATTATACCCCATCCAGACCTTCATTAAATTTCTTTTAGCTATTTTTGTAGAGAGCAATTTCTGTCCAATCATTTTTTAATTCTGACCACTGGTTTCAGAGGAGAAGACGTTTAACTTTTCTTACATAGGTGCAACGCCCCCTGGCGGTCATGTTTTTTGATGGAAAATAATCTTTGGTTATGTGGCTTGCATCACTAGTTTATTTGATGTTGGACCAGTTTTGGGATGCATGATTTTAATGTTAGATGTAATTTGAATCTTCAGTTGTCTTTTAGAACTGTATTTTAATTCACAACTGTGACACGTATTTGTTTACATTAATTTCCTGAATTACAGAGTTAAGACAAGATCTTCAAGAGTTAAGTATCAAGGTGCAAAAGCATTCAATTCAGAGCTGTATAAACACACTATAAGCCATGAACGGAACGAAGTCAACAATCTGTTGTCTTTCCTTGCTGTCTGGCCCACCTGTCGGATTTGCCAGAAATTGCACGTAGAATCTCACTTCAGTCGATTTCTGAATATGCATGGTATTTCATGCGCGGACCCAGAAAGTTTTTTCAGAGGGGTCCAACTTTGACTGTTTTTTTAGTTGATGTGAGGAGAGATGATCCAAATACCATTATAAGCGGGCCATCATCGGCCCGCCAGCGAAACGCCATATAAATGGCGTTTCGCTAACGGGTTGATGGTGGCCCAACATTAAATGCTGGCTTGGTAGTTTTGTGGTTTTACAGGGGATCCGGACCAGTATTGCTAAGAAACCTATAGTTTTGTGATTTTTCAGAGCCCCCCCCCCCTCTGGATCCACACATGGTATTTGATGTGCACTGTAAAATACGTTTAATATACTGCCTCACTTGTAGGAACAGGGTCTTGCAGCGTAGTTTTACCACAATATCGATTTTGGTGGGGAAGACAAAAGAGAAACAATTTCTGGATTTCAGGTCCTATCTCTATTCACGCCCAACAACAGTCGATACTCATAAGGTGCGGTAAAAGGCTGAAATAAAAAGGGCAATATTTACTGACTAGCCAAATAGACTAAATCTCAAATGAGACATAAATACACAGTCCTTAGATTAATATCAGAACAATGCCACCAAGGTACTATGAATTTTGACTTAGATAAAGTATATCAAGGTGAGAAGTACTCAGAAGAATACTAAATTGATGAAGATTACGAATCAATGTTCATATTAAAAAGGTTCCGAAAATAGCCCTACATAAAAAGTGAAAGTAATAGTTCCACGAACAAATACAGGAAATAAGGGTAAGTCTGGACACAGGGCAGGGTCTGCTCTATAAACTTACACAGTGGGGGCTCACGACTTGAAGCAAGAACGGCTCAAAGCCGCAGAAAACTGGTTTCTTTGAGATTTCCGCGCTCGAAATCTTCAACCGGAAGAAGCGAAAAACGACTGTTGACTATTGACTATTTGCACGAACAGACATGGATACTAAAACGCGGTATCGATCGGTGATACCGGAAAACAAAAGGGCACTCTCTGAGTGAGCAAAGCGAGAGTCAGAACACTCCCCGTCTGATAATGTAGGTTATCACTAAATAAACAAATTAAATTTTACTTCACAGTTAAATGACAAAAAAATCCAGGTCACGGCACCATAAAAATAATGTAAATTTCACAACCTTAATCAGACAACAAGAGGACGAGCTCTGTCACCGGACGCGTGAAAACTGATTTCTTCCCATCTTTAATGATACAGACTTCTGCTTTGCGCACTTTCTTGTCGCTACTCTGAATTGCATTTACGACAACACCCACAGGCCATTCATTCCTGCACACATCCCTATCTTTCAAGAGGATGACATCTCCATTCTTCAGATTGGGCATGTCTGATTGCCAAATGCGCCTTTTCTGAAGAGTGCTTAAATATTCCTCGCGCCAACGCTTCCAAAAGGAAGTTGCGAGGACTTGCACACATTTCCATTGAGCTTTATAGAAATCCTTTACGTCGAAGCTATCCATATGCTCAACCTTCGAATCCGATTTCTGAGTTAACAAAAGGGAAGGACTCAGAACTTCTGGGCACTCGGGATCGCTAGACACATCGACCAAAGGCCGTGCATTAACGATAGCGCACACTTCTGCCATAAACGTTATCAATACTTCATGAGTCAAGTTTTTGGCAGAAATTCCAGACAGCATAGAGTCAAGGATGCGTCTAGTCACTCCAATCATCCGCTCCCACACGCCGCCCATGTGGGAGGCGTGAGGGGGATTGAAGTACCAGACAATGCCTTTCTTGTTTAAGAAACTCTTTGTATCTTCAACATTTACGCAGTCTGCTTTCAAAGGATCAACTGCCCCAATAAAATTGGTTCCACGATCCGACCTCAGCTCCTTGACATTGCCACGAATAGCAATGAAACGTCTGAGTGCGTTAATGAAAGACGAGGTACTCATCTCCTCGATTACCTCGATATGAATGGCACGGCTTGAGAGGCAGGTGAAGAGCAAAGCCCACCTCTTGTTTTGAGCCAATCCTCCTCTGGTACGACGAGATACGATCAACCATGGGCCAAAGGCATCCACTCCAACAGCCGTAAAGGGAGGACTTGGTTCAAGACGGACGGACGGAAGATCAGCCATCTTTTGGGTCTCATACCTTCCGCGAAGCTTTCTGCATTTTACGCATTTGTGGATCACCGAGGAGATAAGTCTCTTTCCTCCAGTAACCCAAAAAACCAGCAGATCTAACAGCACCTTCTGTTAAGTGACGGCCTTGGTGCTTAACAAGTATGTGGTAATGCCTTGCAAGCAGAACCGCAATGTGGTGGTTGCCAGGGATTATAATGGGATTCTTATCCTTCTGGCTAAGACTAGATTGGTTCAACCTCCCTCCAACCCTCAAGAGACCTTTCTCGTCCATTATTGGGTTGAGAGGGAGCAGAGGATTATTTCGGGGTAGAGAGAGTTTTTGATTGACAAGAGAAATTTCTTCACTGTAGACCTCACGTTGCACCGTTCTAATTATGAACTGTTCGGCTTCTGAGAGTGTTCTCACATTCTTGTACTCTGTACACTTATGCCACCCTCTACAGACATTCTCACCTATGCCTTGAAATGAAGAGCAAATATGTCTGAGGAAGGCTATAGTGTGAATCAAATCATTCCAAACTGAAAACCTTTCAAATCGGTATGATCCAAGGGTTTCAGTTATGGTTACCTCTATCTTGGACACACGAACTGAAGGTCTCACCTCCTTATCATTGTCAGGATCTGTAAGGGGGTAACCTTCAGCTTGGGTGCTACAAGCATCAAAGAGATGGCTGGGACCCTGTAGCCAGCGATGGCCCTGCATATTTACCATAGGGGCAGGTCTAGTTGCCGAGTCAGCTGGGTTTTTATCTGAAGCGACATATGACCATTGGTCAGGGTTGGTGGATTTTCTTATTCTCTGAACTCTGTTAGCGACATACACATAAAAGCGCTTTGAAGCATTATAGATATACCCTAGGACCACTTTACTGTCAGTGTAAAAGTGCATCTTATCAGTGGGTAAACCTAAATGATCTTCAATGACTTCTGCTAACTCAACTGCTAGGACCGCCCCACATAGCTCCAGTCTAGGAATCGTGTGGCCATGGAAAGGGGCAACCTTAGCTTTACCAAGAATGAATCCTACTTCACTTGGGCCTTCCTTGGGCGAAATCTTCAGATATGCGACGGCAGCTATGACCTGTTCCGAAGCATCTGAGAATACGTGCACTTCTTTCTCAGTAGCCTGGCTAAATGAGAGGGAGGAATAGGTACGTGGGATACGTAACTCCTCAAGGTGCTTAAGCGAACTCTTCCAGGACTCCCAGTCGGACAAACGCTCCTTTGGAAGAGGCTCATCCCAGTCAGTGGTAATGGAAAGAAACTCTCTGAGGAAGAGTTTACCTTGAATGGTTACTGGGGCCACGAGGCCCAAAGGATCAAATAGGCTATTCACCACTGACAAAACACCCCTACGGGTAAAGGGTTTTACATCTGTAGGCGACTGAAATGTAAAACAGTCAGATCTTAAGTCCCAACTCAATCCCAAACTGTGTTGTAAGGGCAAGTCATCATTCTGAAAGTTGAGGCCTTTGAGGCTTTTGGATAATTCAGCTTCAGGAAATGCCTTCAGGACTTCTTCCCTATTTGAGGCGATCTTATGTAAACGCAAACTGCCATTTACCATAAGAGCCTCCTTTGTCCGTCTAAGCAGATTGATAGCATCTTCTACTGAGGGCAAGGAAGAGATACCATCATCAACGTAGAAATCTGATTCTACAAAACGTTTGACCTCACTACCAAACTGGTCGGCACTTTCAGCAGCGGTACGGTGCAGACCGTAAGTGGCAACAGCCGGGGAGGGGCTGTTGCCAAACACATGTACAGTCATCCTGTACTCAATAAGCTCTTTATCAGGATTATTATCCTTGTACCACAGGAATCTGAGGAAATTCCTATGATCTTCCCGGACGTGAAAACAATGAAACATCTGCTCTATATCGGCCGTGATTGCCACGGGCTCCCTCCTAAACCTCATTAGGACTCCCAAAAGGTTGTTTGTTAGGTCTGGACCTGACAGTAGTACCTTATTCAAGGAGACACCGTCAAATTGTGCTGAAGAGTCAAAAACTCCTCTAATCTGCCCTGGCTTTTTAGGGTGGTACACCCCAAATAAGGGCAAATACCAATGTTCTTCTCCAATGCGTAGAGGAGGAGCTACCTCAGCGTGCCCCGAGTCAAGTATTTTCTTCATAAATGTTACAAAGTGATCTCTCTTGACAGGATTCTTCTGCAGACTGATGTGCAGGGATTTGGCTCTCTTCAATGCTAAGGGCTTATTATTTGGCAGCCTCGGGCGGGATGACCTGAAGGGCAATGGTGCCACCCAATTTCCCAGAGGACCCTTGGTAAACTCCTTGTCCATTACTTTGAAGAATTCTACATCTTCAATGGACAGTCCAGGTTTATCGTCGGCTTTAGTTCTCTGGAAAACTGTAGCGCCTATTTTGTCTTCTTTAGACACACATTCCTGAATAAGGAATTCATTCCCACATGGCTTAAAGATCGACTCTCGCCCATCTTCCAGTACATAGGTTTTCTTAACATTGATGGCATCAGGTCGATGCATTTTACCAAGACACGTTTCTCCTATTATCACCCAACCTAGACTAAGCTTCTGGGCATAAGGAGAATTCCTAGGACCAATCTTCTGGTCTAAGACATGGTGGGCCTCAATCAGATCTCTACCAATCAGAAGTAGAATATCTGCTGCGGGATCTATTGAGGGGATGTACTGAACTATGTCATGAAAGTGTGCATAGTTTCTGGCTACTTCAGGAGTAGGTATTTCCTCTCTCGCATTTGGCATGTTATCACACTCAATTAGTGTAGGTAACTGTAACTGAGTACAGCCATCAAGAGACTCAATTGTAAAGCCGCTTGCATGTCTACCAGAAACAGTAAGGTTTCCTGTACAAGAAGAAATGGTGTATTCTGTCTGGTCATCAGGCACATTGAAAAATGTGAAAAAGTCTGATCTCGCCAATGACCTATTACTCTGATCGTCAATCATTGCGTACATGCGTTTAGCTTTGTCAGGCAGTCCATCAGGATAAACATTTACAAGAACAGTTTTGGCACAGGATTTCCCGCCAAAGGGCTCATGACAAATTTGAGTACACTTCGCAGTGATTGACGATGACAGACCTCCTGGGGTTTCAATGTGCTCCCCGCCATGACTCTCTACAGGCCGAACCGGAGTCTTAGCCTCAGTCTGATCAGCAGCATGCATAGCTGACGCATGGCTTTTACTTCCGCATTCTTCACACTGCACATTGGCCGTACAGTCACGCCTTCTGTGTTTGTTTGACATACAACACTTAAAGCAGATATTCCTCTCTTTGAGGAATTTACGTCTATCTGCTAAGGTTTTAGCTTTAAAACCTCTACATTTATTCAGGGTATGTCCAGTATTGTGTATAGGACAGATCTTGTCTGGTCCTTGTTCAGAGGGGGTGGACAGTTCAGTCTTCTTAACTGACACCGTAGGTCTTGAACCCAAGTTTCTAGGGGGAGGCCTTTCTCTGCTGGGTAGTACACTGGGGCTTTCATAGGTCAGGCCAGGGTCATTTTTCACTCGGCTCATATCGCGAATGAAATCCGCAAAAATGGAGAAGGGTGGAAAGGCAGCATCATTTTGGCGTTTATAATTTACCGCCCTAGTGGTCCATTTTTCTTGTAAGCCGTATGGAAGCTTACAAACGATCGGGTTTATTCCGGAGGAGGAGTCAAAATAAGCAAGAAGTGTTTGGTACTTCTTGTCTTGCTTTGTGGCCTCTATCTCTGATAAGATATCTGATAATTCGTACAACTTTCTGTTGTCCTTATTTGTCAGTTTTGGAAAATTTGCAAGTTTTTGCTTGAGTGCTGACTCAACCATTTCAGGGCATCCGTAACGTTCTTCTAAGCGGTCCCATATCCGTTTAAGGCCTTGGGTAGGATCATTTGGGTTGGATGCTCTGATGCTAAGGGCATTACGTGCTGACTCTGGGCCCAACCACTTAACAAGGAGATCCATCTCCTCGAATGGGGTTACCTTTAACTCGGTCATAATGCTCTTAAAGCTAGCCTTCCATACTGTGTATGTTTCGGGTTTATCATTAAAATTGGATAAATGTGAAAGCAACAGTTCCTTCTTTAGAAGGAAACGGGTAAATTCCGCTGTAGCAGCTTCTTGCTGAGAAACAGGGCACGGGTCACGTGGTACAGGAGTGGCCTCATTATCATGGGGAGTGACATTTGGAGTCTGAACAGGATTAAATTCAGCAGCCTTTGCACTCAACATATGAGGCGTGGGTAATGTCTGAAAAGGACTTGCAGTGACAACAGGATTATACATTAAGTTATCCTGGGCATAGAGACCTGCTTTGCCTGTAGCAATAGGTTCTACCTTTTCATTGTGCACATACTGGGATTGTTCAACGACATACGCTCTGGTACGCTCAGCAGAATCGACATGCTGATCCTTACCAAATTCATCAAGTGGGAAGCCTCTGTCTTCATCAGCAAATTTTAACGCGTTTGCCTCTGCCTCGGCAGCAGCGGCTTCCCTGTGCTTAGAAAGGACGCGAAGGTCTGCCTCTAATTCCGCCGTTTTACGCGATGTGGAAGCTGCTTGCATTCTTTCTTGTTCCGCAAGAAAAGCTTTCTGTTTCAAAATTAAAGCTTCCTTCTCCGTAAACGCAACTTGAGCGCGGGCAGCATCAGCTTTCGCGCATTTTAACGCAATGACGGAAGTACCCCTGCTTGAATGTCTGCTTTTTAATGAAGAGCCCGAGAAATGGGACATTGTCTCTATGACTTCACGTTTTAGGGTAGCTATATTGGAAAGTGCCCTTCCGTAATCTTGTTCATGGTGTTGCATGGTCTGTACATGCTTTTCTAAATCCGAAATACTCTCGGGTGAGTTAGTACATTTGAAAAAATTGAGCAGATCTATTTGTTGACTTCGGTACACAGCAAAGTCATCATTGAGAGCTTTATCTACTTGGCGCAATAGCTTCATATCACCCGCGCAAGTTTTTATCGTATCGATAAGGTTAACGATCCTTTCCCAACCCTTCTGAAGTCGCGACCAGTGTTCTGCGCGTTTTGATTCGTACATTTCCAGACCCTTTTCAGTGGGTTTCCTGACACGCTTGTCAGGATCAAGATCTTGGGTGTTATCTACCTGGACATGGTGATCAGTTTCATCTGCACCACCAATGGCTTGGGCCTGTTCCTCAGGATCAGGAGGGGGAGGTTGGGATAAGGGTTCATTCACAGAAGACATTTTTGGGCAGTGTACAGGATCTCACCTTGAAATGGATTACAAAAAATGAGGGATATACATGTACCATAAATTAATGGTGGCAAATTTCTGATTTGTTAAAAGTATGTATTTTGGCACTATCTAGTCTTGACTAGTTTTGCAAGTAAAATTAAACACTTTCAATCTGAATCATGAGACATGACATGTGATGTTAGAGTGACCACAAATGTGTATCAATCCTGAACACTCCAGTCTCCCAAGTAAAACTTAGAAAGAACACTTTGGCACGAAAATAGGAATATATGGTTTATAATAGTGCGACATGACACTTGTCTCGGACCGCAACAGTGTATCTCATGAATAACCCTCCAGCTGGAGAAACAGTCTTGATTATAGCGTTGAAAGATGATGTTCACAGTCAGTTATTATGTGAAATTGCTGACTTCCACTTTAGCTATACACCGGTTTGCATATCAATAGTGGTCTTGAATAAACGGTGAGAATAATATTCACATGTGATGATGTAAATCTGACGAATAACCTTTCAAGGCTTCAAGCACACAAGAGTTTGCATTTAAGAAAGTCTTGAATAAACAGTGAAATAATATTCGCAGGTAGTGACCGGTAGTCTGTGTATCCCAGGATGTGTAGACGATGTCTGTACCCGCTTTTGAATGAGCTGTTAACGTGTCCTTTTACTATACTGCCTCACTTGTAGGAACAGGGTCTTGCAGCGTAGTTTTACCACAATATCGATTTTGGTGGGGAAGACAAAAGAGAAACAATTTCTGGATTTCAGGTCCTATCTCTATTCACGCCCAACAACAGTCGATACTCATAAGGTGCGGTAAAAGGCTGAAATAAAAAGGGCAATATTTACTGACTAGCCAAATAGACTAAATCTCAAATGAGACATAAATACACAGTCCTTAGATTAATATCAGAACAATGCCACCAAGGTACTATGAATTTTGACTTAGATAAAGTATATCAAGGTGAGAAGTACTCAGAAGAATACTAAATTGATGAAGATTACGAATCAATGTTCATATTAAAAAGGTTCCGAAAATAGCCCTACATAAAAAGTGAAAGTAATAGTTCCACGAACAAATACAGGAAATAAGGGTAAGTCTGGACACAGGGCAGGGTCTGCTCTATAAACTTACACAGTGGGGGCTCACGACTTGAAGCAAGAACGGCTCAAAGCCGCAGAAAACTGGTTTCTTTGAGATTTCCGCGCTCGAAATCTTCAACCGGAAGAAGCGAAAAACGACTATTGACTATTGACTATTTGCACGAACAGACATGGATACTAAAACGCGGTATCGATCGGTGATACCGGAAAACAAAAGGGCACTCTCTGAGTGAGCAAAGCGAGAGTCAGAACATTTAAGGTTACAGCAATAGAAGATGGCAGCTGAGGTGCCGCCCTTTTTGCTGTAAACTTATACTTCCTTGCCTGCGAAAACAATCTGAGGTCAATATTGGCCCAGTGATATATGTAAAACATTTCTCCCTGTTATTGTTGGAGTTATTCTCCGGATCATTACAACCGTACAGAACATTTTAACGCAATTGAAAGCTTACACCAAGAGCAGTGGCAGATTAATTGCCACCAAATTCGATGAGAAGTTATAGATCTACTCTATTTGTTGAAAGAGTATTTTATCGTATTCGTAAATTGGCCGCCATTTGAGAATCCATATAAAACCTTGAAACCTCGTTACTGCACACATGCTCTGGTAAGGACTCATAAAGAACGGTTTCAGTGGTGTTTGAACCCATTTACGGTTAATATTAGGTCTGCACTAAACGAACCGGCTCATGAGATTTTGATATTTATCTCATATGCTACCTAAGAAAGCACAGACGGACCTGCGCAATTGCACAATCTCGCCAGAGTCTTGGCCATGACAAAACCACTAGATCAGTGCGTGAGCACGAATCATTAAAGAATTAGGCCAAAATCCCATGAACTGGCTCAAGTACATGTAACCCAGCTATGTGGCGTGTCCCAAAAATGGGACATGAGCAGCGCAGACTATGATGAGATTCGGCATTATGTGGTATCTAATTAGTGTCTACACTGTTTGCTTCCATAAAAGCCATAATAACACCCGAACTAGCTTGAATTTTCGATCACACGGTATGCGAAGACGTTTTTTTACGTTTCTTGATAAGGAAAAAAGGCCAAAAACCTCATAAAAGCAGATATAAAGAGTTCAAATCTCCAGGGAAAGAGATCACGAGGCAAAACTGTCATCAACGAGTGGCACAACATGTAGGTTTCTTAAAAGAATTGACAGTTCCATTAATAAGTGTTACTCTAGGGACTGGTTGTTTTCGGGAAATGAACATAGAAAGATGTCATAGATCGGTCATCAGAACATATGTACCATTAGGTAAGAATGTTTACAAGAAAATTACCACACATGGGCAGATCCAGAGGGGGGACAGTCAGGGGGTCCGGACCCCCCCCCCCCTGAAAAATCACAAAAATACAGGGTTTCATAGCAATACTGGTCCGGATCCCCTGAAAAAGCACAATGCTACCAAACCAGCATTCAATGTTTGGCGCATCATCGGCACGCCAGCGAAACGCCATTTCAATTGCGAAAATCGGTGATTTACGTTTGAGCGGATCCCTATATTGAACATGTTGAATGAGCGGGGTTTTTTTTACGAAAGAGCGGAGGACCATAAAGCGAAAGCGTGGATATTCAGTTCTTTCACGGTGTGTGTGTGGGGGAGGGGGGGCAGGGGATCAGGAACCCCTGTAAAATCACAAGCTGCTATATGATTCCTTAGAAATACTGGTACGGCCCCCCGTTGAGGAGGTTCGTACAGCCCTCTGTGAAATACGTTGATGTCTAAAAAAAATTCAGGACCCCCCCCCCCCTACCTGACGGAATTTTCTGGATCCGCGCATGTATGAATCTCTGTACAGGGACTGAGCAAAACTCTTAATATCTGTATGTAGCAGAGACTGTTCTTCAATTTTTTGCAGCTCTGTTAGTATAAATTGACCCAGTGCATGAGATTTCCAACAATCACGGTTGCATTTTGACATGTGTAGACTCGGACGAGCCTCTGCAGCCTCGTTTTAAGCTAAGAAACTCCAAATTGTGCTAAGTCAGTAATTTAACATTCATAGAATATTCAAGCGACTAGCAAAGGCTCTGATCAGACTGCGCATATGCGCAGGCTGATCCGAGGCTTTGCTGGTCGCACATACCACATTGTTGGAAATCTCATGCACTGGCTAAATTTCGATGGCCTTACTACTTTCCTTTCAGCAAATTCACGTTTATTAATAACATTTTAGAGAAAACCATTGCATGAACATGAACTACAACTAATTGACAACGATATGCAGAAGTATTTTGACCCAAATATATGTATTTCGGTATTATTTACAATTTTCATTTTTACCATGAAAAGTTTATAGTTTCTAAGCTAAACTTGTAAATATTTATTTTTCTACCAGAAATTTGTACATTTGTGCGAAAATACTTCTATATATTGTAGTCGGATACTTGTATGTCATTTCCATGCAATTGATTTTTTCTAAAGTTCACCCAGCATGTCACAACATTGCAAACGATATCAAACCTGGAAGTAACTCTAAAAACACTGATTAGCATGCTGCCGATTGCTCAAAAGCTGTATGTTGGGACGTAAAGTGATCTATGTGAGATGTAAAAATTGTTCATTTAACAATGTGGCCAAAGGTATCCGTCTCCTTGATAAAAATGCATTTTTTTTGCAAGTAAGAGCTTTTGGAAGATATATCTCCTTAAGGCTGTTTGGCAACTTTGTTTAGCACGAAAGCCAGATTGATTTTTGTTAATATGTTTTTAAGATATCCCAACAGATGTTTGTTTACATGCTTTTCGAATAAATTCGACGTTCGAAGCGTATTGCACATGCAAATGAGCTTGGCAGCTGTCCATCATCTTTATGTCTTTCATGAGGTTATGGACGTTGAAAAAATATAAAGATTCATTAAAGGCTTGCTTTGCAAATGTAACTATATCAATACTCACTGCAGACTAGGTGTTCGCTGTTTGCTTAAGTACGAAACTCAGGAAAACACGTCTATTAATTCAAAGGTCTAGATGTATTTCAATCGCGTTTATTTTGATTGAAATAGGTTCTTAATTTGTTCTGTATTCGAGCATTTGATTATATATATGTTAGCTCCAAACAAATATTGATATCATTGGGACGATTTCTCTAGCTTCCTGTTAGTTTTTTTTAAAGTACAGTAATCGACCGAAATTTCCAGAAATTCGGGCACATCAAATAAATGACAAGTCATTCTTGTCTGTTGAAAACACAAATTATTTCTTTGGTGTGAAAAGTTTGATAGTCTTTAAAGAAGATGAGATTCTATTACAAAATAGACATCTTTAATTAAGTATCGAAAATCGAAGATGAAAATTATCAATGGTCTGCGTCATGAGAAAGTGCCAACTGCGCATGCGCACATTTAGACAAAAGTACAGTCAGTGCGCATGAACTCGAGAAAGGTTTTAACATGTATGGGGAGGTTATTTCGTCCGCTATTTATTTGCTTAAATCCGTTTTTAGCCTCTGTCCCAAACCCAGGGTAAAGGGCGAGCGTAAGGATCCCCCAGTATTGCTTACATGTTGAACCACTCGTTGTTTCCTTTAAACGAATATGTAACAAGACCCCTTTCTGAAAACACAACTGCTTTACCCATGTACCCAAGGGTCAGTGGCGTATTATATACAGCTAGCATGTTGGTAAAATACTCATTCCCATAGATCTGAATGAGAAAACTACTTTCTTAAAGAGAAAGGTGTGTGTGGGAAACTTATTGTAGATTGCATGACGAGTCCTTCAATTTGATTTGCAGCATGGCCATATCTGAAAAAGGCAGATCTCTTTACTATCTATTCGTGCACATAGAATAATAACCCTTTTTCACAAATTATTATTTCGAGCTCATAGATTATTTAATCGATTTCATATATTAGATTTCTATTTCGTTTTAATGATTTATCAATTCGTGCGCACGAATTATTATTCCGTGATCTCGGAATCTTATTTTGAGTGCACAGAATAATATTCCGTTTGCACGAATTATTATTCCCTTAGCATGGATTATTATTCCGTTTGCACGAATTATTATTCCGTTTGCACGAATTATTATTCCGTTAGCATGGATTATTATTCCGTTTGAACGAATTATTATTCCGTTTGCATGAATTATTATTTCGTTTGCACGAATTATTATTCCGTTTGCATTAATTATTATTCCGTTTGCACGAATTATTATTCTGTTTGCACGAATTATTTTTCCGTTAGCATGGATTATTAGTCCGTTTGAACGAATTATTATTCCGTTTGCATGAATTATTATTTCGTTTGCACGAATTATTATTCTGTTTGCACGAATTATTATTCCGTTAGCATGGATTATTATTCTGTTTGAACGAATTATTATTCCGTTTGCATGAATCATTATTTCGTTTGCACGAATTATTATTCCGTTTGCACGAATTATTATTCCGTTTGCATAGGTAATTATTCCGTTTGCATGGATTATTATTTCGTCTGCACAGGTTATTAGATTGTGCACACGGAATATCTATTTCTAAATGAATGTCCTAAACATACCACCGTATTACTCTAACCACGTCTACTATGCATAATAATTTACATATCATTCAGTACAATTTGATATCCACCTTGACCACTTTCTGAAAAAAAAAGTGTAGTTTCCGATCCCACTTTAGGAGTCAAAGTTGTTTGTATTGGCATAGTTCTGTTGTTTGCAAATTATTCCACTCTATCTCTTCTGATATACAATATGGCATCCTTTTGAAAAATTGAAAAGTTTTGTCTATGAGATTGTTATTTGTTTTTCCGTTGAATTATTCATTCCCTTCACCTTGATAAACAACTTCACAACCTCAAAAATGTATATCTATGCTCCGCAAAACTCTTCTCTTAAAACTTATTTTTCCAATGCGATGGTTCTGTTGTTAATGGGATGATTAACAAGACTTACCTGTAAGGTGAAGTTTGATCGATATTTTATCGACTGTCGACTCCTTTGGGGATCGCACTGAGATGACGTAGCCATCCAGCACCACTCATACTTCAGAGCAATGTGGCAGGCGATGGTGGTGTTTTCTTCCACCATCACCTGCTATCAAAGTGAAGAATCAAATAGCCAATATGGGCTGGGAAGGGAGGGTGTGTGATCCCCAAAGGAGTCTACAGTCGATAAAATATCGATCAAACTTCACCTTACAGGTAAGTCTCGTTAATCATCCCATTTTATCGACTGATGACTCCTTTGGTGGAACCCATAGAGATTTTAGAGTTTGATTCTTCACTAATATGTGAATTGATTAAGCTAATATAAAAATCGTTAGAGTAAAAAACAAAACCTGACTCGAACTGTCATAATTAATCTCAATAATTCACAACAGGAAAACACAATATTTAATATTGTTTGAGAAATAAGTCATGGTAAACTTATTAACTGAATGTATTCCATTGGCTTACTAAAATCACCCAGATTTAAACACCCCTGCATTCACTGATAATGTATAATGAATACCTCATACCTATATCGTTATACGATGTGAGTTGCGATCATATTGTTGTGTATCCATAGTTGTCGCTCCCATTTGTGTGTGTGTGTGGGGGGGGGGGGCTTTGTGTTGGGAACCTCCTTTGTGACGTGGCTCTTTGGAATCAGTTTGTTGAGGTAGAGAGCTGGTTGCTTGACTTTTATTGTATTTTGCCAAGTGTGGGATTCTATATATATATATGTTCTGTGTTGCTTGCTCTGGGTGCCTTGGGCTAATATGTGATTGTGGCATTCTTGCTTTTTGTTGAAATTCTTTCATAGGTGTCTTTTAAAAACCAGTGTTGGCTGTCAGCCGCCATATTTTTGAAGGAGCTGAACCATAATTACAGTGCGCAACTGGGCCACAAGGAGTACAATAATAAATAACATACCAGACTCCTTCTGCAAAAGCTAGATAGGATTTGTTATTTCAGGTTATATGTTGTCTAAAGCAATGGTGGCCCTACAGCCATAACTGAGGACAAGTCAAACTCAAATTTACAGATGCATGCCGAGTCAGTACGAGAACAATTCGGTCAAGTTTCGTTAAAAAATCCAACCAGTAGGCCAGGAGATACAATTATGAATAAAATCAAGGATGGCTGCCTTATACCATTTGTCGATGGATGGGAAGCAAAATGACAGGTGCACAAATAGACCACTAGGTGGACATGCCATACAAGTTTCAAGAAATCCACCCTGTGGTCTAGTTGTGATTAGGAAACCCATGTAAAGGTTTGAAAAAAACAAAAAACAAACACAACGAGTTCTGAGATGACATAACAAAAATAATCAAATCAGTGGTCACAGGCGCCCATTTGGTCTCAGAGTAGATGTGGTAACAAGAAATGTTGCTTTATTTAGGAACATTACGTTGTTATAAGACGGCTGCAGTTCTGCTCGAATAAAAATCGCACGTGTACAGCTAGACTAGGCAAGTTTAGAACAACCAAACCAGTAAGTTCGGAAATGATGCAATAATGAATACTGTCAAAGATGACGGTTGCTGGTCTTATTTGTTTTGATTGTGTTTGATTTGATTCTTTACGTCCCATCAACAATCTTTCAGTTATACAGGGACGGATTTCCTGGGTTGAACCAGTACTAAACAAGGATAAATGTGTCTTGCTCAAGGACCACAACGCAGTGACGTCGCGTCAGATGTTGGTGTTAATTTGTGTAACGTCAAAAGTTGTTTAAACACGTCAAACAATGAGATTTTCACAGATAAGAGAGGCGATCTTCCTTGCGTTAATATTTCTAAGCACACATGCCCAGTTGTAAAATGATCAGATAAAAAGTTTGTTTTGGTTTATATATATTTAAGTTTTTAAAGGTTTTATCAAAACATGTTCCCGAGTAGAATTACGAAAAGTAGGGTATACCCAGGTAAGCACAATTATTTTCAATAGTAAATGCGATTGGTCGGTCGGTGCTTATTAGCTACATAAATCTATTCTCGTTGCAGTAGACTTCAATGGACAGACGGACAGTCAGGGTGATTAAAGGTCTTAAGGATATCTTCGCTGCACACACCTTTGCATGTTTTATATTTAAATTAGCCAATACGTAAGCGTTTGGTACTTATCAAATTGTCCTGCAACTAGGACTCGCGACTCGGGAAAGTCTGTGTAATGGTACAGGCTCGTCAGAGTAACTTTGAGTATGAATGTAGATGATAAATAGCTCTAGAATTGAGACCTCTATCACCGCTTAACACATGTTTGTCAGCATCCACATTTTCACGAGGCTTTTGCGTATATGCGATAATGACCATAATATCGCCAAGAGTTAGTGTTGGCCCAAACAAACATTTAGACACAAATGAATGAAAACAACAAAGAAATTAATTTATTTGAGATTCGAGCACGTCACGTTTGAGTCTCAGACACACCCTTTTCATCGTATGGCTTCCAATGAGTTGACTATTACTAATACCTAGCAATATGATGTACAGTCTCGGGACATGTAGTTGTTTGCCACTTTGCGACGTCGCCGCTTGAAACAAGACCTTTCTAGAATTTTGTAAAAAAAATACCATGACAAACTTAATGGGTTAAATTTTATAAAACTTACAGGGATGAAGAGCTAATAGAGAGCAGCAATAAACAATAAATGATTAAAAAAAAATTCACTTTTGGTTCTCAAGTAGAACGCATTTAAAAGTGAATGTAAATTTTAAAACATCACTATTCCCGTAGACGCTAACGTTAACGTCACAGAAAACTGTCATTTTAATTTGTGTTTGCGTTTAAATTACTACCATATGGAAACAACAGAAACCGAGAAGCTACAATAAAAATGCTTATTGTGTAAATCAATTTGCTTTCATTTGGTACTTTTTTCAAAATTGTAGCTTCTATAGTTTTTGGACAATACTTTTTTGCAAAACATCTGGAAATACATCGATTTAAGCGGCAACGTCACTGGGTGGAGAGTGGGTATGTCCTGTGGCTGTATATATACACAGGAGCTTGAAGTTTGGTCCTTACATTACATGTTTATGCCTCATAACCAAAAGCTTAAATGTCATCATTACGTAATGACATTATGAGCTTTCGGTTTAGGGGCTATAGGAGTGAATAAGGATTGAATTTCAAGCTCCTGTGATATATTTCCTGAATATTCCTGAAAACAGGGGTAAAGGTCACTAAATATTCATATTTCTCGAATTAATTCTGGCCAGTGACCTATTTTATATTTCTTTATATAGGACAGTGTCCTACAAGACTATGCTAATGCATCAGTATATAAATATATAAGTTTTAAGAAAATGCGCTTTTAAGTTTTTGGCATTTACGCATATTATAACGCTAAAATGTTAACGTTTTTATGACGCGATTAGCAAAGTGAAAAAACGGCGTCTGTGACATTTCTGCTAGACAAAGCATTTTAGCGATATTTTATTCAATATTTAACAATTTCTCTTAATTTAAAAACAGCATAAAATATATGAAAAACGCATTTACATATCTTATTTAGAGAGAAATTAGTTTGAGGAAACATCTTTTCATTTAGTATTGAAATAATGTCTCATATTTCCGAAGACGCCATTAGCGTGAGTGTGACATTTTTGCTAGACATAGCAAAATAACAAATTTTTGCTCTAATTATGGAAAAAATCAAGAATAAATCCAAATTTTAATTCTATTTTGAAAACGCATTTTTGTGATATACTTCGAATTTCAAAAACACGAGGCACTAGAAAGTAATACATCAACATAAATACACAGACCCCATGTTTTCAACGTTTTCTTTAAATCTCTACACGTTCCGTTTCTTTGCTTGGTTGGCTATTTCTTGTTAGTTTGCCGATTAACGCCAATTTCGCGCATGTCGTCGTGAGGATAAGCACAAAAAGAAGCTATGCGGGGAAAATTACAAGATTTCATGCATTATTAGTTAAAACTTTTGGATTAAGAAACACTCCGCCAAACAATTTCTGTTACGTTTCTACATGCAAAAAATCGGCAATTTATACGGAACATGTTAGCGATAACTTTTTCTTTGTATCTTAATTTGTCTTTCGTTTTTCATCAATGTAAAATATAATTAATAACCTTTTCTTTGATGTTTAGTTTGTAAAAATGTATAATGGAATAAGTGAAATAGAGAACTTTCAATAGAGAGGACCCCTACGTTTTTAAAATTAACACCAACATCTGACGCGACGTCAGTGACACCGGTGAGGCTCGAACCCGCGGCCCCTTGGTCTCGAGTCAAGCACTCTTCCATTGAGCCACTGCGCCCCTTGATCTAATGTGTCGACAAACTGGGAAAATAACAGCATTGGCGGATCCAGAGGGGGACAGGGGGTCCGGAAATCACAAAAATATAGGGTTTCTTAGCAATACTTGTCCCGAGCCCCTGAATATCACCAAGCTACCAAGCCATCATTCAATGTTGGGCCACCATCGGCACTTCAGCAAAACGCCATTTAATGGCGTTTCACTGGCGGGCCGATGATGGCCCGCTTATAGTGTATTTGGATCCTCCCTCCCCTCATCAACTACAAAGAAAACGTTGTCAAAGTTGGACCCCCTCTGACAAAACTTTCTGGATCTGCCCATGAACAGGAGCACAACTAGACCACTGGGAACATTCCAGTCAAGTTTGGGGGAAGGAAATTTATATACTTCAAGGCTTATATTTGGCGGGTATTTTTAATTGGCACCATTCACGGAAAACGAAAATTGCCAAAATATGAGACCGCGAAATACATAGACCAGTTCCGAATTCAGTTACACAATAAAGCCCCTATCTCACTGGACTGCGACTGTTTTGCGACAGCTGGCGACAAACATCGCGAGTGGGTCGCAAAGCAGTCTCGAAACAGTCGCCAGTGATTCGTAATTTCCTCGCATGTGTCGCCAAGTGGCGCAAAGTAGTCGTGAAAATTTTGAACATGTTCAAAAATTTTATGCGACAAAATTCCTCGCAAAATGGTGACACCTTCCAACAATCCAGCTCCTTCCAGCCCTCTAGTTCCTTCGAACAGCGTAGTACCTTCCTAGTCTGAGGTTTCAATGCTTGCTAGAATGTTTATTTTTCTTGGTTTATCATTTCTCGCAAAATGATCGTGCGACAGTCGCACGACCTTCGCGCGACAGTCGCACGACGTTCGTGAGAACGTCGTGAGGCGGTCGATGGTAATAAATGTTCGCAATTTAATCGGGCGAACATCGTTCGAGTGTCTCGCGAATGTCGCGCGAATGTCGTGCAACATTCGCCAATGATTCTTGCGACAATCGTACGACATTCGTGCGACTGTCGAAAATATGTCTTAATCACCCTTTCGGTGCGACCGCAATGTGATTATGGTTGCAATGTCGTTTTTCTGTCGCCAAAACGTGTCTCAAATTAGTCTCTAAATAGTCGCAAATTGCTCGCATCCCAGTGAGATACTAGCTTAAGCAATGAATGGACACACATCCTTAGTATTTTGGATCTGTATCGATAAATCAACTTTTGAATAGTAAAGTTTGTTCCACGTTGAGAAAATCACTTAAAAGGGTCTATGAGGGCTGTTCAAATATGAATGCAAGTAGCTTCATAACTTTCTTCACATATATGCTACGACAAAATGGTAAACGGTTCTATAAAGGACTATATGTCACCTTTAAACTGGCACCAGACCTAAAGAAAAATACAGTATACTTATCGAGCTATAGCCCTTCGAATGAGGGTCACGTTAGTATACTAACAAACTCAAAAATAGTAAATGAGTATGATCAGGAAATACCACAATCACAAACTGCAGACAACCCAGTGGCACCGTGAGGAAGAGCCGCTCAACCATCACGAGACACCAGGAAGACAAATTAAGCAAAGCAATCAGCTCTCTCTTCCCCATCAAGATGATTGCAATACTAAAATGGACATAAAGTAACGTACAACAAAACATAGAACAATTACAAACTCCCACAATGGGAGCAACAATAAACAGAAAGTCAACAACAACAGAACCACCGCCTTAGAACGGACAGCAGCCTAAGCCACCGGGGGGCTTAAATGCATTTTACTGGTACCAAATCTTCGCCCTAGATTCTGCTGTTGTTGAAGTACAAAAAATGTTCAGCTCGCATGGAGGCCATCTAACTAATGCAATGTATCATCATGGAAAAACACTCTAATCAAATTACTACACCATGATGAAACAAAGAAAAGGGCTCATGACTCACAGATAGTCAGAGCTAAAGAAAACCTCAAGTTGAGCCACGGTGGGTCCAGCTACAGATAAGCATCAGGCCCCAACCCACCGATTAAAGCTTTACGTCAGAGCCGTCATAGAGTCTGAGGCCCGACCACCGTCGTGCAATTAAAGAGGAAACCATAGCTATAAACCGTGATTGGGTTTACAACTAGGCATGCAGATTGTCGCATGATATCCAAGTTATATCCAACCCTTATATAACGTTTAACTATCTTTTTGAATTGATCACTAAAATTAGGTTTTCCAACAATTCGTTTGAATTTATAGACTAAATCACCATAAAATATAGGTTCTGATATGCCTTGTTGCAGAAGGGTTTTTAACCCAATGTTGTATTTAACAATTAACTCTGAGTGTCTGTGGTAGAATTTAGAAAATGCTTTTCGAATTTTATGATATCTATAACCTTGTTTTAATAATTTAGCAGTTAAAAATAAGTTTCTGTTGTTGAAGTCATCAACATTAGAACATACTCTAGCAAAACGAATAAGCTGAGAAATATATACACCATAGGAAGGAGAGCGAGGAACATCTCCATCAAGAAATGGAAAATTTACTATTTCAAAATTAAAATCATCCCGTTTATCATAAATTTTAGAAGAAACTATGCCATTTGTTATTGACAAGTTCAAGTCCAAAAATGGAGCTTCAGTATCAGAAGAATTCAACATATACCTGTGATATAGACGAGCGTATAATTCTTCGATAAACAGGTGAAATTTCTTGAAATTTTATAGAAGTATCCACATATTCTTAAATAATGATTCTGTGAAAGTTGCGAAAATCCGACATGCTTTTGTTAAATTATAACGTATGTTTGCAAATAAATGGTAAACAAATCACCACTTTTCAGTTAAACTTATCTCTAACAAAATGCACGAAGCAACATTTAAACTAGTTTTAACTAAAAAACAATAGGTTGATCGCTCATACTGAGTTGTTGCTACAAATTATTGATGGATAGTGGGTTAATTTTTAAACGTTGAAAAGCATTTTTATTAAGTAAAAATGCCTTAAGTGAAGGGGTTATAGAATTTATACTTATTTTTTTTTTGTCATAAAATTGCGACTTTATCATAGTCTAAATTTGAACGTAAACTTTAAGTTTGACCACTATAGGCATTGTTTACAATAAAACTACTCACCTGGTCTTGAGGACTAGACAGATTGAACATATTTCAATTAATGTAAACACGTCTTTAAGAAGCAGAAAAATGCTTGAAAAATGATATAAAATGTGATTACTCTGTAAATAGAGGATGGCGCATTTTGAATACTCCCTCATGACATATTTAGCATGTTTTCAGCAAAACGCAAAGAAAACGACACAGCGACGTTCATTATTACATCACCAGTAGATAGGCCTAACTCAAAATGACGTTTATCATAAAATTAATGACGTCACAAACGTGCCTGTTTACTCCAGATTGAAACAGGATTATATAAACTTTTTCCAGCAAGCAACTTTAGGATTGTTACTTAAACTTGCATCTAAAATTTGGTGCCATTTTGTCTAAAACTTACAAAGATATGACACTATATCCGCACATGTACCAAAACGTGCATAGCAATTTGCTTCAGAAAAACTTCAGTATAAAGGAATGGCCTTTATATAAGGGTCTGTAACTCGAGAAATATAGTGAGTGTTTCTTTATGTTTGTTGCCATTTCAAAGGCGACAAATAGTTCTTTCCAGAAAGGTATGACATTTTGTCGTAGCATATATGTGAAGAAAGTTATGAAGCTACTTGCATTCATATTTGAACAGCCCTCGTACTATTAAAGGAAAGAATATGCTCCCCATAGGGATCATGTTCTTTCCTTTATGAGTAGCCCTTTTGAAAATATTTAGAAAATATCTTTTAAAAGGCATTAATTGAGAAACCGCCGAAATTAAACTACGCCAATATGTTATATTTTATGAATCGCCAAATTTTGATGTCATGAATATTAATCGTTTTACAGTATGATAATCAAATATGGTCATCAGTAGCCATAATTGTTGATGTGCCGGAATTAATTTTTCTGAATTTCTTTTAGGTTGGGTCGTTATTCAGTCCGAGGCTCGACCAATTGCTTTGCAGTTGAAGAGGAAGTGGCTGTGTGTGTTATGTGCATCTTCCCCGTGGTGCCATCGGTTGGTCTGCAGTCTAAGATTGTGGCATTTCCTGTTAATACCCCATGTTGTTGTTGTTGTTGTGTTTGAGTTTAACGTCCCACCAACAGCTTAGGTCATATGAAGACGGGGCCACACCTTAAAGTCTAATCCAACAGACTGGTGAAGCCGGGAATAGAAACTGCGACCCCTGGTTTACAAAGCGAGCGGTTTATCCACTACACCAATGGCGGCTCCTAATACCCAATGCTTTTTGCAAATGGACAAGTAGATTACTAGGGGAATGTTTAAGACAATTTTAAGAAAATCAACACAGTAGTTTCAGAAGATATGCAATAAGATGTATCTTTACAGTGTTAACTAAAGTACAATACACTGTGTTTAAGATGGCTGCCATTCAGCCTTATTTGACTACATACCAGAATCAAAAATTGCAGAAACTATGGACCAGTAGATGCACATACCAGGCAATAAGCAATAATCAAATAAGTAAATTTGAAGGATATGTGTATTAAGTGGAAAGATGACTGTGGCTGGTCAAATTTGTCGACCTAAGGCACCAAAATCACAGGTGCACCTGCTAGAGGGACAAGCCAGGTGTGTTGCAGAAAAAACGACCATTGGTCCTGGAGAAGATGCAATAATGAGATTGTTACAAAGTAAAATGAAGGGCTACCACCAATTTACAAGATGGTCGCTATGTAACTAGGGGAGTCACCAGTTCAAAAGAGATACCATAAAGAATTAATCAAAAATAATCATATAAGTATATGCACAGGAATCAAAATCACAGGTGCACAACTAGACATCTAAGGAAATATCCCAGAGAAGTTTAGGAAAGAACTGAAGAGTGAAAACAAAACTGGTAGAGGGTTAAGTAACAGGTAACTTGTAATTTAAAATTTGGCTGCCTTACGACGAATCAAAACCAAAGACCAGTGCAAGACTTCATCGCCAGGGGAACATTAAAGGTAAGTATTGAATAATCTGTCCAGTGGGTTCGGAGGATAAAACTATAAGAATCTATCATGAGTGTGAGGGTGAGATAGAAAAATCTGTCCTGCAGATCACCATTTGATTGGGAGGCTTGCCGTGTGATGACAATTGGTGATATCGAGGGATGCGTTTTCTCTCCCATCCTCACACAAAAAAGGATTATTTTTCTTGCTCACCATTAAATCCTGCATTTTTATATTTGAAAAAAACGCTCCCAGAAGTTCCTGAATATGCTGAGATGGGACATGTCAAGACAACATAACTTTAACATAACAATGACGTCAAGGTGGGCCATCAGGTTGGGATTTTCCTGTCCCCACTGAACACCAATGATGGATTCTATTTGTCTGTAAACGACCATATTTGTTGATGGATCAGACAGAACCAAAATGGTAGAAGCCTAATTAAAACACTATGGAACATATCAACAAGTTTTGGAAAACTATGTGTAGGGTTCTTGAAGATTTGTGTTGATGATTTACGTCCCAGTCAATAATTTTCATGTAAGGATGTTTTTCTGTCTTCCTGGGTTGAACCAGTACTTGACATGCTGTACCAGGATAAAATGTCTTGCTTAAGGACAAAACGCAGTGCGAACTAGTTACCCTTAAATCGCAGGCCTATCACTAAGCCAATGTCCTCCTCAATATGAAGGCGATGCGATAACAACAAAAAGTGAGTATGATCAGGAAATACCACAACTACACACTGCAGACCAACCCACGGCACTGTGAGCAAGCGCCACAGAACATTTATAGTAACAAGACATCAGTACAACAATAATAGCAAAGCAACCAGCTTTCTCTTCCTATTCAAGCTGATTGCAAATCTAGAATGGACACAAAGGAATGCATAACAAAACAATAAGTTAGATGTATTGAAGGACGCTAGACATGTCACTCAAGATGGAATTAGACCTTTAACAACCTTCTTATGCTGATATTGTCTATTTTAACTCAGTAGGAAGTGTTTTTGCAATCTGATAAGAGTAAGATTTGTAATATGACTCCTTTTCAATGCAAGAAGAATTGCAAATTACACCAACTGCCAACCAGTGCTGCCGGCCAAGTTTTCTCAAAAAGAGTTTGATCACCAATCTATCAAAGCAGAATGAAGCGATGGTTTCACTGGTTTAAAGAGTGTTACTTTAAGTAGGAAATGTGGAAAGTCACTGAGAAAATGATCACTGCTCCATGAGAAACTTTGTGCCATAGACATTGTCACTAAATTAAATTTCAAAGCACTGATGAAACTATGGCATTAAATTGAGTGACACTTAACCCTTATCAGCCATCCATTAAAACCATTTACAAACGGCAACCATGATAATGGGGTCCCCGCATCTGTTATTCAAACTTCAACAAGAGACCATTTAATCACTTTTACGACAAAGAGTGCCCAGTAAAGCTTCCAAGAGTTTAGTCTTGTTGGTGATCCTCTTAGAGATTTATCATGAGATAAAATCGAATTTGTTAAGCCATTCTTTTCATACTGCTGTTATAAAGAGCTAAACGTATGCACTCTTAGCATTGACTAAAATCTACCTGTATCTTTAATTATAAACTCATGGTAGAAGTTTTCACAGTGGGCGAGACCTTCTCTATGACAAAGACACTGGATGGTGAAAAAACAGACGATGCCATTGAGTCATAGTTGATACTTGAAGAGTATACCAAAGCTAATCACTATGTAAGGTTTGCAACTAACAAAAGGCAAACGACAAAACCCCCAACAATTGTTTTCACAATGGATTTCCTTGGTGTTGATACCCTTTATATGAAGATATTAGATAAATTTACACATTCTCTTTTTTCCCCATTTTACAGACGATTGTCACACTATAAATCAAAATAGTTCACCTGCCTATGTAAAACAGGGCAGATTAACCCAATATGGTGGATAGTTATATTAAAGACATTATATTATATTCGAACACACCTCGCCTATATAGCCAGTGCTAAAAAATTGTGTTATATGAAACAACAAAGTCACAGTTTCAAAGGCGGGAGGAAAACGTGCGCTAGCTGACGTCAATTGCCACTGCAAAACGACATTAGTCATGGCATTAGATGGTGTAACATCGTTTTGACACTTGAAAGACGTTAAAAATACATGTAAACGTATGCGAAGCAGTTGAACTATTGCAGAATTTTTTCAGTGCAATGGGAGAAAGTTGGCAGAAGCTGAAGGCTTCAAATGTGTTTTCAGTGTTTGTGAGTTCTGTTTGAAATAGATCTGATCTAGTGCATGAATTGTTGAGAATAATTCACTGTTTGTAGGTCAGTTGTCTGAAGATAAATCACTTGCGCTGCACGCTGACGATTTGATCTTCTTTACAACTTACCTCCAAACAGTGAATTATTACTCAACAATTCACTGCTAAAGCTGATCTATTTCTTAAAATTATAGAGAATGCAAATACCTACTTCTGTAACATTTTATATGCATGCTAAAAGTGAAGGATAATAACTAATTTTTAGAAACTTGAGGCGGGCCCCTTGCTTTGTTAATTCAATAAATTGTTTAAATGTTTGTTTGACATACTGATCATATCAATACTATCAGGGCCGTCGTCGGCTTTTGGAAAGTGGTACGGCCATTGAACGCCGTCGACGTTCACCGAGTGCCGAAGGCACGAGTGGGGGGAGAGCACGAGAGGGGGTACGTCTCCCTCTCGTTAGGGGGGTTTGGGGGATCTCCCCCATGAAAATTTGTAATTAAAGATGACTAAAGAAGCGATTCTGTTGCACTTTGAGACCATTTTTGCTTGTGAAACTCAGCTTATTTTACAGACATTATAGCCATATTTCAAATGCCTACCACATACGCTTTCGACTGACCCCCTATCCCTCCCACAACCACCAAAATATCGGGTCTCATCAAAGTTAACTAATCCTTCTAAAAGTATCAGTTAATTCTGATACAGATATCCCCGCTATAGTTGTTTGTTTTTAATTATTATTATTTTTTTTAATCATATTTTTATCAATTGTTTTTTTTTTTTTTTTTTTTTTTTTTCTTTATATCTGTTCATTATATTTACGTACATGTAACCGTATATACATTTAAACCAGCGCACAACATTCTCAGGCTTTTAGATAAAAGAGCGTAATAAAAATATTTTTCTCTATTTCTTAACCAAAAAACATATGTCATGGGTACTCAAAATACCGTCTCATTGAGGCATTTTTTGTGAGAACTCAAAACAAATGCTAAAACAAATGCTAAATTTTCAACCAAAAGATAAGCATTGGGTACACAAAAGCATCGTCTTCATGAGACGGTTCTTTTGCGCACCCATTGCGAATGTTCAAACTGATGGATGAGAAAATATTCACAATTTCATGCTGAACTATTTTCGCCTATCTGCATGATTCTGTAGAATAGTTGTGCGCCAAGAGAAGTCTAAAATCAGGCTGTGCTTTTAAGCTGTCTGATTGTCTGTCTTCGCTGGGCGGATAATAAGGGTATTGTGCCTATAGAGTACACAGTGTAAACCCTTCAGACTGTGCGGATGTGCAGGGTGGTCTGAGTTTTAATGGACACAGGTGTAATTCTATGCTATGCTATGTAATTATTTAGTATACGTTTTTTTTAGAAACTACACAACTGAAATTAAAACTTTCCAATCATGCACCTTTGTCGTTCGTTTCTTGCAGTGAACTCGTTCGCGATTGCTTTCAAGTCGAGAGCGTCTGTTCTTTCTTTGTGTACATGTAAGGTAATAAGATTGTTCATTCTCGTCTGAGTCATAGTACTCCTCAAATAAGTGTTCACTCTGGGCAAAGCTGAAAATGTTCTTTCACTGGTGGCATTTGCTGCTGGAATCACCAAAAGTATAACGACGAGCGTCACAATTTCAGAATAAATCGCTCGCATTACTGGTTTGAGCTCACGTAGGTAACCAAATATGTCTGATAGTTTGATTGTGCCACTGCCTTCATTTTTCTAGCTAGTCTCTGTAGCTGAGTAAACTGGTTTCAGTCTAGCTTTGTCGGACCGTGACCGAAGATAGGTTTTGTCGCGTCGAGGCCCAACTATAATTACTGTCTTTAACACACATTTCTTAATCGTGTTTGTTTAACCATTGTCTTTCACACCCTGAGGCGGACGAAATGTTGACCAGCACACGGTTTATCGTTAATATTATTAATCTTTGATCATCGCAAAAATCGGTCATTAAAAGAGGTCTAGAAGAAAACATGAGAAAATGGCTCTGCAAAAACATATTTGGCCCAAAAACGTGGTCTGGCTTAAACCATTTCGGGCAAAAAAGTGGTCCGGCCATAGCCGGACCGGCCGTACCGCCGACGACGGCCTTGACTATAAAAATGGGCAGTTCCATTGTATAATTTAACGGGTCACAGGTTCTATTTTCGAGCTATTTCTGCCCCTGAAGATTGTCTTATCATAGCAAACTTAGCAGACCACAGGCTTTCAAGTGCCCATCAACAGAAAAGTAGGGGAAAGTAGGGATAAAAATTTGGAAAAAGTAGTGAAAAGTAGGATTGGTGTAAAAAAGTAGGGATAGTAGGGCTTTTCCAAATATAAAATTCATTACAATGAGCTGTTTGAAATAAGTAATTTCAGATTAAATGAGCAAGATAATACCTGTGACAATAGTACTAGTCAAACAGAGAGACTTTTAGGTTAAACATAAAAAATTGAGATGTTAAGCGGCTTGCTTCCTGAATGAACATAGAAGTTAATTTATAAAATCTGAGTGAGCAAGGAAAAATTCTGGATTTTTACGTGTAAATGACATTTTAGAATGAAAAAGGAGGGATAGTAGAGCATTTTCATGAAAAAGTAGGGAAAAGTAGGAGCAGATCAAAAAAGTAGGGAAAAGTAGGAAAAATAGGAAAAGTAGGGCCCACTTGAAAGCCTGATCACACTTTTTTTTTACTTTTAAAGACTGATTGATATATTTGCATTAATTTATGAAGAGACCCATTTATCTTATGATATGAGCACAGTGGCTCAGTATTAAAGTGCTTTACTTGGGATAGAGGGGATCCAACTTTGAGTCACCATATCAAATCTGACCAATTGATATGGTTCCAGATGGACAGGCTGAAGCACAGATAACACCAAAACTATATCCCTTTGTCTGGAGATAATAACTATGGTACAGCAATTATAATGAAAATATAAAACCAAGACACACCATGGCAATGTATGTTATTAGGCAGACAATTTTTGTAGTTTTTGATTTTAATATAAAGAGTTTCTAAGGTGAGATTACTGTCATTTCTTCTTGTCTTGTAATTCTGTTTCTGTGGTTTCTTCTAATGGTTTCTTTTTAAATATTATATGATCTTCAGGCCTGGAAATAAACAAGCATACCTGTAGTTGAGCATGGCATGAGATTATTGAGCCGCAACATGTGATTTCCAACTATGTGGCATTTTGACAAGGGTAGACCCAGACGAGCATGAGCAGCCTCCTGTTACGCTTAGAAACTACAAATGATGCTCAGTCAGTAGCTTAACACTCATAGAATATTAAAGCGACTAGCAAAGGCTCTGATCAGACTGCACGTATGCGCAGGCTGATCTGAGGCTTTGATGGTTGCACATTTGTTTGTTTGTTTGATTCTTTACGTCCCATCAAGAATCTTTCAGTTAAACAGGGACGGGTCTTCCTGGGTTGAACCAGTACTATGCTAGGATAAATGTGTCTTGCTCAAGGACCACAACGCAGTGATGTGGGTGAGGCTCTGATGGTCGCACATACCACATTGTTGGAAATCTCATGTCGCGGCTCTTATGTAAGTTGTTATGGCAATATGTGAACAGCAAAGGTGCATATCAGGCTGTACATCAGCACCTTTTCTGTTCACTGTTTAAACAGAGAAATGGCAATACTTGTGACATCCAAATTATCAAGTTTATATATAGATGGTCTTTGTAGCTGAGGAGGTTAGTTGGAGTATAACAGGTCAGTCCTGCTATAACACCCACATGCGGAATCACAGATCTGCTGCACCAAATAAAGGCACAACAAAATTTAACAATTTTTTTTACTTATTCTAGTCTCCATTAACATGGCAGTGTCTTTAAGTAAAATTGAAATGGTCTTTTTCCTATAATTTCACTGTAAAAGTGTCCCTTTATGAATGCTTCACTAATTATACAGTCCATTCATATGGACCCCAGACATTACATTATAAAGGGACTGCACCGTAGTTCAAGATGAGATGAAGTCAAAGTGAATTGTCCAAATTTTTCAAAAAGTATGGAAAGAAGTTAACTCTTTACCTACTAGTGTTGTCTGCTGATGGCCTTTGCAAACAGCTTGGACCCAGATCAGGCCCGACAAAATGTCATGCCTGACTGTGATCCAAACTGTTTGACACTCTGAAGGTATTCCTAAAATAATTTTTCAAAAAAGTTGATTTTGAAAAATCACCAGCCGACAATAAAGATTGTAAATTTACCCAGTTAAATGCCTGTATTATGAGTAGACTTACCTATCAAAAAGTTTGGGAAAGTTTTCAATCACTTCTTGTGTTTAGTCCAACTCTCTTAGGTATCACCTGTATTTGTCTAAATACATCAATACTGTTATTAACTTACCAATCAAAAAGTTTGGGAAAGTTGTCTATTTCTTCTTGAGTGTAGTCTTCAATTCTCTTAGGTATCACCTGTATTTGTCTGATTACATCACTAACATTGTTCATAATATGATCTGGTACCTCCTGAAAGCAGAAGATTTTTTCTATATTTCTATACACATTGGATAATAGACTTTTCCGAACCACACCTTGAATGCCTCTCAAAAGTCATCTTTGTTTGTTTGATTTGATTCTTTAAGTCCCATCAACAATCTTTCAGTTATAATGGGGTCTTCCTGGGTTGAACCAGTAATAAGCTAGGATTAATGTTCTTGCTCAAGGACACAATGCAGTGACGCCGGTTAGGCTCAACACGCGGCCCTTCGGTCTCGAGTCAAGCACCCTACCACTGAGCCACTGCGCTCCCTGTCAAAAGTCATCTGATAGTGAATAACTGACCAATGCAACAATATCTTAGCATAAGAAATAGTACCACAAACAATATTACATATGTTCAATCTCCCACAATTAATCTGAAGTTAGCCTCACATTTAATAGATGGATGCAAACCTGTTTAAAGTAGGCATTGTTTTCCGAACAGGGAATTTTTGCATGCTCCTTGTCATTTGTTGATTTTTGTCAAAATGAATGTTTTGTTGTTGTTGTTTTTAATCTTTCAGTAATACCATTAGGGTGTCAAACAATTCAGATAGTGTCAACTGATAGTAACACCCAAAACATATGTTTCAACTTATGGATAAGAAAAAAATTGCCAATTTTATGCTAACACCTTTTCTTTATCTAAACCTACTAGAAGAACCTAACACAATATTCCCTCAATCTTTGGCAGGGAATGATAATCAGAACAGTAAGCTTTTTGTGAATGTGTTAGGTTGACTAAAGCTTCTCATCACGGTTAACAGTATTTGGCTTGACTATTGTATATGACTGTAGAGGTAATATAAGCATAAACTCTTTTGAAATAATGCATTTTTCCAAAAATGAAATAATTCAGCAAATTGGTAATATTCTAATATATTGCAAACATCTTTACCTGAAAAAAGGCTTTATCAGTCACCTCTTATTTTAACTGGAGTGTTGCACGATGCCTGATAAACATTGTCTATCTCACGGCATGTGCCTTTATCAGGTCATGATGACGATGCACTTTTTGAATGACGTTGGCAATGACCTGAATCAACACAAAAATCGATCATTACGTCTTATTTGCTAGTTTGAAAAATGAATCAACTTGGTTAGCTGATGAATAGAATACCAGGTTCGCGTCTTTTGATATCAAGTTTACCAGGCTCGGCTTCGAGAACACATGTTGAATTGCTCGGCAAGCCTCGTGATGTCAACATGCATTCTCGAAAGCCTTGCCTGGTAAACTTGATATCAAAAGACTCATCTTGTATTCTCTATTTACCAGCACATTAAAGACCAAAATTAGAGCAGTCTGATCATGGTTTTAACTCTTTCCTTGATAGCAGATCAAAATTCCAGAAGATTTAGCATACCTCATCTGGATAAAGATGTAGTCTGGCCATCATTGTTCTTCTTCTAAGATCTTTTGGTAAGGCACGATACACTGCTTTATGCATTACCTGTCAAGAGAAATAAGTAAACTTATCTTCGGTAAGGCACGAAACACGGCTTTACTCATTACCTGTCAAGAGAAACAAGTAAACTTATCTTCGGTAAGGCACAATACACTGCTTTACTCATTACCTGTCAAAGAAAAACAAAATCAGCAGACGACAAAAAAGGCATGCCAAATTACCCAGTAGGCAAAGAGTTAAAGCAAAGCCAAAGAAGTATGGTATAATCTCCAAGTATTCAAACTTACCTTGGTTGGGTCTATCTCATGTAATCTCCAAGCTGATGTCACTGAAAAACCTCCTGCATATCTGCAAAATAATAACAATATTTACTAGACCTATCAAAATGTTGAAGATACTCAAAAGAACCATAAAAAGTAGTAGATTTCTTGAGTTCTGCTGTTCTGCACATCACTGGAAGAGGCTTTACATTTGTATAAATTTAATGATAATACAATGTATATCAAATGGTTTAGGGGTCACAGACTGCAGGGCTTCAGATTTTTTCCAAGATTGGTGGGCCAAAGTGACCCATGGAGCAAAAAATAGTGGGTAATTTTTTGAAATGATGGGCCCAAGCATAATAAACTAACCACAGTTGACATTTGGGTAGTATACTCTATCTACACAGTGATGCATATATGTATATTGACTGCTGATTATACAGTAAAACCTGTCTTAAGCGACCACTTAAAAAGGAAGACCAATTATCACTAAATGCAGGTCAAAAGTATTGCAGAATGCTCGGGAGCATTCTGCAATCCTTTTGACCTTCATTAAACTACCATTTTGTTATTAAGATCTTTATTTTGTCCTTTTTTTGAGTGGCTGCTTAAAACATGTTTTACTGTATTGACAACTGTTTTGTGGAGTTCATAGACTCACTGTAAGATGAATATTTTTATTAAAGTGAGATCTTTTCACAGCTGAAAAGGATGGGTCCACTGGACCCACTGCCTTGGAAAGTTATCGGCCATATTTTGAAATTATGGGACAATGACCCTGGCCCACCATAAATCTGAAGGCCTGAGACTGGACACAAAAATGTATGCTAGGGCCAACACTCTCCTTGTACTTAGTAAAATCAACCTTCAGGGACAGAAAAACATCATGAATATTGTTATGGCATGTGAAAAAGCAAGTGAGTATGATCAGGAGATCAGGAAAGTTACAATCACACACTGAAGACCAACCCACGGCACGGTGAGGAAGGGCCACAGAGCTTTTAACAGTCACAAGACATCAGGAAGACAATTAAAGCTATTAGCGACCAGTTCTCTCTTTCTCATTAAGATGATTGCAAATCTAGAAAGGACAAAAAGTAATGAGTCTTTAAAATATATAACAATCCAGATAAGAGTGCGTAACTGAAAATTATTTTCTTATTTCTCAACCAAATATATGTTGTGGGTACTCAAAAGAACCGTCTCCATGAGAGGGTTCTTTTGAGCAAACAAAACATATAATAAACTGATGGGTAAGATATTTATCGCAATTTTACGCTTAAAAAATCTATTCACTGGCCCTATGTATAAGGCGGTGGTTCTGTTGTTGTTGATTCATAGTTTATTGTTGCTCCCATTGTTTGTTACTGTTTTGTGTTTGTCCTTGTTATATAACGCAGTACATTGTGTCATTCTAGTTTTGCGATCATCTCACAAGGAGCTAGATGCTTTACTTAAAACTGTGTTTTTATAAGTCCTGTGGCCATTTGTGTTCTGTGCCTCTTCCTCGTGGTGTAGTGGTCTGTGATTTCCCCATTTCCTGGTCATACTCATACTCACTTGCTTTTTGCTTATGTTCAAATGGCTCTTCCTCATGGTGCCATGGGTTGGCATGTGAGGCCAAATAAAAAGATATGTGTGGTTCAGGTTACACCCTGAAAAAATTAGGGCAGGTAGGTAGGATACTATTTTTTTTTTTTTAATTTTTTCTTGAAATATTCAGACCTGCTTGGAAATGTAACAAATAAGACAAAACTGATATAAAAGGGTCTATTTTTTAAGATATAACCTTGTTTTAATCCTTTTACTTTTAAAACCAAAGACTGAATGCATTCAGATGTATTTTTTGCTAAATTCTGAAGTTGGAAGAGAATAGCAGAACAAAATACTTTTGTTCTGCTATTCTCTTCCAAAGTTCAGAATTTGGAGAAAAAAGTTTTGGGTAGGGTGTAAAATTTTAGGGTAGGTCAGGTAGCCTGATCCACAGATATTTTTTTTATTTGGCCTGATCTGTGATAGTGGTATTTCATCATAATGCTAACTTGCATTCTTTTTTTTTCAGCAAATTGGATCAGTTACTGCAAGTTAACAAAAATTATGAATGATTTAAAGCTAGTCACCTGATGAAATGCCCGAGCAAGCAGTGCAGACACAGATTGAATCAGGGCACCATATCATATCTGGTGAGATGAAAGAATCTTAATGCAGAACAGCTGCTATGCTCAGAGTCTCAATATGTATATTACATGGCAGGATGACTAAATCTATGTGCAGATAACCTGCAACGCATTCCCTTTAAAATGCTAAATTTGGGATCCATAGGAATGAACCATATAACTCATTTTATAAGCAAATTATGTTATAACGGGACAATTTCACAAAGTCGTTTTCGTAAATGACCATTCCCATTCCATGGTCATTTTCCTATAATTTCTTTGTAAAATTCCATTGCAAAAAAAAAAGGAAGCCTCCGCATGATGAGGTGCGTTAAAACGGAACTGCATTGTATCAATCTGGTCATAACATGGCAGGATAATGAAATCTATTTGCAGTTTATCGTGTTGGCTAACAGCATCAATCTGTAAATTACCTGGTATGATGAATAGTGCTTGCTGTGCTAACATCAATCCGTAAATTACCTGGTATGATGAAAGTATCTATCTGTTCTCCATAATTCATCTGCCATTGCTACATGTCTTGTGTTCATAACTACCACATGGTCACCAACATCAGCTGTAAGAAATGGTAAAAAACCCACCATTAAACCCTGAACATACCAGGACTGTCATGGATTCTCCACAGTTATCAGTTAAGCAAAAATTTTCAGCTTAAAATTGCGATTATTTTCTTATCCACTCCTACGACTAGGGTAGATACATAGATCAGATCTGATCAGGTTTTCATCGCAGCCTAATCCGTTTTCTATAAATAGCACAGACCCTAGTCGTAGGAGTGTATCCATCAGTTTAAACATATGTTTTGGGTGCTCAAAAGAACCGTTTCATTGAAACGGTTCTTTTGAGTACCCACAACATATGTTTTGGTTGATAATTAAGAAAATAATTTTCAGTTACACACTCTTATCTGGGGCCCTGGGTTATTATCATTAATTCAATTTGATTTGATTTTATTATTTGTTGTAATTTCAAAATTAACAACTTTAAAAATATAAACATGACATGGTGTTTAGTAAGTTTTGGTTTGTTGATTTATGTCCAATGTCAACAGCTATGGTCATTTTGGGACAGTCAGTTCACCTAACCTCACTTTTTTCCTGTGCATGCTTGAACAAGGGGTTAACCAGTACTTCGTGCACATACTTTCGCTTGTAACTGACAACAATCCTTCTTGAATGAATCAGAAGAAGGGAGTAGAATGACCGAAGAAATTATTTCATGATCAATCTCCACGAAAGTATGGGACCGGGCCAGGATTGAACTAGCAACCCCTTGATCTGTAGTCAGACACACATCTGTAGCCAGGTACGTTAAAGACAGCGCTACACAGCCCGGTGTGTTGAGTCAGTAAGTTAAACGTCATAGCTAGAGAACAAATGTTCGTGACATAGTTGGAAGAATGATTGCTGAAAAGGAAAAACTGAAGACAGAAATGTCATTATAATGTGCAGGACATAGACTGGGATTTTCCTACCCTTTAGAAGGTGGGTCCACGGACCTGTTGAACTTGGGAAAAAAAGCATTTGGACCGTCAAAATTGGGGAAACTTGTTGTAGTCCTAAAGAACTGGACCACCATTTTAAATGGATTAAAAACCATATAAGAAATTAGCAGTGCAAAACTGTAGCATATCTCAGAAAAACTTGTGAAAAATATGTGAATGAAAACAATCACATTTTAAGCATAGTCTCATGCATCTGAAACTTAAGTATTTTTATCCGCATATTTTCATGTAATTTTCATCAAAATGTAGAACTGAGGAATTGGGAATGATATACACGCATTTAGGAAGTTTTTGCTTATTTTTGAATTGGGAAGGAGCTGTTTGGCCTCAAATCAAGCCTAGGAAAATCCCTCTTAGAATGAATGTGTATGGGACAGAACAGAGCAGGACACAGATATTCTATGTATGCAGCAGAAAAACAGAGAAAGCCAACGATAGACATGGCTTTAAAGTATGGAAGGTGAAGTAAAATTCAATATTATTCAGGACATTAGTTAAGAGTGTGATATGAAAATTTAATTTTCTTATTTCTCAACCAAAACATATGTTGTGGGTACTCAAAAGAACCGTCTCAATGAGACGGTTCTTTTGAGCACCCAAAACATATGTTAAAACAGATGGGTAAGAAAATATTTAAAATAATACGCTGAAAATTTTTGTTTATCTAAAACTATGATTATTCTTGTCAAACAGTAACTTATCATTGTTGAACACATATTACAAAATACTCTATTTACTGATGTGGTGAATTAATTATCCATTATTCCTTTATAATCTGGAAACCCTAAACGAATACTTTTGCCAACAGTGAAGACCCAGATGAAATGTAGCATAGTGCTGCATTTCATCAGGGTCTATGATCTACACTGTTTGCAATGGGAAAATGACCTTCAAACAGAATAATACAATAGTTTTGTTTAAATTATAACCCAACACACCTAGACATGTACAATGGGCTATCCCAACTTGATTGTATTAAAACAGAAGGAAGAATCCATTTGTGTACAAAGGGTTAAAATTGTAACCATAAATTATAGTTATTTCCTACACAGTCTAGGGACAAGATGCCCTGTGTACTTTAAAACAATCCATGCAGTAAAATTACATATATCAACACTCTGTCAGATTTGCTTTCAAAGTAAACAGCCTAGATACAATCTGTAAGCTTGTCGTATCTCTGTGCATGTAAAACGTGAGGCCAGTGATTGATTAGCTTTGGATACAAGTAAACTTCATTTAACAGTGAAGACCCAGATGTAATGCTACATCTGGCGATATTTGATCAGCGTCTGCACTGTTACCCATTGGAGGGCCGGCAAAACAACTCTGAAAATGTCGTCTGCTAAAGTTGTTGGCTGTATATTACATCCCATGTAGATGGAAGATTCAATTGGAACATGAAGGGTCAATAGACTTACCACTTTTTATGTATGTGGCTGTTTGTCGCATGCTTTGCTGTTTTTATACAGTAGGAACTTATTAAAATTAAGTTAATTTCTGGAACAGTCTAGTCTGGGTTTTGATAGATAAAATAGATTCAGCAAAAACAAGGCAATGTTTTGCTGTATGCATGAGGCTATCTTATAACAGAGTAATTTCTAAATTCAGATGCTGAGCAATTAATCTCAGAGTGTTGATACCACAATTACTGGCGAAATTTATGAACTCGGATCCGAGTTCCTCAAAAGCGCTGGTCTCTAGACTGTACAGTGCTCACCACATAAATTTCCTATAGTCCATTAACCCTTAAAGCGCCAATCACAACTGCAGCAGACGACAAATTTTGCGACATCTTTCCCAATTTTCGAAAAAAATAAGGTATAATATTACATGAGAATCGTCTGCCAGCAGACGATTCTCATGAAATATCATGCCTTATTTGTTATTTTTGAAAAAGCGGCAAAATTTGCAATTGTCGTCTGCTGCAAATTATAGGTGGCGCTTTAAGCCCTGTCATCATACTTACATGCTCCATGATACAATGGCTTATGTCTTCCTTCAAGGTACATACACAGTTTCTCCGCCGATCTGTATGGGCACTGGAAACGTGCGTCAAACAGCCACCATGTCCTGGCCATGGTTGACCATTGCTGCAAAATAAAAACAAGATGCATATTCCAGGCCTTCAGATTTATGGTGGGCCCGTGTCATTGTCCCATTATTTCAAAATATGGCCCACCACTTTCCAAGGCAGTAGGCCCAGTGGACCCATCATTTTTAGTTGTGAAAAAATCTCATTTTAATAAAAATATTCATCTTACAGCGAGTCTACGAACTCCACAAAACAGAAAGTACATGCAGGTGGTCATTACAGTAAAACCTGTCTTAAGCATCCACTCAAAAAGGACAAAGATCTTAATAACAAATGGTAGCTTAATGAGGGTCAAAATTATTGCATAATGCTCCCCTTGGAGCATTCTACAATACTCTGGACCTGCATTAAGTGATAATTGGTCTTCTTTTTTGAATGGCCGCTTTTACTGTATAATCAGCAGTCAATATACATATATGCATACAAGTGTCTATGTCAGTGTGTAGGTAAATGTCAACTGTGGTTAGTTTGATATGCTTGGGCCCATCATTTCAGAAAATGACCCAACATTTTTTGCTCCATGGGTCACTTTGGCCCACCTATCATGAAAAAAATCTGAAGTCCTGGGCTATATAGATTACTAATTAAAGGCCTAGAGTTTTAAAGATTATCTGTTTTTGTACCCACCACATACACTAATCCAGAAATTTTTGTCAGATTGTTAGTGCAAGCAATTTTGAGCTGAGAATCTTTTGCTTATCATGATCTACATGAATGCATGACCTGTTACCAGGAAAGGTATCAAAGAAATTGCATACCATTATAGTTTTCTCAGCATATTTCCCGATATTACATGTTGGTGACAAACATGTAGTTGACAAAATTGTATAAAACAAGAAACAAGCCGAATTCTTATTATAGCAATTAATTCTATAACTGACAAATGCAGCACCTACCTATATCATGCCTAGCAGCATAGAATAGGTGACTGACCCATTGGTACACTGGAACCAGGAAACAAGACTAGTGGTTAACATTTTACTTATATAACTATAATTATATAACTATAAGATTGAGAGAAATATCACAATTCTGCACAGAAAAAAGTAAAATTTTGTAGTTTCCTGACTACCCTCTACATGTACTTCACAAGCCCCTGAGAACCCCCCCCCCCACCAAAAAAAAATTCCTGTTATGACAAACTTCACTCCTTCCCAATTGTCATCCAATTCAATTCCAGGATTCCAGTTATTAGCCTAATGACATAAGCAGAGGGGGGAGCGCCATGGCTCAGTGGTAGAGTGCTTGACTCCAGACCCAGGGGCCACAGGTGGGAGCCTCACCGGCTTCACTGCATTGTGTCCTTGAGCAAGACACAGTAATCCTTGCTTAGTACTAGTTCAACTCAAGAAGACCCGTCCCAACATATCTGAAAGAGTGTTAACTGGGACGTAAAGAATCAAATCGAACGAACAAAATCAATCAGCAAAGTGGAAAACCATGTGGATCCTGATCAGCAGACCTGAATCTACATTGTTTTCAGAACAGATAATATCAGGGTTTAGCAGGGTAAAAATTAAGCAATTCTAAACCTTCATGTCAGAGCTTCACTAAATTAAGGATGAATCTTGAGGACACCAAAAATGGGTACAGGGAATAAGCTAGAGGGCGACTAGGACAAAATAGTCACCCTATGTGCCAAAATTTCGCCATAAATGGGACTCAGAGAGAAGTAGAAGACTCCCTAATTTTTTTTAGGGAGACTCATTTTCATTCTGTCACCACAAATGCAATTTGGTGGTGACAATCTTCTACTACTGCAACATATTTCTCCTTCCATTTAATAGCAGTAGTATGTGTATTGGCTTCAACTCACTCATAATTTGCTTCTAAACTGACAGAAAATGCCGTAATTTTGCGCTATTTATAACTTCTCCCTATCTGACTGTCACTTCTCCCTAATTTTCCTGGAGGATGAAGTGACAATTCTCCCTACTATCAGGACCCAGCTTGAACCCTGGGGTACACCATAGGAATAGAAATATAGAATAGGAAACTGACCCATTAGTACACTGGAACCCGGAATCGAGACTTAAAGTCTTGATTCCTGGTTCCAGTGTACTAATGGGTCAAAAAGTGGTTAACCTTTTACTTATATAACTATAATTTTGCAATTTCCTGACTACCATCTACATGTTCTTCGCAAGGCAGGGCTGCCTGTTAGTGTTCTTCTGCGCAACTTGGCGCTAAATAAAGGCATAGCTACATAAACGCAAAAACGCAATTTGACCAAAATTATGGGAAGATTACATCACAGTTCTGATGGATTCTTGATGTTATGTGTATAAAACCTGTGCGTTGAACCAATATTCCATTTTGACAGTAGAGGGTCTGATCACATATATACAAATTTTTAATCTACCATTACCAAACGTGTTTATCTTGGCAAACAGCGTAGACCTTGATGAGACATCGCATTTTGCGGCATTTCATCTGGGTCTACACTGTTTGTTTATGTTCCCTTTTTGAAGTTTCATAAATGTGTACTTTGAATTTTAAGCTAATGACTACCCTGCTTTTAGGCTAGCTATGCCCTTGCTAAAACAATTTGCTTTTCTAGATCTATGCATGAACTGTTACCAGGAAATGTACCAAGGAAACTATATATACCAGTGCACATGTACCTGTATATTTCCTGGTAATAGATGTTGATGACATACAAGTAGTTGACGCAATGAATTTGATGAAACAAGCCTAACTCTCATATAGCAATGTGGAACACTCATAGGTCCAGATAAGAAATTTTATGAGCGTAAAAATGTAATTATTTTCTTACCCATCAATTCAAACATGTGTTTTGGGTGCTCAAAAGAACCGTCTCATTGAGACGGTTCTTTTTAGTACCCACAACATATGTTTTAGATGAGAAATGAAGAAAATAGTTTTCCAATACGCACTCTTATCTGGAGGCCTGACACTTGTCTAAAACTGACAAATGCAACACCCACACCATTCATCTCCTCTTGCATGACAAGTGTACTTAGTTCATTTCTTTCTATCTATCTTTTTCTACTGGCACAATCGCATGTGATCATTACGCCAGGGAGTGCGAATTTGGAATTTTGAAGAAAAAAAACAAAACAAAAAAAAAGAAAAATCTTTCGGCTGTGATTTTGACTAAATGAGGAGTGCCCTAAACTCCTCAGTAGTCTGGGAATTGACCACCAAAGGAGAAAGACTATTCCACTGTAGAATAGTCCGGGGGAAAAAAGAGTTCTTCAGGGCATCACTGTATGTCTGGTATCTACAATATTGGGCACTGTGTGATGCCCTGGTAGATTTCAGAAAAAAGAGTTCTTCAGGGCATCACTGTATGTCTGGTATCTACAATATTGGGCACTGTGTGATGCCCTGGTAGATTTCAAACTGTGAGTAGGGGTCGGGTACTTGTCTTTTTCTATAGACACAGCACCAGAATGCATCTTATGAAAGAGAAGCAGGGAGGAGCGATCCCTATGGGCCTCAAGAGATGGCCACTCAAGCTCCTCAAGCAACTCGCCGACACTACTTGTATTTCGCCATCTCCTGCAGGTCCAGCGGGCTGCTGTCCTCTGAACTTTCTCTACCTGGTTAATCTGAAGTTTCAAGTAGGGGCTCCAAATGTGTGCTGCATACTCTAGTTTAGGCCAAACCAAAGTTTTTTATGCAACTTCCTTTGTACTCTTAGGTGCAAAAGCCAAGTTCCTGCGAAGGAAACCAAGTGTCTTAGTGTCAGCTGACCTGGATCTATAGAGTTTTTTTTGGGTTTTTTAAAAACGGTTAAATCCAGGTTCAGCAGGACAAGGGTGAAATGGTGTTGTATTGGATGCAACTCAATAGATGCTCCCAAAACAAATGTTTCCTTGTAAAAGAACACTTTTGGTTGCACAAAAAGAGAGCTTGGTAGAATCACAGCCTGTATTCATCATACTACAAAGGTCTGTGAAACTGAGCTTTTCACCCATATCATGCAACATATCTTTGCAATTAAATTGAGGGATTCCAGTTATAGGGATGTATATACAAACAGAGAGGAAAGCTATGTCGATCCTGATCAGCTGGCTTCAGAATCTACACTGTTTTCTGAACAAGAAATATCAGGGCTTAGCATGGAAATGGTCAAGTTTTAACTTCATTTAATTTAGGAAGAATCTTGAGGAGACACCACAGGAACAAAACTATAATAGGTGACTGACCCATTAGTACACTGGAACCAGGAATTATCAAGAGGTCAGCCATTTACTTATATAACTTCAACTTTCTAGTTTCCTTAAAGCATTTACTGTAGGAATGCCATATAAACTCGTCAAAATAAGTTAAGCCCCATATCACTTTTTCCCATAGCCATACTGTTAAATTCCTAAAGTTTAGTTGTTTATTTCAAAAATATCGATGGTAGTTAAAAGTTCTAATTCCATCCAAGTTAGACAACAATGTCTTGGGTGTAATTACACAAAGTTTGAATTGACAATACCGATTTTCTTTGGGTGTGTGCTAAATTTTCCAAGAGTATCCAATTCTTGGCCAATTTTACTATAGGAATGATAGGGAACGAAAGGGGACATTTACTGGAATATGTGGAGCTCTATGGAAAACTTATCAATAAATCTGAAACCTAGCGTATGGTGAGAGGAAACATTGCTGCTACTTCGCTGAAAATGTTATGGAAAAATCTTTATTCAGTAAAATGTTATGATAAATTAAACATGAATGTATTTACATTAAGTCTATGGGAAAATTTCTGGTGGGGCTTAATTTATTTTGACCAGTTTACTTATGTAAAAGGGCCATTAAACTAGGTCAACTTAAGCCTTAACCTTTCATAGAAGACTGGCTCTAGTCCTTAAATCAATTTTTCATCGATGTGTCACATCATATACTTGTAGCCAGTCTAACTCTGATGGCTCTAAACAGAGCCATCAGAGTTAGACTGGATGAAAGTATATGATGTGACACATTGATGAAAAATTGTTTTAAGGACTGGAACCAGTCTATCTTCATAGAAATGAGGTAAGAATGGCCTGAAACCATCTTTGAACAGAAAGCACACCATCTCAGGCTGCAATAGGCCAACCAGTGAAAACTGTTTTCAAATGGGGTTTCACTGGTGGGTTTGTAGTGGTCCGAGATGGTATGTTGGCTTGGTCAGTTGAGTTCAATAACAAGTGCATCCATAGGACCAGATAGATAAAATTGTTGAGCATAAACTGTAATTATTTTCTTATCCTACCTACCTACCCACCTATATAACCTACCTGCACACCCACCCACCAACCTACCTTCACACCCACCCACCAGCCTGCCCTACCTAATTACCTACCTACCACTACTTACCTACCACTACCTACACACCCACACCTCCACCCACCTACGTACCTAGCTACCACTACCTACCTACCCACCTATCTACCTACCTGCACACCCACCCACCAACCTACCTACCTAACTACCTACCCACATACCACTACCTACACACCACTACCTACACACCCAACCCAACCCACCTACCTACCCATCACTACCTGCCTACCCACCCACGTACAGTATATGATCATTATCTGATGATGATGGTCGCCCTATCTATTTAATTTTTGCATGCTGCCTATAGCACATGGTGGTATAATCCGAGCCTTCTCTGATGTTTAAGTGGCTTTTCCATATTTTGATATTTGCCACTAACGACGGTAGTGGCAAATATCAAAATAAAGAAAAGCCACTAAAACGTCAGAGAAAACTCGGACTAATGGTGGTATTTGGCCGCTTACAGCTGTCCGTCATTGTCATGCGCGGATCCAGGAATTTTCGCCAGGGGGGTCCAGGTCAGTCTGACAAAAAAAGCTGACAACGTTTGTTTGTTTTTTTTTTAGTCCTCAGCTAATTTTGTGGAAGTCAAATGGTCAATTTAAATAAAATATATCATTTTTCAAGGTTCCAGAGGGGTCCAACATTTTCCAGGGGGGGGGGGTCCAACTGCTTATTCCCTATAGAAACCCATATAACTTGTAATTTTCAAGGGGGGGGGGTCCGGACCCCCTGTCCCCCCTCTGGATCATTGATTGTAGCAACCAAAAATGTGCATTATACCCACAAAAATGGTTTATTTCAATACAATCAATAAAATAGACACAGGTACTCCACATTAGCAGACTTTTTCGCCCAACTTTGAGAGAGGGAGGTTAATGAAGTCCAGTGTTAGTTTTGGGCTTGATTTCTATTGCATCCCTGGGACCAAGGGCATCAACAAAAGTTGAGTCCCATGAAATGTTTAGAGAGTCCCTGAAAGTTTCTCAACCTATATATTTTTTTGCAATATTAAACACAAAGAAGTTATCTAAAACTATGAATTAGCTTTAATCTCAAACATTTTCAGTTTACACTAAGTGATTGACGATCAATTTACAATTAAAAAGCAAGAAAGAAGCAGACTTAGCAGTGATGGAGTCTTTGACTATTAACCTTTTTCGCTTTTAAAAAGTATTTACTTGACATTCTAGACGAAGATTATTTTACTTGTGCCTGTTGAAAATCGCTGAACCAGTCTGTGAATGCATTTTTGAACTGATAAAACATGGAATTGTTATAGTATTGGCTTCAGTATACACCTTATTAAGTTATTTAAATGTTTCTAGTGTGATCCCTCGAGGCAAACACCATTTTTACCCTGCAAATTGATTTTGGAAAAACCGTAAATCATTATTTATAGCTGAGCCTCGTTCTGATTTCAACAGTTGCTATGAACAACAGATCTCGGAAAACCACAACTGAATACTATTTATAGCAGTCTCTTTGTGATTTTGAAACGTTGCAAAGTACAAAAGACCGATACCAGTTTTAGCTCTCTTCACTATTGAGCTGGCTTAAATATGTTGAAAATCGACTGCTTTTGATCTTGCGTTCCATGGACGCAGCTAGTTTGTCTGTTTTGTGTACCAACGATTTTCGTTGCGTATTTAGATATTATTACGTCGAAAACGCGAACACTGATGACGTCGAACCTTTATTAACTTCATTATTTGCTTTAAATGACTTTTGCTCATTTTGTTGAAAAAAGATTTTTCACTCAGAAATAGAAATAATAAATGATTCTGAGTGGACCAGTTAACACTTGCAAATACAGCTCAAACTCCTAGGTGCGCCAAATCAGATTAGCCTACAGCATGGTAATGAAGGTCTATGGAGTCTGGGCCCAGCAGTCGTCGTCGCTGAATTATCGGGTATGAGACAACCGGCAACATTCGTATACTTACAATTACTCGACTGTGGGCCATATTGCTAAGCTAAGTGAATATGACGATTTCCTTTCCTAAAACATGTTCGACCTCTTGTAATTTCCCCAAAACGAAAGTAGAATTAGACTATCTGTCTATCAGTCGTGTATACTGGAACAAAGACAGTTCACCGACAAGACAATTCACCGACACGCTTTTGAAGACAGTTCACCGACATAATTGAAGACAGTTTTTTTAAAATAATTTTATTTCACAATATTTTTCTTTATACATTTCTTATCTATACAAAATACAAATATACTATTTTTAAATATATGAGAGAGAGAGAGAGAGAGAGAGAGAGAGAGAGAGAGAGAGAGAGAGAGAGAGAGAGAGAGAGAGAGAGAGAGAGAGAGAGATTATTATGCAATATATTTTTTCATTTTGTAGATATTTTAGATGGTGTATCATTGTTAGATTAAATTGAAGACAGTTCACCAACACTTTTGAAAACAGTTCACCGACACATCTGCTTTATACCTACTGACCTATGGCTGGAAAATAACTGTACATTTTGAAGAATTGTGGAACACTTGTGATTTGAAGTAAAAAAAAAGTACTAGATATATACATTTGGTAGAGAACAATGGCGATTGCTGCCAGTATAGAAGATAGATAGAAATATTTCTTCCTGCTAATGAGAGAGTACATTTATGTTACTGCTGTGCCGCATCAGTGGGATCATGGACTTTGCATTATTGTTGAATAACAAGGCGAATTTTGTCTGCTTGATTAACAAATAATAGGCAATACAATACAATACAATACAATAAAAATTTTATTTATATAGTTGGAAATACAGAACAGTATAACATTAGCTATGAATAGCTATTTACCGACTTACAAATTAAGACAAGTATACATACATACAAGCACAACACATATAATAAGTTAAGATAATAAGTTAAGATAGGACAGTGACCTATATATATCACTGGATAGGAGCATGTTTAAAACAGCACATTTACAAACTTTATCACAGCATTTAACGTACTTTAGATCTTAAAACAATTGATTCGCAAGTCGGTACTTATGAATCAATGTATCAAGTCCAAAGTACTGATGGAATTGTCGTCCATAAAATGTTATAGTAGAACCAGCTACATTTAAACCTGCAGGCTAAAACAAAGCATATTAATTATAAATAAAAATGAAGCATAAAACAACCAATAAACAAGCAATAAACAAGCAAAATTAAACGTCCGAACAAAACGAACACACACAGGCCTCTCCGCTCCATGAATTTACCTGGTTTTTGAACACATTGTCCTGGTTCCGGGTCATTTCGGCCCATAACAAAATCGGCCCATGTCAATTTCGGCCCATGTCAATTTTGGCCCATAGCAATTTCGGCCCATAAATTTTGTCAACTTGGCCTGGATTTCTGCAAAAGAGATTAGAAGCTATATATTATTGAAATTATTAAAAATTGATCAAAAGAGCTATATTGAGAGAAAAAAAACTGAAAATATATTGACTTTAGAAACTAGTAAACTAGACTAGAAAACGCTTAGACTGGTATCTTCATTTGAAGAAATACTCATTAATCACATATATATTTTCCATTAGCAAATACAACTTGGTCAGTGAGTTAATCTGATTAATTGGATTAAGAAAGAATCGCTTGCGTTTCATATGCGAGCAGGAAACGCTCTGGCTAGAGTGTGCAAATGCGCAGGCTCGTCTGAGCCTTGGCTGCCTGTTGCCCATGACTGTGATGAACTCTTCTGTTATACCTATATTCTCTTACAAACAAACTCCTCAATTAATTAAAACGGTCCTTTCTTATTAATTATTATGTTTGTGTGGATAATTACAGGTAAGCCGATCTAATTAATTATACCAATTAGAGACAAACATACCAATTATACATAATTATACCTGTGGGCCGAAATTGTATAGGCCGATTTGGTTATGGGCCGAAATTGACATGGGCCGAAATTGTTATGGGCCGAAATGTCCAGTGACCATTGTAGCTAGTAATCTCTCTGAAATGCTGTGGGAGGTTATTCCACATTTTAGCAGCAGTGGAGCGGAAAGACCTAGTGCCGTATCTGTTTGTTCTCACCTTGGGGATTTCTACAGTCTTTGTATACCTAAAAGAATAAGAAAGATTTTTAAAAGTTAATAGATCATTTAAATAGACTGGAGATAAATTGTTTAAAATCTTGAATGCTTCTAATGCTATTGCCTGCAATCGCCTGACCTTTAAGGAAGGTAACTGAGATTTCAAAAGTAATGATTCATAGCTAGAGTCATAATCTCTTTAAATAAACCGAAGGGCCCTTTCTTGTATTTTCTCGATCTTTTTGGTATTTTTTTCTCCACAAAAATGCCAGGTTAGAGGGCAATAATTAAACTTTGACATAATATAAGAATAATATACATTTAGTTTTCCTAGTTTACATAAGTTACCACCTATTCTCTTTAAAACATTTAGCTGATGTGAAGCTTTTTTACATACATTTGAAATATGCTCTTCAAAATCTAGTTTAAAATCAATTGTTACACCAAGAAGTTTTACACTGTCTTCACATTTAAAAATATTTTCACCAAGATTGAAACAGATAATTTCACTGTGTGTATGCTTGCCCACAGCTATAGCCTGAAACTTACCAGGGTTTGCTTTCAGCTTAGTTACAGTGCCAATCTTTTGATGTTACATGAAGCTAAACTATTTTTGTTTTCTTTTCAACTCGGATATTCAACTTCAACTTCAATTATTTACTCTTCCACGCCCAATGGTAGGCATTTACGGATGAGGGTAAAAACCGTGCCGCCAAGGTAGAATGTGTAGAGGAACAAGCACGGTTGATTAAATGGCAAAACACCAAACATGTTTATACACTTACAGTTCGTAGCCCAACATTTAGGCATGGTAGGCAGATAGAGACTGGACTGTCATCTTAAAATGTATCCAGGCTCAGGGCAGTCACAACAATGGTCAGCAGTGCATTCCACACTGGGATAGTTCATGGAAAAAACGAGTGTTGGTAGACGTTCACTCTGCAGTGGAGTTGGATGAACTTCCAGTCGTTACTCTGCCTGTTGGAAAGAATGAGTGCTGGAGATGGCAGGTATGATATTGGCACTGTAACTAAGCTGTGAAAAAAAACTTGGAAATGTTTGTAACTTTAGATACTCAAATATTTTACGATTTCCTACAGTCAGAATTAGAGCTCTTTTAGATATACTGCCCCTGTCCTGTGGAACTCTCTACCAGAAGATTTTAGAAATTGCACTAATTTTAACCAATTTCGACAAATAATTTTATCATGAAATGGTAAAGAATGTAAATGCACTGCTTGCAATGATATATGAGTAATTTACTTTCCCATGTGGTATCCTTGGTCAGGTGTGATACTTGATTGTATCGTTTCCTGATATTTGCCTCCTTTCTTACTATAGCTACAGCATAGGAAAATCAACATTAATGTGTACATTTGTTTTATTTTTTTCTGCTTTAACTTGTATGTGCCTTGATTCTAGTTCTTGTACAACAACAGAACTTTCTAAATTGTTAACCTCGTGTCTTACAGCTGTTAAAAAACATGTTATCAAATATTGTGAAAAGGTATATGAGAGATCTGGTAAAAACCTATTTTGGTCGATTAAAAATTCAGGTGAAATTTTAGATAAACTTAAAGCTAGAGATTTCAATGCGACCAGTTTGTCTACTTATGATTTTTCTACTCTTTACACTACTTTACCTCATAATTTAATTAAAGATAAACTTATTGATCTTATTGAAAATACCTTCCAGAGAGAAGGCTCTCCTTACCTTGCATGTAGTGACAGAAATGCATTTTTTACTTCAGAAAAACCTAAAAAATATCATGCATGGTCGTGTCAAAATGTATGCGATGCGCTGACCTTTTTGTTGGACAACATTTTTATTCGATTTGGCACCAAGCTCTATAGACAATTTGTTGGGATTCCTATGGACACTAATTGTGCTCCCCTGGTTGCAGATTTATTCCTGTTTTGTTATGAAAGGGACTTTATGATGTCTCTTTCTGATGATAAGCAGGCTGATGTTATTGATGCGTTTAACACTACTTCCAGATATTTGGACGATATTTTAAATATTAATAATGTTTATTTTGACAATATGGTTAGTCAAATATACCCTTCAGAGCTCCAACTTAATAAAGCCAATGCCTCTGATACCGAAGCCGCGTTTTTAGACTTGCATTTGTCAATTTCTAATGATATTGTTTCTACCAAAATTTATGACAAACGTGACGACTTTGATTTTGAAATTGTCAATTTCCCATTTTTAGATGGTGATGTTCCTCGTTCTACATCCTATGGAGTCTATATCTCTCAACTCATTCGTTTTGCTAGAGCATCTAGCTATGTTGTTGACTTCAACACTCGCAATAAATTGTTAACTCAGAAACTTCTTAAACAAGGCTATCGGTATCATAAACTTCGCAAAACATTTTCAAAATTTTATAGACGATACTATGATTTGATTTCTAAATTCCAAGTTGGACTTAAATCTCTCTTGCGCCAAGGACTTTCGGAACCTGATTTCTATGGTGACTTGGTGTATAAGTTGAAGAAGATTGTTGGCTCTAATAATTTTTCAGCGCAGTTCATTAAAATAATTTCCCATTATAAAAAGATTGGCTATAACATTAATGTATTGCAACAGACTGCATGCTTGGTAGTCAACCCAATCACGGTTGGCAACTTTGCTTTCCTCTTTAATTGCACGCCGGTGGGTCGGACTTCAGACTCTATGATGGTTCCGACTTAAAGACTTATCTATTGATGAGATGGTAGGGGCCTGATGCTTTGGCTGTTTGTCAGGCCCACCGGGGTTTACCTGTTGGATTTCTTTTGCTCCGGTATTCAGTTTAATTTACTGTTGAGTCCTTATCCTTGCTTTATCTCCTTGTTATATCTTGATTTATATGTTTTAGGAGATGATGCATTGATAAGTTAGGGGTCTTTCATGCAAACCAAATATCTATGTGTCTTGATCCACATCTGAATTAAGGGTGAGGTTGGCGCCCTTAAACCGGTTTAAGCCCTCCAGTAAAATATTTTACTGACCGTTCCAAGGCGGTACTTCTTTTGTGGATCTTTTATGTTTTTGTTCTGTCTTGTGTTTGCTATGTTTTGTGGGCGTCTGTTTATATGTGCTTTTTGGTCACCTGCTGGGAAAGGGCTGACCTCTTGGCTCTCGTTTGTGGTGTCTTCTGTGAGTTTGTCACTTTCCCATTGGTATCCTGGGTCAGGTGTGGTACTTGATTGTATCGATTCCTGATCTTTGCACCATTACTTACTTTTGTTTGTAATTTTTTGAGTTCAGTTTTGGCGCGTTAACATGGCGGTTTAGCTTTTGTGTCGGTGCGCGAATTTTGTGTTTTGTTATGTCCCCAGGACTCTAAAAAATAAAATGTTATGATAAAAGTGTAATTTTGGGGATTCCATTAATGATTAGTGTCAGAAAGTGCAAAAAGTATTTGAAAAAACGGAGAATTTAGGACTGTAGATGGAATGAACTGGTGAGTTGTTTATTCTGATTACATTCCTGATGAGCGTGTGATTCAATCTCAATTTCAATCTCCAAATTATGAATGCTATGAACTACTACACATTATATAGTACTCTAACAGTATATTAACAGTAAACTACTATACTGCTACATTCTACAAACCTTTGCAATAACTATCGCATATAAGATAGTCGGAGCTGACCGTGGTGGTATCACTTGAAGATGGCGAGCAATATTGTTGATGATCGGATATGCGACAGCGGTAGCGAATACGGAGATGCTGAAGATTTCTCTCTCAGCCAGTACACGCCGGGTGACAAGAAAAGGAAAGGCTCTCCCCTTACTGATAACCCTATTAAGAAACAAAACTCACTTCCTAATATCAGTAAGTTAGTAGGAAAAGATAGGAAGAAAATACCACCTAAATCGTTCTCTGAAAATCTGAGACTAACTCTACATGACCCGGCTTTTAGTCAGACTATAAGTCCAGTTTTATGCGATATGCTTGCCCCTCTCATTCAAGAGACTATCAAATCGTCTGTGACGTCCGCAATTGAGTGCTTAAGAGAGACTATTCTCCAACCAATTCTGGATAATAACAATAAGCTACAAGAAAGTTTAAATCAACAATCTGTCAAAATAGATCAGCAGGAAAAAATCATTATAGAGCAAGGGAGGCAACTTAGCATAAATAATGATATAATAATAGAACTTGAGGCTGAAAATCGTCTACTAAGTACGGAGCTGGACGACATGAAAGTGGGACTAAATGACTTAGAGCAGTATGGAAGAAGAAATTCACTCAGATTTCATAATCTCAACATGGACCTCAGTCTAAAGGAGTGTGATATGATACATAGTATGACAAAGTTCATAAATAAATCTCTACTTGACACTGAAGAGAATATTACTGACAGAGACATTGAACGATGTCATCCTATAGGAAGGAAAGTGGGAACAAGAAAGCCCCAAATTATTGTCAAATTCTCTAGTTATAAAATAAGATGAAAAGTGTTTGCAAATAAGACAAAACTGAAGGGCCATCCGGACAGAGTTTTCCTTACTGAAGATTTGACATCTAAGAACCACTCAGTAATCAAATCATTACTAGAACTGAGAAAATCTAAGAAAATAAACAGTTTCTGGACAACAAATGGAAAAATTCTAGCTAAAGTGACCCCTGAAAGTACAGTTGTTACACTTAACATTGCAGATGACATAGCCCAGAAGCTTGGTGTTGATACGAACGTTTGAAATTCAGTCAATCGTATTATATATCGCAAAATTGTTAGACCAGCCTTGGTACAGTGTTACCAACATTGTTTCAACGCTGGACTGACAAAATTGCGGCTATCCAAATTTTGTTGTATTTCAATTTTGCTGCTAAAGTATTGACTCCCCAAATGACTCATGTAATGTTGTCAGTGTCGGCATATAATCTTTTAAATACATGACCCAAACTGAATTATGAGGCAGCCTGGTTGCCGTTGAGTCATAAATAGAGTGAACTCTGACCAGTCTGCCACTTCAAGGGGAGCCTGGTCGGGGTCTACCCTATTTTATAGTTCTAAAATGTTAAGAATACACATTTGGCATCGAGACTAACAAATTATGTTCTATAAAGCGGGTGTGGTGTGGTCGCAGGTTTTTCAGAGAGGAATCGAATTTCTTTTTCTGTGGATCACTTTAGGTTCGACAGACAGTGTTGACCCCGATGCGTTTGTAGCACGTTCCGACATTCCATCTGGGTCTTCACTGTTTGCCTGTGTATGCATTTGAGCCACAAGTACAAAAAAGACTAAGCACCATACTGAAATTTAGGCTCTTCTATTAGCGCCGCATTTAGCTTAAAGCTTAATAATATAACCCTTTTCTGTGAACAGTCTTTTTATCAAAACAACTTGAATAGCACGAACAGTCCGTGACAATAGTCGAAGAATGCTTGGTGGAGTTCGCGCGTTAACCAGACTATAGTTCAGTCCCTATAGTCGGACCATAGAGCGATAAAACTCTCTCTGGTTTTATGCACTGCGCATGTCTAGTTTCACCAGACAAACCAGACCAAATTTGTGGTCCGACCAGGGAAGGATTAGTTGATTGGTTCCCATCCTCTAATGCAAACTTAGAATTGCCGGAAACCTGTATGTTTTGTATTGATGGCTGTGATTGGTTGATTGTTTTAATGGGGAGGAACGCTGACAGTCGGAAGAGCAACTATAGTGTCTATGGTTAACGCTCGAACTCCGCCCTTGTGTACTAATGTGTTTCCAGGTTTTAAGTGACCCCCGTTTTTCTTTTTTTAAACCGCTTTAAATTAAACTTAGAAGAACGGCACTTAGCATGTGGATTTAAATGCACACCGCGTAACTAAAACTTATTTTCGGGAGACGCCCATATTTGTAAATGAAGCCCAAATCCCGTGTACAAAAGAATAACTTAGTTGTTTTTCCCTGTGAATATACCCATGTGTACCCCAAAAGATACACGTGGTATATATACATTGCTATAATGATATGCACTCGCCTATGGGCCAGTTAAGCAATTTTAGCGTGAAGTTGCTATTGTCTTTATCAGTTTAAACACGTGTTTTGGGTTCTCAAAAGAACCGTATCATCGAGACGGTTATTTTGAGTACACACAACATATTTTTTGGTTGATGAATAGGAAAAATAATGTTCTGTTACGCACTCTTATCTGTGGGACTGACGAATAACCTCCACTGACCTGTATAAGCCATGTTTTATTTTTATCGTTAGGTTCACTTGGGGACTAATTCAAAGAGGAGCAGCAAAAACACACCAAAATTCCATCTAATCCCAGCCTATACAAAAACTCATATTTGTGTGGAAAAAATAAATTCAATTACGCGGTGTATATCTAAATTCATTTCTCTAATTAATTTTTCAATTAAAATCACCATTAAAGAATAATTAGCAAAAAACGGGGGTCACTTAAGTCTTGGAAACACTATAGTGACCATTGTTACATGTAAGTAGCGACTCTGATCTTGTCACATTTTCGATCATATAAATAATTAGTTACTGTATACAAGGCGTATCCTATGGAAAATTTTGAATTAGATGAATACGCCATAGAATTGTTAGTCCTGAGATTTGCTTTGCCATTTCGTTTCGGGCAAGGCTTTGATCGGGATGTATACAACTGGAGCTAAAACGAGGTCGCTGTCTTGTATACATTTATTAAAAAATCTGTAAAATATATTGGTCTATTCCTATAAATGGTCAAACATTTACTTATACATATGTTTTGGTACTCATATAGTCGATTATCATTAATTGGCCAAACATCCGCTCTAACATTTGTTTTGGGTACTTATTGGAACCATCTCATCGAGAGGGTTCCTTTGATTACCAACAACACATATTCTTTGGTTGACAATTTCTTTCCCACACTCGCAATAAAATGCCGTAAAAATATATAGGTCGATTCCAAAAAAATGGTCAAACATTTGTTTAGACATTTGTTCTGGGTACTCATTGGAACCATCCCACTGAGACGGTTCCTCTGATTACCCACAACACATATTTTGGTTGGATTACCAAAAACACATGCATATGTTGAAAAAAATTTCCCACACTCGTGTATCAAAATGTCGTGAAATATATATGTCGATTCCAAAAATATATGGTCAAACAGTTGCTCAAATATTTGTTCTGGGTACTCATTGGAACCGTCCCGTTCGAGTCGGTTCCTCTGGTTGCCAACAACAAAATTTTGGCTGACTACTTCTTTCCCGCAATCGTATCTAAAGGTCTGTAAATATATGTTGATAAACAATTTATGGTTAAATATTTGCTTAAACACATGTTATGGGTACTCATTGGAACCGTCCCGTTGAGACGGTTCCACTGATTACCTACAAAACAATCATTTTTTTTTTGGTTTTGGTTGACAACTTTTTTCCAACACTCGTATCTTATAGTCTGTAATATAAATATGCTGACTCCAAAATAAGGTCAAACAGTGTTCTGGGTACTCATTGGAACTGTTCCATTGAGATGGATCCCCTGATTACCCACAACACATATTTTGATTGACAATTTCTTTCCCACACTCGTAACAAAATGTTTGTTAACTAGTCGTTTCCAAACAAATGGTCAATTTTTTGCAAAACACTTGTTCTGGGTACACATATGAACCGTCCCCTTGAGACGATTCCTCTGATTACCCAGAACACATAATTTGGTTGACAATTTCTTTCCCATACTCGTTTCAAAATGTCTGTAAAATCTATGTCGATTTCAATACATGGTGAAAAATGCTCAAACTTTTGTTCTGGGTACTCATTGGAACCGTCCCATTGAGACGATTCCTCTGATTACCCAGAACACATATTTTGGTTGACAATTTTTGTTTCACTCTCGTTTCAAATATCTGTAAAATATATGTCGATTTCAATAAATGGTCAAAAAATGCTCAAACTTTTGTTCTGGGTACTCATTGGAACCGTCCGCTTGAGACGATACTTCTGGTTACCCACAACACATATTTCAGTTGACATTTTATTTCCCACACTCGTTTCAAAATGTCTGTACAATCTATGTCGATTTCAATACATGGTGAAAAATGCTCAAACTTTTGTTCTGGGTACGCATTGGAACCGTCCCATTGAGACGATTCCGCTGATTACCCACAACACATATTTCGGTTGACAATTTCTTTCCTACACCCGTACTAAAATGTCCGAAAAATATATTGTTGATTCCAAAAAATGTCGAACGTTTACTGAAACACTTGTTCTGGGTACCCATTGGAACCGTCCCATTGAGATGTTTTCCTTTGACTACCCACAGCACATATTTCGATTGACATCTTTCCCACACTCGAAATATATATATATATACAGATATATCGATTCCCAAAAATGGTCAAACATCCACCTTAACATTGGTTGAGGGTACTCATTGGAGCCGTCTCATTGAGATATTTTCCTTTGACTACCCACATCACATATCTCAATGAGACGGCTCCAATGAGTACCCTCAACCAATGTTAAGGCGGATGTTTGACCATTTTTGGGAATCGATATATATATATATATATATATATATATATATATATATATATATATATATATATATATATATATATATATATATATATATATATATATATATATATATATATAGACGGCTCCAATGAGTACCCTCAACCAATGTTAAGGCGGATGTTTGACCATTTTTGGGAATCGATATATATATATATATATATATATATATATATATATATATATATCGATTCCCAAAAATGGTCAAACATCCGCCTTAACATTGGTTGAGGGTACTCATTGGAGCCGTCTCATTGAGATATTTTCCTTTGACTACCCACATCACATATTCTGATTGATAATTTCATTCCTACACTCGTCTCAAAATGGTAAAAGATATTAGTTTATGTTAGATGTAAAAGGAATAATCTCATCTAACCGTTAGCATGGTTAGCTTGTAAAAATGTGCACATTTAAAATTGGTTTGCTTATCGTATTTAGCTACCTTATTTAGTATGACTTTCGGTTTACTGTAAAGGCGGAAACTCTTATATTCATATACTTGGCACACAGTCAGCGTAAAGTTTACGTAGTTGGTCATATTATGCTATTGTATTTACCTGAATGGACAAATGCAGGTATTTCTTTCATACTTCTAACGTTAAAATATGTTTCGTAACTGTACTCTCATCGTGTGTGAACTATACCTGGCGTAGTTCGACTAATTTATCTGCCTTGGAAGGGAAGATATGTTTTATTAAGCTGTTTGAGCCGCACGAATATCGTGTAAATCGTGACATTGAACTCACAATTATTAACCCTAAGAGCGCCAATCACAATAAGTCGTCTTCATACGCCGTATGCAGAAATGTTTTTGAAGCTTAAATGAGAAACAGTGTGGATCAGGATCGGACTGCTCCTGTGAGCATTCTGATCTGGGGCCCACACTGGTTCTATACGTACGCAAACCAATAAGCAGATATATATGTATATATATATACATATTTTTTTACTGGCGTATGTTTTGTGTCTGTATTGAGGTGTAATGGGGTGAGGGTTACATTCGAATAAAATCATGCTTTTTTTTCAGATTCTACCTATATCCAAGGTAGACCAGTCCTAATTACGCAATCATGAGGTACCGCCTTTACAGTGAGAAAAAAGTTCAATACTGTATAGTAAATGGTCGCGTTTTCATCTTTGTGGAGTGAGCAACCGCAGAGGATCCTGATCAGAGTTTGCACTTGTGCAATATGATTCGGATCATCGGTGTTTGCTTGTTATAGGTGACCGAATTAACGGAAATTGAGATTCCTAGGTCGGTGGCACTTGGTTTTTTTTTTTTTTTTTTTTTTTTTTTTTTTTCACTTTTTACTCTTTTCTTTTACTTGCCTGGTCTGGGTGCTCCATTGCCGTTTTGCACGTGTTGTAGCTAAATATTACACAATCTTAATCCCTAAACTTACCAAATATCCACTGCGAATATATGTCATTACTGTCGATTCAAAGACGCATAATAATAGAACTTTGACGGCGTTACTCATGTAACGGATAAATAACGGGTCATATATCTATATATTTTATCGTTGTTGTCGTTTTTTTTCCAACAATTCTTATATATCTTTGAACTGATAGTAATGTCATTCTATAGGAAAGTAATCCGTCAAATACATGCACATAGTTTGTAGAATACACAAGCCTAATTCGCGTACCGAGCACATACCTTTAATTTGTATATTAGAGGATAATGCTCGATGTATGTATTGCTTTCTATATGTTCTTTGAATTTCTTTATCATCTTTTTATTATGTTTTGTTTATTCTTATTTGTACTGTTATACTGCTATTTACCCCAACAATACTACTATATCCATTACTTTAAAAGGTCATCTGTGCTGTATGAACAAAGCTGCTGGAGGGTGGACGCGATGCTTGCACGCATGCTTGTTGTATCGATAGTCTTATATCAGTATAGGTAATAGTCTAGAGCAGTGGCGTGCAAGCATCGGTCAGTTCAACAGTAAGTGTGTAATCAAGCAAAGGGTCATCCTTTATTTTATGAATTATCTACTTAAATGGGCTGTTTGTTTTTGTAAACTTTTATCATTTGTTTTCAATGATATAGTGTGCAATTTGTATTTTAAGATAGTGCTAATCTTATTACTCCTGGAGGCTGGTGACATAGAAATGAACCCTGGACCTGATACAATTAATAGCTCTCTTTCTATTTTACACAGTAACTTATATTTTAAGATAGTGCTTATTTTTCTACTTCTGAAATCTGGAGACATAGAGATGAACCCAGGACCTAATAACATTAATAACTCTCTTTCCATTTTACACAGTAACATAAGAAGTATACGTAATAAATTTGACTATTTAACTGAAAACTTTTTAGATTTTGACATTTTGTGTTTCAGTGAATCTCATCTTGATGCTAACATAACTACAGAATCTCTGATTATGTCTAGCAAATATGATATTCCCTACAGAAAAGATAGAACAAATCATGGTGGCGGTTTATTAATGTATTTGTCCTGTGAGCTTGCACATACACGAATTATAGGTTTGGAGACATTCTGGAATGAGTCACTATGGGTAGAAATTAAGGTAAATAGAGATATATATCTTATCGGTTTGTTTTATAGTCCACGGACAGCAGATGCAATTTTCTTTGATTCTCTTAACAAAAATATAGAAAAGGCTTTAGATATTACTAATAATATAATAATTCTGGGAGATATGAATGAAGATTTACTTAATCCCAATATGCACAATTTGAAAGATGTTTTGCTTTTAAACTCTCTCCACAATATTATTTCGGAACCAACACGCCAACTTGCTTTGTTAGACCCTATAATAGTTCATGAAGACATGTCAATTCTGAATCAAGGGATTATTCAAGTGCCAAATGAAATAAGTGACCACTGTGCTACTTATGTACATATACCATTTGAATACCCACTACATGATACTTTTACCAGAAATGTATGGATATATAAAGATGCAAATTATGAATTGTTCAATAAAAAAATATCTGATTTTGATTGGTCATGTCTTCATCAAGGTACTGTCAATGAAGCAAGTTCATTATTTACAAATATTTTTATTGAATTTGCTAAATTGTGCATACCTAGTAAAACTATTGTAGTTCGAGAAGACGACAAACCATGGTATGATTCCGAAATAAGGAGGAATTCAAGGAAAAGAGACAGACTACAGAAAACTGCATTAAAAACAGGTAATCAAAATGATTGGAAAAAATACAAATATTACAGAAATAAGGTAAACAATCAAAAAAAACATGCTAAGGAATATTTATTATAACAATTCAGATATAATTGTTTCAGATTTTCAGAATAATGATAAACGCAAATTTTGGAAAGTAATTCGTCACTTTGTCAAAAATAATTATTCTACTTCTTCAATTCCTCCTTTATGTTCAGCACTTCCATCTGGTGACAACCAATGGCATTTTAATGATCAGGACAAAGCTAATTGTTTGAATGACTATTTTGCCTCTATCTCAACTGTCAATGACGAAAATACCCAGTTACCTCCTTTTACTAAACTTACTGATAACTCTCTATCTCAAATAATTTGCACTGAAGAAGAAATAGAAAAAACAGTTGAAGTTCTCAACCCTAACAAAGCAAGTGGTGATGATGGTATAAGCCATAAAATGCTCAGGGGTATCTCCAAATCCGTTTCAAAACCCTTATGTATTTTAATGAATAGATCTTTTGAAGAGGGAATATTCCCTGATATTTGGAAAATTGCCAATGTTATTCCCATATTTAAAAAGGGAGATAAATCTCAGCCATCTAACTACCGTCCAGTTGCATTATTGAGCTGTATTGGTAAACTGCAAGAAAGGATTGTTTTTAAAAATATGTATAACTTTCTACTTGACAATAATCTTCTATACAAGTATCAATCTGGCTTCTTACCTCACCACTCAACAGTTTTTCAGTTAATTGATATCTTTCATAATATATGCCAGGCCTTTGATAATAATATGTTTTCTTGCATTGTGTTCTGTGATGTGTCAAAGGCATTTGATAGAGTCTGGCATAAGGGTCTTTTATTTAAGCTACAGCAAAATGGCATTGAAGGGAAACTTTTAGAATGGTTAAACAGTTATTTAAGTCAAAGAAAGCAGAAAGTTGGTCTAAAGTCTTGCTTTTCATGTTTAAAGTCTATCTTTGCGGGGGTGCCGCAGGGGTCGGTTCTTGGACCTCTTTTATTTTTGGTATACATAAATGATATAGCTGAACATCTTCTTAGTTTGACAAGGTTGTTTGCAGATGATAGCTCACTTTTTTATTCTGCAGCACACATTGATGACATAGCTGGTATAATTAACCATGATATACAGTTGTTGTCAAACTGGGCTAGACAGTGGCTAGTAACATTTAATCCCCTGAAAACTGAAGCTGTTTTATTTACTCTTAAAAAGGTTAATATCTTACCACAACTTGTTTTTGATAATATTCCAATCAATTTCGTAGATAGCCACAAACATCTTGGTGTTACCTTCAGTAGTACAGGGCAGTGGCATTCTCATATTGAAAATATTGTGCTATCGGCGACTAAAATTTTAGGAATAATGCGTAAGCTAAAATACTCCATTAGTAGAAATGCTCTCAACCAAATGTATATGTCCTTTCTTTTACCAGTTGTAGAATATGCCTCAGTTGTATGGGATGGATGCTCTGAACAGGACTCACAAACCTTACAAAAAATCCAAAATGAAGCCGCCCGCCTTGTTACAGGTTTAACTAGATCTGTGTCATTAGAAAACTTGTTCAAAGAATGTGGATGGACAACTTTGTCAAAAAGAAGGCAACAACATAAACTCTCTTTCATGTATAAGGTAAATAATGGCATTGTACCTTCATATATACAAGATTTAATTCCTCCTTTAGTTAGTGAAATTTCAAATTACCCTCTGAGAAATAATAGAAATATATCGATTCCCTTTAATAGAACTAGTATCTCACAAAAATCATGTATTCCTTCTTCCATTAGACTTTGGAACTCCCTTGAAGATGACTTAAAAAATCTATCAACATTACAAACCTTTAAAAAACATATTACTTCAAGTTTCAATAACTCATGTGTTCCTTCTCACTTTACTATAGGAAATAGATATATTTCTATACTGCATGCACCACTTCGAAATAATTGCAGTAACCTTAATAATGACCTTTTTAGAAATCATCTCCGTGATAATCCTTTATGTGATTTATGTGGCATGATAGAGGACGCCATCCACTACTTCTTTCATTGTAGAAAGTTTACACTGGAACGGCAGGTTTTTAATGACACAGTTAGAGTTTTCCAACCATTAAGTATTGATATGATTCTATGTGGTAATTTTAATCTGAATATGGAAAACAATATAGTCCTGTTCAGAGCTGTCCACAGATATATACATGCTACTAAGCGTTTTAAAACCAGTTGACTCTTTGCTTGAAGTTTTCTTTGAAACATATTTTGTATATTAATAAGTATACTTATGACCAATTTGTTCTATTCCCAAGTTGAAGGGGTTCCTGGCAGTCGTACTATTATTTGTTTTTTGTTTTGTTTTTGTTTTTTGTATGTTTTTCTCTCAATTATCCAATATTAATTACTTACTTATTTATTAATCTACTATTCTGATGTTCGATATTTTCTTCTTTCATATATATTAATCTTCATTTATTTATTTATTTCCTTATTTATTTATTTATTTTATTTATTTATTTTTTTATTTATTTACTTATTTATTTATTTATTTATTATTTATTGATTATTTCTTTTATATTTATTTGCTTATTTATTTATTTATTTATTTATTTATTTACTTATTTATTTATTCTGATATAATCTTGTTTATGTTACTATCTGTTTTGCTTTGATTACAACTTGTTAAGTTAACATATGCGTTTGTATATATAGCCATGTTTATAAGCTATTGTGTATATATAGAATGTAGGGGAAGGGTCGAAACTAATGTTGTGAGAACTTGTGACCCAACCCCATTGCTGTAAATATTTTGGCAATAAAATATGTTTAAACTAAACTGTAATTTTCCCGTTTCATTCATGTTCTGCTCTGCATTATTTTCTTTGGTCTGTTGTGATTTATCCTCATCTCATGTGCCCTTTCCAATCGCTACTCTGAGCACACTGTTCCCAGAGAGCTTGGGTGGTTCATGGAGAAGCATCGCTGGCACTCCAGTTCCAGATCTTCTGATGAGTCAGTATGTGATGGCTCACAGAGTCTCTCCCATGGACAGTGATTTATTAGATGGAGGTACATTTCATGTAAACCATTATGTGTTTATTTAATTATGCTAACTGCTTTGCTTCTAAAAACTTTAGCATGCAATTCAAGGCAGCATAATAAAATTTACGTGTAATTTATGCATTTTCTAATTGAAACAATGATCTAATCGTGTTATAATCCGATGTCTTTCAGTTGTTTTACATTTGTTGATTTTATACACTTGTTGTTAAATAATCGGGTTAAAAGCTCAACAGAGCTTATGTTGTACTGTTTGAAACTTGCCAACTCAAAAAAAATCTTATCTTATCTGATCCAGAAATTCACCAAGAATTGCCTGTTCGTTTAACAGGTCAGGAACAGCAGCTGGGCTTGGTGTTGGATTTTCTGAAGACACCATAAGCCCAGGTCCCTGTTACTATCACAAGCAAGACTGGTACATGTATTTTCCAGTCCCTTTATACACACAGAATTATCAGAATCCTGCTGGTCCTCCCCTGGCGAAGCCAAATCTGGGTTTTTAGCCAACTTCTTTTGCAGGAACCGCACATGTCTCTTCCTATAGCATGCCAGCGCCTAGGGAGATCTCTTCTTCTTCGGATGACGTGTCCTTACTGGTTTCGCAGAAGAACGTCCGGTGACCTCGCTGTCGTCCTTGGGTTTGGTGGGAGTTTTGGTGCGAAGTTTGAAATAGACAGTTAATGAGAATGAATCCTGACTCCATGTGAGGTTGTTCTCATCATTCTCCAGTCTGTTCAGAACTTCCACGATCGATTTTGGTATAACACTGGGCAGTCCTTCCATTATTAATTTCCAAAAATCATGGTGGCACGAAATCACGTCCAGTAATCTGCCATCTTTGTCTTCTTCTGAGTTGGAGACTGCCAAAAATGGCTGTGTCATCCGCAAACAATCGTACCTTCAAGGCTTGTCTTTTGTTGTGTCAGGGAGGTCATTTATGTAAATGAGGAATAGAATCAAACAAAAAGCCTTGCAGAACCACAGATGTCACTGTGATTGGTACATCGATGGAATATTCATTTACAATTACAACTGTCTGACTCTGATGAGATAAACAGGGAATATGTAGTATGCCACAAGTGAATTTCAAAGGGGAATAATGGATAATTAAAATATGGATGAAAAAGAGCTTAATGCTTCCAATTTCATGCCAGAGGACCTTATAGAAATCATCTGCATTCTTGAGAGAGGTAATTTGAAGCGCCAGTCGTATAAAATCATACGAAAGAGGAATTATTTATCGCTCATCACCAAATTTCCTACCAAGAATGGAGGATCCACACCATTGAAGAACAGCCCTTCCACTCAATGAACAGCAAACCATCAGGATAAGAAAGAATTTGCTTCTGGCGACAAGCTACGTAATAATAAAAGGCAAAAGCTTAAAAGGAACAAATCTTTGCAACATGCTTCTAGATTGCCTGCAAGTGCACATACGGATAAGAAATTTAGAGATTCTTCCAATGTCGGGCCAGCACAACACCTGAAGCAAAAGAAGAAGAACTCCCCAGCTCAGGTGGCAAAGGATCGTGCTAGGCGAAAGGATCACTGGAAATGGATGAAAGTTGCCAGACAGTTAACTGCTGAGAATCTCACTTGGGCACAACCAAATGCAAGAAACGGACGCGGTAGCCAGTCCACAGTCCCCTGTGGTCAGTCAGCCAGAGAAAGGTTGCTTTGATTGTACATCTGCTGTTTCACGGTCAATCAGATATTAAATCACTAAAAAGGGAAACTGTCGGCACAGCCGGAGTTCAATTGGATTCAAATAGATTGTCTGCAGAGGCTGCACTTGAACATTCCAGTATTCTGCTGGAAAACAATAAAGATTTGGACGTAGTGTGTGTGCGCGCTGTTTGAAAAGAGGAAACCAGACCGAATTATGTTGCTATGCAGGCTGTAAAGTTTCAGTTATTGTAGCAAAGACAGTCAGATATCAGATTGGCCCTTCACAAGCAGATGTGCAAATCTTACCAATCTCTAAACCAGCAAAATTAACTGATAAAGCTCACTTTGTTCATAGAACTTCGTGTGAAGGTGTTTTGTGATTTTCACTGTATTTTTTGTGACTATAGACACACTGTATACTGGTGTAGGTGACTTTTTAGTGTTGAACTTTTTCCATAATCCCCCTTTTATCAGTTAAACCCGGTTAGCTAATTAAGTCATGGGCAGAGAGCTCCACTAAACAACAACAACAACATGCCTGAATCCATTTTAGGTTTCGAAAATTTCGAAAATGTAAATCATGTTTGAGACAGTTTGCAGCCTATTCTTACTACTTTCAGTGTTAATTTCCAAGAAATTACACCCAGACACCAGTATAAATGACTCAAAGGTATTGAATGGTAACCCAGGATGTCTTGTACAGTTCAACCCTATAAAATAAGCTTGCATTTTGGCCTGACCCTGCAGTGTACTTTGTCGAAGAAAAGGGGCCCAGTTTGCTGTGAGAACTTGGTTTTGTTGTACCTCTGTATGCTCCTACTAGCAGAACCCTGTGCCCCGGATCCCAATCCAGGACCAAGACAACCAAAATTCCCATGTGGGGTATGTCAGAAAGCTGTGAAATGGACAACACCAGGGGTACAGTGTGACTCTTGTAAGATCTGGTACCATCAGGACTGTATGGGGATGCCTGACTGTAACATGTATGGTGTTTATCTGTTTCATATTTTGTTTACTTAGTTTCTGTTGACCCAGATATTGGAGACATTGATTGTAAATAAGTTGTTGTAAACAAAGTATTTATTTGGTTATAAGATTTTTCTAGAATGATGACTAATCATCTAGAAATTAAAATGCATTGTCATGAAAGTTTCCAGAAAAGTCGGGAATTTTCTAGAATTTTCTTTTCCATGCAAATAGAAACTTTGAGTAGCTTCTGGAATTCAGTGGAAGTTTGAGGAATTTTCCAGAATAAATAAATATAGCATATGATATAATAGTTCTTTCTTGATCGTTCTAGAACTTTCTTAAACAGTATATATAAGAGTAAAATTTTCATAAAAGCATCTTTGAAATAATTTCACCATTTAAAAGTCTAAATCTTTTGTACTGGAATTCTAAAGTGGAATACTGTGTTTAATTTATTCACTCTGGATTACTTTGGATTATTCAGTTTTTGGATTCAGACTTAGTGTTCATTTGGATTTAAATTCAAAATCTGGGGATCAGAAAATGCTGAAAGACTTGTGTTGCTAAATATTCTGAGGGACAGTTTGGACATACAAGGTATTGTAAATTAGACTTTCTTTAACTATTTTCAATTGCTTATTGTAAATGATAATTTTGTTTTTAATCAATTTTGTTAAATTTTAGAAGTGCTTTTTGCTGACTTTCCAAATAGCAAATTTTGGTTTCCTGAATCTGTTTCTCATTACGCCTGGCACGTAACACTGACCAAATATATTTTGCCTTGAGAAGTATATCATGGGAATGTGTCCATTGTGGTCTCCCAAACTTCTCTTCCTGCCTCTTTGACTTGACTCTCTTTGAAACATCCAACCAATTTGACTCGATTTCAGTTGATGCTAGTAACAGATCACTTGATCCTGATATCAGTTTCAGTAATCCGCAGGCTACATCATCTCCAAATAGAGGCTCATCTCCAAGAACATGTCCACACAGCGCATCAATGATTCATCCTGCATCCCAATCGAATCCAGAAGGCCATCTGCTCCATCCCAGTTTCATGAATGACACAGATGTTCAGCAACCATACACATTAGTAAGAACCAGCGTGACGACATCCCACTGAAAACCCTGAACCTAAATTGCCAGTCAGTTGTCAGCAAGAAAGCCTCCCTACTGAACATGTGTAAAATTTTCCCAGATGATTACAAGGTGTCTCGAAGGGACAGAAAGAAACGTAAGGGTGGTGGAGTTTTCATCCTTGTCAGGAGCTACATTCATAGTATGGAACCAGAGGAACTCAGGACTGACTATGACTGTGAAATGACATGGGTACAGATCACTGTAACTGGAGTGAGTAACCTATATGCGGGTGCATTCTATTGACCACCAGACTCTGACAACCCAGACTACCTAGCTCAACTGGACACCTGTTTATCAAGGATACCAGAAAATGCTCAAATATGGCAGATTGGAGACTTTGAAACTAGTAGAGGGTCACTGATGACGCCTAAATGGCAGAAACTAGCTAGTCTGGCCCAGGAAATATGCACACTCTAGTTTCAGTTCTTTGGTGCAGTCTTTGCTTCCAAAGGATACCCTTTTAAGAACATATTCAACCTAGCGGACATCAACTGGACTGACAGTAGTGTTAAAGGGTCTGCTTCCAAGCCTGGTCTGTGCAACCAGCTTATCAACATCACAGCTGACAGATTCCTCCAACAACTAGTATCCTTACCAACTAGGATTACAGAAACCACAGAAAACACCCTTGATTTATTCTTCTGCAATAACAGCTCTCTTGTCAACACAGTTGAAGTAATACCCAGTATCTCAGATCATAAAGCTGTATACAGTGAAGCGAGTCTACGCCCACATAAGACACCACAACCACCAAGGACGGTCTTTTGATACAATAAGGCTGAAGAAAGGACTTCATACACATCAAAGAGATATGTCAACTATGCTTTCAGCTCCAGTGGACAAACTATTGACCCTGTTTAAAACCGCCTCTCTGATCTGATGAATGCACATATACCAGCCAAGACTCTTAAGGGTACAAGGAGGAAGAAGCCATGGATAGACCGCAAAGTCAGAACTGCAATCAGGAAAAGGCCAGATTATATACAAGAATGAAGAAAACCAAAAAAGAAAAGGACATTAGAAAGTACAGGCAATGTAATGGGGACGTTAAAAAAATAGAAAAAAAACAGGCTTACTTTTCATACATAAATAACATCATCGAAGTCAATGACGATAGGACGATAAACCTTCAAAACAGAAGCGGTTCTGGTCCTACATCAAATCCCTTAGAAAAGATAACACAGGAATCACACCACTAAAGGACAAGGGTCGTCTCTTCAATGCACCAAAGGACAAGGCCAACATCTTGAACTGCCAATATCAAGCTACTTTCACCCAGGAAGACACAAATCAGGTCCCTAGCCTTTTTGGCACACTGTATCCCGACAAAGAAGAGATTGAGGTAGATGAGACCGGTATTCGTAAGCTGCTTCAGAAGACCAACCCAAGGAAAGCCACAGGTCCTGACTGCATACCTGCACGTATCCTGAAAGACTGTGCTTCTGAGCTAGCCCCGATCCTTACCATCATTTTCAATAAGTCACTTCAAGAGGGAAGAGTGCCAGAGGACTGGCGACATGCGAATGTGACAGCTATCTTTAAGAAGGGTACTCGCCATGATGCCGCCAATTATCGACCAGTATTGTTGATAAGGACCATAGCAAGCTTCCTACGTTATACCGGTTACCTAAACTTTATAAACGGCCCTATAAGTCACGTTTTATTGCTAATTCTAGTGCATGTACAACTACTGAGTTGTTTATTCTTTTGACTTCTTGCCTCACTGCGATTAAAAACCATGTCATTAAATATTGCACAACAGTTTATGAAAGAAATGGTAAAAATTTATTTTGGTCTATTAAAATTTCAGGTGAAATTCTTAATAAATTGAAGTCTAGAGGTTTTCTAGCATCTGGTTTGTCTACATATGATTTCTCTACTCTCTATACTACATTGCCTCATAATCTAATAAAAGATAAACTAACAGAATTAATTGAACAAACATTTAACAGAGAGGGCTCACTTTATTTGGCTTGTAATGATAAAAATGCCTTTTTTTACATCTGAACAACCTAAACGATATAAATTGTGGTCATGTCAGAAAATGTGTGATGCGCTCCATTATCTTTTGGACAGTATATTTATAAGATTTGGCTCTAAATTATATAGACAAATTGTCGGAATTCCAATGGGTACTAATTGTGCTCCTCTTGTTGCAGATTTGTTTTTGTTTTGTTATGAGAGAGACTTTATGTTATCTCTGTCAGACAACAATCAAGCTGATATTATTGAAGCTTTTAACTCTACCTCCAGATATTTAGATGACTTACTTAATATTGATAATCCTTATTTTGAACAAATGGTAGGTCAGATATATCCCACTGAACTTCAGTTAAATAAGGCGAATTCTTCTGATACTGAAGCTCCGTTTTTTGGACTTGAACTTGTCAATAACAGATGGCATAGTTTCTTCTGAAATTTATGATAAACGGGATGATTTTAATTTTGAAATAGTAAATTTCCCATTTCTTGATGGAGATGTTCCTTGCTCTCCTTCCTATGGTGTATATATTTCTCAGCTTATTCGTTTTGCTAGAGTGTGCTCTAATGTTGATGACTTCAACAACAGAAACTTATTTTTAACTGCTTTATTATTAAAACAAGGTTATAGATATCATAAGATTCGAAAAGCATTTTCTAAATTCTACTACAGACACTCAGAGTTAATTGTTAAATACAACATTGGGTTAAAAACTCTTCTGCAACAAGGCATATCAGAACCTATATTTTATGGTGATTTAGTCTATAAATTCAAACGAATTGTTGGAAACCTAATTTTAGTGATCAATTCAAAAAGATAGTAAAACGTTATATAAGGGTTGGATATAATTTGGATATCATGCGACAGCCTGCATGGCCAGTTTTAAACCCAATCACGGTTTATAGCTATGGTTTCCTCTTTAATTGCACGACGGTGGGTCAGGCCTCAGACTCTATGACGGCTCTGACGTAAAGCTTTAATCGGTGGGTTGGTGCCTGATGCTTATTTGTAGCTGGACCCACCGTGGCTCAACTTGAGGTTTTCTTTAGCTCTGACTATCTCTGAGTCATGAGCCCTTTTCTTTGTTTCATCATGGAGTGATAATTTGATTAGAGTGTTTTCCATGATTATACATTGCATTCGTTAGGTGGCCTCCATACGAGCTGAACATTTCTTGTACTTCAACAACAGCAGAATCTAGGGCGAAGATTTGGTACCAGTAAAATGCATTTAAACCCCCCGGTGGCTTAGGCTGCTGTCCGTTCTAAGGCGGTGGTTCTGTTGATGTTGACTTTTTGTTTATTGTTACTCCCATTGTGGGAGTCTGTCATTGTTCTATGTTTTGTTGTACGTTACTTTATGTCCATTCTAGTATTGCAATCATCTTGATGGGGAAGAGAGAGCTGATTGCTTTGCTTAATTTGTCTTCCTGGTGTCTTGTGATGGTTGAGCGGCTCTTCCTCGCGGTGCCACGGGGTTGTCTGCAGTTTGTGATTGTGGTATTTCCTGATCATACTCACTAACTATTTTTGCTTACATCACTATGATGTAAACAGCTGGCACATGTCATCGTCTCCAAGACTGTAAAGCACCTGGAAAGACACAACATCAAAAATGATTGCCAGCATGGTTTTAGAGCAAAGAGAAGCTGCGAGAGCCAGATCTTGATCTTATATCACGAGCTAGCAGCATCTTTAGACAAGAAAATCCAGACTGACATGATCATTTTGGACTTTAGTAGAGCGTTTGATCGCGTACCCCATCAACGCTTACTGAAGAAGGTTCACCACTGTGATATTCGAGGCACTACATATCAGTGGATCTCATCGTTCCTGAACTCCAGAACACAACAGATTTTAGTAGAGGGACAGTCGTCGGAGAAAAATCCTGTCGTCAGTGGAGTGCCTCAGGGGTCTGTTTCAGGTCCAGTTCTATTCTTGATCTTCATTAACGACCTTCCAGACAACATTAACTCCGGAACTAGACTCTTCGCGGATGATTGTATACTCTATCGACAAATACATCTGAAACCGATCAACGCCTTCTACAAGAAGACCTGGACAGGCTTGCCGCATGGGAGAAGACCTGGGGAATGAAGTTCCACCCACAGAAGTGTAGTGTCATGTGCATCTCCAGAGCACGAGTCGCCAGAACCTTCCAGTACCATCTTAAAGGTGTATCCCTAGCAGAAGAACAGTCCTCTAAATACCTGGGAGTGGATCTGCAGTCCAATTTATCATGGAAGAATAATATAAGCTGGATTACTAAAAAGTCCAACATGTTAGGTTTCCTACGTCCCAATCTATGGCAAGCAAGTGAAGAAACCAAGGCTCAGGCTTACTTCACTATGGTTCGGTCCAACCTGGACTACTGTTCTACTATCTAGAGTCCATACCAACGAGACCAGAAACACCAGATTGAAATGGTCCAGAGAAGATCTGCATGTTTTGTCACCAATAGATACAGGAACACCAGCAGCGTCACCAACATGCTTGACTATCTCGGCTGGGAGTCACATGAAACGAGAAGAAGTAAACTGCAGCTGATTGTTCTTTACAAGATTGTGCATGGACTAATAAATATCCCACCCACAGATTACCCGACACAGACTAGTTCCAGGACCAGAACAGCTCACAAGTACAAGTATTAGCAGTACTCTACATCGACGGATTGTTTTAAGTACAGCTTCTTTTCGCAGACAATCCCACTTTGGAACAGACTACATGCAGCAGCAGCTGAGGCTCCCTCCTTGGTATCCTTCAAGAGGGAGCTGTCTAACCTAACCTTCTAATGGGGATTCATCCCCCAGCCATGAATGTAAACCCAGATGAAGAGTGGTGAGCTGTGTCGTCGAGTCTTGCACCCAGCTACCCCCAGGGAAGGCGGACTGGTCTCACTCTAATTGGCGAAAAGTGGCTGGGAACAACTTTTTCTATACTTCTTTCTTTTACTAGTGCATTCTTACGCCTTCTTACAGTCTCGTCTAATACTTCTGTCTTTAACTATTATTTTTCTCTTTAAAATTCTCTCTTGCGCACCACTTAAGAAATGTCAAGTATGACAGCTTAGTGTAACTATGTAGATGTAGAGGTTAGGGCCTCTAATTCCTAACCAGCACACAGTGTCAGGCCACCATCGACCCGCCAGCGAAACGCCTTTTGAATGGGGTTTCACTGGTGGGCCAATGGTGGCTCGCTTTTATATGTTTACTGGGTTCTATGGAGTTTAAGCAGTAATTTCTGGTAACTTCGTTAAGTCAAGTAAGACAAATGCAGTTTGATTTCCTGCTAAAGAGTTCACATTAAAACTTCTATGAGCGTAACAAGTTGTGTTTTGCAAGATCGGCTGCTGCAAAAGCTATATGAATGAATGTCGCATATCCATGTGGGAAACTACATTCATAGTATGTGGTAGAAACAAAAATGCTTTACGAATTTTATTATATTGATAAGCCTTAACAACTTAGCCGTCAAAATAGATTTCCAAAGTTGCAAGTGCAAATTTACTAGCAAAGGTATATTTCAGTCGTTCAATGTTGTCTCAATAATTGCAAAAGGTACAACGCTGGTTAATTATGCAGGTATCTCATTCAGGTCTACACTGTATGTCGAAGCACGGGTTAACAGTTAATTAAGACATATTGATAAAAAAAGCTATCGATGGTATACCATCGCAAATACCCGCTTTTTAACCTTCAGCCTTGACCTTGGGACCAAGGTCACACAAAAGTTGACAAAGTGTCCTTTACATAATGTGGCATATGCACCTGCTTAGATCGAAACTGCTATGTCCAACAATTAAGGAGGAGATGCATTTGCAAGAAAGTTCATTATTTGACATTGGGATCAAGGTCACCTGAAATGTTGCTCAGTTCGGCTGTGACTAAATGTCTGTACTGTATTGTACTGTACCCGACCGGGTAAAATACAGTACCGTACTAGCCGACGAGTATCGGAAAGTAACGGAGAAAATCGATAATTGGCGGACTCGGCAAAGTCAATAAGCTTTCAATGGTCTTAAAGTGATTGCATAAACTCATAAGCAACATTCCTAATGGGGGAACAGTTTGAAAATGCACAATAAATTGGAACTTTTTTTTCTTTACATAAAGCGAGACTGAAAGTAACGTATATCTAGATGCAATTCACGCTCGGAATTCACACGTCTAGAGTTCATTAACTTTTGCATTTTTTTCAAGGAAAAAAATCACAGGCCCTGGACCATTTTATCAGGCATTATTTAACCATTATAGATAGGGTGGAACTCTGGTTGAATTCAGTCACAGCCTTCATCTCACCTGCTACAATATCTTTTGTTAAGGCGAGCAGCGAATTTCAAGGCTTTGACGAAAAATTTAGTTTGAGACTTCGTTGGTCGCCGATGCGATTCTAATTACCAAAATCTGATAATACTGAAACAATTTCTGCAACATTTCAATGTTTGGTAGCTTTATATGGGGCTGAAAGCCATATGTGCATTGGTGTTTTTGAGCAAGTTTTTTTTTAACTTTATTTCATACAAACAGTGTAACAGAAGAATGTTTAGGTTTACAGTACAATATCAAAATATATATTCAGTGGCAGATCCAGAGGGGGTTCAGTGGATTTCGCCCCCGCTTTTAAAAATCCTATGTGGCCTCACTGAGACCAAATTATTTCATTTTCATGGGATATTTAAAAAAAGAGATAAAATCAGCAAAGCGAACCCACACACCTTTATACAACCGAACCTCCTGTCATAAATCCTGGATCCACCCCTGATGTTTAAAGCAAACAATAATATATTATCACATCGGTTATCATATATAATGTGTTCATATTTTCTCCACTGCATTTTTGCCAGTACATGAGATTTTTCATACTTATTACATTTTCCAGTAACGAAGGCTCTGGCGAGCCCCCACAGAATCGCTTGAGCCTATTCTACTAACACAAGTATGGAATGCGATCCTCTTGTCAAGCTGGATACATCAAATGGGCCTGACCTGATTAGGGCTTTGCGCATATGCCTTAAGTAACAAACCATCGTGCGCTGGTCCCTCATGATGGCCCATTTGTTTCAAACTGTAACATAACATAACATAACATAACATAAACTTTATTTCAATACTCAGGTCAATATTGTGACATATGAGTTAATCGTACTTGTTAGACAATTTAGAACATGGCAAGTGTTTCAAACAGTTAAAGTAATAGTGTTTTAGCTGGTGCGTATTCCAGGGGAAGAACAAGGGTGGGTGGGTTCCACTGTTTCGGGAGCGATACCTCGGCTCGTATGTCGTCGGGCCGATGCGTCGCTCTCGACCAAGTATCGTCCGGTGTAATGCCTCCCATGCTCTTTCCCGGGAATATGCGTTTATACAGTCGAGGACAGTTGAGGACTGGCAGTAGTGGGGGCGGGACATGGTGATGATAATAATAATAATAATAATAATAATAATAATAATAATAATGGCAGTTGTGATGAAAGCAACTTTAGTAATGGTTTCACTATTACTACTATTTTCACTATAGTAGTAGTATCACTACCACTATATAATAATAATAATAATAATAATAATAATAATAATAATAATAATAACTGGTAGGTTGCTTAGAATGGGGAGCAACACATTCTGTATTGTAAATCTAAAGACTGTATTTGCCTCCCTTTGCAGTAATCCTCGTAACTGACATCAATACACACACCACATGTTTAGTCCGTGTGCCCATTCATCCAGACAGCTTGAAAACACTTCATTCAGAATAATCCACGAGCGGCCTTTTGTTGCCAATAATGTTTATGTTTGTGAATGGATTTGTATTCTGGAACAGGTAAGCAGCAGACTCAACAGTGCGGACCCATACAGAAGGTGCATTCGGTGTGTGCACCATCGGTCCAGGTCCGCACTGGGGTCGGCCCTTTGGCGAAGGAACCCGCTTTTTTTAAATGTCATTTCCATAGATGAATGTGGTCTTCATGATGGCAAATAGTACAGGCCCCGATGTGCTGCTGCGTTCCTCAGCATATCATCGGGGTCTACACTATTCGCTTAATTACAAATTATTCGGAGGTGCTGTGCCTAGGCCGTTTTGTGGTAGAATATGTGTGTGTGTGTGGCACGGTATTTTAGAGCAGTGAAGGTCACGATCAGAATACTGCGTTCAGCTCGTATGCTTTGTTGCTATTCGTTTTATAGATGTATGTGGCTGATCGGGGACAAAGACGGGGGATCCGTACATAGGGTCCACGCGTTTTTGTTCATTTTCATAATTCAACAAAAAGATTTGTGTGGCAAGTTTTAAGATGTAGCAAGGGTGCCTTCTGAGTCGGTGCTCAAGAGAACCGTCTCGGTGATACGGTTATCTCGGGCCACATGACAAGTGTTAACATCTGGGAATGTCGCCCGTCCGGGTCGTCTGCTGTACAATAGGTAAACAGTGCTGGTCCAGACTTGACTGCTCCCACAGGGGCAGGCAAGTATGGATCAGCATTGCCGGAGAGGCCAGACGACAGAAGAAGACGACCCTTGTTGCGGGTTACATAAAGGATAAGAAAATACACATGGTTTCTATTGTAAGTCCGGGTCATTTGATCGTTCGGTTAATTATCAATTTCTCGATCGATCTGTCAGAGTCCGCGTGTTATCACTAATTACGTTTTGAAATTGTAACAATGTACTAATTTCCCCGTGTGGTACAGTTGGTTTAAGCATATTTGAGCCGTGACATGTGATTTCCAACAATGTTGCATTTTGACAAGTGTAGATTTAGACGAGTCTGTGCAGCTCCCTTCTATAAGCTTAGAAACTCCAAATGTTCGTCAGTAGCTTAACATTCATAAAGTGTTCAAGCGACTAGCAAAGGCTCTGATCAGGCTGCGCGTTTGCGCAGGTTGATCTGAGGCTTTGCTGGTCTCACATACCAAATTGTTGGAAATCCCATGCCACGGCTCATTTATTATATACTTAACTACTAAAGAAACCTGACACATACTGTGTTTCAATTTTTTTGTAGTAAATGAATACGATGCACACTTGTCTTTCCATTGCGTAAAGCTGAACAAAGGTAGACTAAGATACACTGAGATTATTTGAAAAGATTAACTAATTTCTGACGTCAGCTATCAAAACGTCACGTAACCCCTAAAACCAATTTTCGCAGGAACAAAGAAATCACGCAAAATTCATCAGAAACCGATTTAGTGTGATTCTTTGCTATTTCATTGACATCTTCTTGGCATTCAAATAAAGCATGCAAGCATTGTTCAACCAAAAAGCCTTTTTTTCATTTCCTTAACGTCAAATTTTCGTTATTAGCGTTTTATGAGCTTTTAAAAAGCACTGCCACTTTATCAACTTTTTTTCAATTTGTCTGATGTTTGAAATACATTTTGACAATGGCTCAGTCCTTTTGAACTCCGTAGCTTCCGCCTACGTCCATTTAGCGACGTCAAGCGTTACAATAACATGCTGATATGTGTATACTGCAAAGCTTGAAATTCATACGCGATTAAAGTAAAGTGCAGCCAATTGGCACTATAACAAAGTAGACAGCACATACTAAACGGCGACATACGTTGGCAAAGAAAAAAAACTTTTTTTTTCCAACAGTTTACGTTGTTCCTTAATTGACAACTAAACTCGACGACGTTATTGCTTCGTTAAGTTTTTGTTACTGAAATAGAGTTTATGTCATCGAATAAACGGGTACACACAGATTCACGTCAAAAGGCAGACCTGCTGTATCGCAGACCTGCCAATCAAAATGAAAGCCATTCCTCGATGACTAACAAAGTTCATGATGCTTCTCGTGGTTCTTGAATTAAAGAGGTAAGGGTTCTTTCACTTATAATATTTTGTAAAATGAACGAGTTGACACCTATCTCAAGGAGTTTACATTTTCAATGCTTTAAATTAATTTGGAGTGGACAAGTTTTCATGTGATACTCTCTAATATACAATCAAATTGATAGCTTTGCATTCTTTTTGAGACATAAATTAAAGCTGGTATCCTAGTGTAGCGTTTTTAAAGCCCGTCAGTATATTAGATTTTTGTGTATGACAAGCATTACACATTTGTCGAGTACTTTTACCAAGTGCAAAAGAAAGATAAAGGAAATAACAGAATTAATTTTATAACATCATAAAAATGGGGATAACCAATAAAGAGCACAGATATGGGGAGAAAAGCGTACGCTTATATGTTTTTGGGTGCTCTAAAGAACCTTCTCATTGAGATGGTTCTTTTGAGTACCCACAACGCGTTTTAAATGAAAAAACCTAGAACGCGCAGTCGATGGGGCGCCATCGCAAATCCCCATGCTAAAGTTTTTGACCCCCAGCACCCCAAGTCCCAACCCTGGGGCATGATCCCGGCAACAGAATGAAAATTCTGTTCAATATGTTTTCTTTCTTTTATTTGTAAGAACACACGCAAAGTTTGGTAACATGGTAACCTAAATTTGATGATTTTTGACCTCACCTCAAGAGCCGGATCAGACTGCTCCTCTATGATCAGTCAGATCAGGGTCTACACTGCCTAATAAACACACAGAAAAAAATCATGCTGTGAGCATATATATACTGTCGATGACTACAGCCGACGGCAAGTTTTCGAAGCAGGCGAAGGGTTAAAAGTAGTAGCAGCTAAGAAAAAGTTTGGTGTACAAAAGTGGTCACTATAGGATCGTATATATTTGATGCAACAATTTCTATAAATGCATATTGACAAAAAAGTAATTATGGGAACAAACCATAGCTGCCAAACTCATATGAAACATCGTACACTAATTTGAAAATCATGCCTTTAGGGTGCAGGGTATCAAGTTGATATACCCAAATGAAAATTATCGCAAATAACTCAAATCCTTAAATGTTATAATAACGTTATTTTGTCAAGATCAAAATACCACTGTAAAGACAGATCAAATTTTGGTTTCTAACACACCTCGCCTATAGAGCCAATGCTTAAAAACATTCTATATCAAACGATATAGCAGGATAATCCTAGCCCAAAATGATAATGGGCCCTTAAAATGGACCAATGGCACATATCCCATTCAAAAACATGCAAATTTCCAAATTTAAATAGGCCATTTGAAATGTTTATGGGCACAAGAATCCTTAATATCCACGTTAGAGCAAAATCGACATGAGATTTGAATAGCTTGTTTATGGGGCCCCGCCAAAAAAAGTCCATTTTTGCAAAACATTAATAGTTTTTTTTCCCACAGAATGGATCAGTCCCATCCTAAGATTATCCCTGATATAGTCACAGTTTTGAAGGCGCGTGGAAAGCGCGCACTAGCTGGCGTCAATTGTAACGCCGTGCAAAATGACGTCAGTCGTGGCGTTAGACGGTGTAACGTCGTTTTTACGCTTGAAATACACTACATATCCATGTAAACGTAGGCGACACTGTCCAACTATATATTGGTCGGATTTATTCAGTGTAATGGCGGAAAGTTGGAAGAGCTGAAGACTTCAAATGTGTTTTCGTCGTTTATTGTGTGTTAGAATCGAAATAGATCAGCTCTAGTACGTGAATTGTTGAATAATAATTCACTTTTTGTCGGTCAGTTGTACGTAGATAAATCACTCACGCTGCGCGGTCGTGATTTGATCTTCTTTACAACTGACCTCCAAACCGTGAATTATTATAGAGGCTTGTATAGGGGGGGGGGGGGGTACCAGTATCCTATATCCCTGGAAGTAAATAGGGAAGTATCCTATATCCCTTTAAGTAAAGTGGCAAATATCCCTATAATTAATTTTTCTAAATATCCCATATCCCTGGAAGTCAACACAAATATCCCTGAAATTATTAACACAAAATATGAAAAAAAATACTTATGTTAAGTGCATGTAGTGATCTGTAATGGCATGTATTCTACAACTTTATGCAAACATAATCTAAACATCAGCAATAATTGTTATTATTGCATAAAACCTGTGTCACACCTTTTTAACAGTCATTTATCTGGCACAAACCCATGTATACAATGCACCATGAAAACACTTCATTCAAGGTATGAACTTCCAATAAAATCATTTGAGCCAGCACTTGTGATTTGGTACTTCTCATATAGGCAAGCTATGAAGGCTCAGGTGAGCCTGGGCAAATGCATAGATACACAAGACCCTCATTGCTCACATATACAAATTATGGATGTAGAAAAAGACTCAAACCAAGAATTAGATCTCTAGTTCCCTGGAAATGTCAGCATGGGCGTTTTAATTGTTATTGGAGTTTTTTTGCACATATGAGATAAATAACTTATTCTCATGTACTAGAAGTCCGACCTCTGGCTAAGACTGCATAATTAAAAAAAAAAGTTTCTAATATCTCTAAACCAGGTCACTTGTTATGGGTACTCAAAAGAACTGTCTCAACAAGACGATTACTTTGAGCATCGAAATAGACATGTTAAAACTGAGAGATAGCAAAATATTTACAATTTTTTGCTTGAAACTTTATAATCAGGACCTTTGGAGGTTCTTGAGAGATTTTTTAAACTTTTCCAATGATTATGCTTTGTTTTGGTGAACGAAACTTTATTGAGATAAGTCTCTAAATACTTCTCGACATAACTCAAGCAAGACTCACAAGGTAGCAGGTATGCTGGTAATGCATGAATTTGTTACCTAACTGAATCAAAAAGTACTTGCCCTGCACCATAGCCCGGCTATTCCACTGCTATCCTCGTAGGTGGGGGAGGCGTGGATACAAATGACTGGTGCATAACCAACCTACCTATAAGTTCATAGTCTTTAGATACCAGATGAGTAAGCAGGCTTTCCAGCAGCATCTTTGAAAAAACTAGGAGAAAACCAGGAACATTATTTACAAAAAAAACCCTAGGAAAATCTAGGGAATTTAACGCAAAAACTAGGAGTTATTTGTTTACCTTTTTTATTTTTCCCTACCGGATTACCACAGTAGATGAACACATTTCATTCTACATGTACAACTAAGTTTTCTTCTGCTGTCAACAGGCACCCTAGCAGACTCATGAAATTAAAGGTTTTTTATAAAGTCTATTTTAGGCACAAAAAGGTTGTTTCACTGATAAATCTAACAAAAATAAAGAGCAAATTAGCATTAATTTTTCTAGCATTTTTACTGGGTCCTAGCCGTAAAAACCCGGCTATGACTGATAGATGATGGTATGGTAGGCTACAGCAAATCCTTAGCCAACAAATTTATAGCGAACTAATCACAAATTATGGTAGTAGAACTCATCTCTTTATTCCCACACATCTTTGTCACTCCGCGACTTGAATACCTCACTTCTAACCAGGTGCTGTGTTGACTGACATTGCTGGATTGAAATTTTAAAACATTAGTCTGAAAGGGGGGTTTGGGGGTCCTCCCCCGAAAAATTTTGAAAACCAAGAAAGCAAGAGAAGCCATCTCTGGTCATTTTGCAGGGACAATTTTACCTTAAGAAAATGAGGATTTTCAGAGGAAAATGCTCTAATTTAATGTATGTTCTTTTTAAATATAAGATTTAGACTGATAGGCATATGTCTGTATTAGGCTTGGGTGTAGATACCACTGTTAAAATTGTACAACCTTAAATGTCTTTATAGGTTTTAAAGATTTTTCAGCCAAATTAAAGATTTTAAAGGATTTCAACCAAATTGAAGGTTATTTAAGGTTCCACTAAGAGACTGGTATCAATTGTAAGCATCACCAGAGAAGGCTAGACTATGCACCAATGATACTAGACACCAAATACTGTCAGGGCAACACCTTGAAGTTCTTATTCTGAAACAAAATCTCCAAAACACATAAAAAGACAATTTTACACCATCCAAAAAGCGCAAAATTTATGAAAAATTAGGAATACTAGGAGGTTTTAGACAAAACTAGGAAAAACTAGGAGCACATTTAAAACAACTAGGAAAAAATAGGAAAACTAGGAAACCCAAGGAACGCTGGAAAGCCTGGGTAAGGGCTATGAAGAATTGTTCTTGAGTGTCAACAGCGAATACCCTGCCCTTTGGATAGTCTGGTTCTGCTGTTGTTCGATTGTAATTGACTGAAACTTAGTACATATTTATTCCCAAATCTTTACATCTTGATGAGAGGCCATGCTTGGTTTTTAATTCGCAAATGAATGTCTTTAGGCTAGGCTCAGGCTGGTCTTTTTGTATACTGAGAATGTTGCTCATAACGCTCCACTTCGCAACAGCTTTTTCAACACCCTTACGATAGACACTGGCTGTGATTTCTCTAAAAATTTCTGAAAGCCTTCTTCTTGCTGTTTGTAAAAACTCGCCATCAAAACAGTAAGGTTGTGAAGGTGAAAAAAATCTTTCTGATAAACTTTTCTTTCTTAGCTCTCGTCTTTCAAAGGGACTTTTATTGTGTTTTTTTCTGTTTTTTTTTTTTATTTTTCGGCAAAAACACAGTATCCCTGAAATTGAACAGAGTATCCTATATCCCTGGAAGTAAAATGGATAGTATCCTATATCCCTGGAAGTAAAATGGCAAATATCCTGTATCCCTATAACCCCTATACAAGCCCCATTATACAGCATTACACTGTTAGAGCTGATCTATTTCTTAATAATATTTATCCTCAGATACTATTAAGAACTGCATTTAACGAAACTAATTGCTTCATTTGAGGCAGTTCTAATATGTACCCACAGTCCGTGATTCGAGTAAAAATATTAGTTCATTTGTATATTCACATTCATCGTTTACGAACAGTATAACAGTTCTGCGGTGTCTGATCAGGGTCTGCACTGTCAACAACGTGAGACTTTAACTTTAAAAATGATTATCCTTTTTTAAATTTGCAAAAAAAAAAAAAAAAAAAAAAAAAAAAAAAAAAAAAAAACACGAGGCTAATACTTGGTTGGTAGATACTCGGATCAAATCGGCCCGCCAGTAATCGATTTTCTCCGTTACTTTCCGATATTCGTCGGCTGTTACGGTACTGTATTTTACCCGGTCGGGTACAGTACAGTACAGTACAGACATTTAGTCACAGCCCTCAGTTTCCTCTACATCATGCGACCCATGCACCTTCATAGTTTTAATTTGCTACGTCCAATGTTTAGGAGGAGACACAATTGCAAAAAAATACATTATTTGACCTTGACCTTCGAATCAAGGCCATGGATGGACGGACAGAGGGCAGCGGGCGGGTGTGTGTGCGGGTGGGCCGACGCACAGACGGAAGGATGAACGGACGGACCGGTAGAAAGAAAGATGGATGAATGGACAGACAGACAGACGGACGGACGGACGGACGGACGGACGGGCGGGCAGACAGACAGATAGACAGACAGACAGACAGGTCTGGGTCCACACAGGGGCACTAACAACACACGGCTATCATATGGACTGATACTAACGTAGCCGACTGTTATGCGGATAGTCACAGTAACAAGATGGCGGCGCCATACCAACTTCGGTGTCAACTTTTCGGCCACGAAAAAGACGTTCGCGCGGTAACTGCTGCAATTTTCCCCGAAAATGGGATTGTGTCTGGTTCAAGAGACGTCACAGCTAGAGTATGGGTACCAAACGAGTAAGTTTTATATGTTAGTTTTGCATTAAGTACACAAATACGATTTTATTTTAATACCCCACCCACTATTGACTAGGAAATGATTAAGCGAAAATTTTATCGGGACATCCGGCGATGGGTAGGGCGCACTTGATTCAAATCCGAGACATTTCGACCCAAACCAGTTTGCATCTCAGATGTTTCACCTATGTCCTTGAGCCTCTAGTCGTTTCTACCCTGGTCAATAATATCCTGGCACAACCATTTTTCGACCGCCTAAGTAGTCTTTTGTGTTGTTTGATTTACTTTCAAGTCCTATTGTTTTGGTTATGCACTTCTGCCCACCTTTGATTCATTTAAGAGGGCAGTGTGCACAGTCAGTCACCCAATGCCATAAATGTCAGTGTACTGTTTTTAAACTTTTCAGCCTATCACTGTCAGCCTGTTTCTGACTTTTAACATTTTAACCCTATCATCTTTTATTCCACTCCAACTAACAAATCTTATGGGAACTTTTTAGGCAGTGGCTAGAGGTACGGATCCATACCCCTAGCCTGCGAGGCTAGGGATACGGATCCGTACCCCTAGCCTGGGAGGCTAGAGGTACGGATCCGTACTCCTAGTATATTCTACCATGTCAGGCTACAGGTACAGACATATAACCCTGATGAGAAGCTATCATGATTAATATAGCTTAATTAAACAAAAACTCGTGTTGCAGATTTACATTTGTTTTGTCCGCCAGCTTTGATCGATAAAGGGAAGCTACTCTATTTACTGTGACGTCATATGACATATATAATTCAAACAAGTATAAGCTTATACAAAAGGGTTAAAAATAACGGTAAAGTTAAAAAAAGAACATAATTCTATATATTTTTTTCTTATCCTTAACAGACCATGAGTAAAGGAAATTAATCACCTGTAACAAATCAATTATCTTCTCACCAGCAATTATCTTCTCATCTTCAATTAAAGTAACCAATTAACTACTCGTTGACAGCTGATGAGTGAGATGAGTGAGCAGTGTCAAATAAGCTCACCTGTACTTAACTAAGTAAGTGTGCTGGCTGGGTTTATTTGTTAGGACCTTTAGACGCATGGATAAACTTAATATTTTTTAGATCCTTAAGGTACTTATGTTACTTCTAAGCACGAAAAAAAATAATAAAATTGTACGGACTGACGAACGGACATATGGACGGGTGGTGTGTAAAATTGTATTTTCTATCACGTTTAACGTAAGTTTTTGGTGCTCAAAAGAACCGTCTCATCGTGCGCACCAAAAATGTGTATATGAAAATATAGTAGTTGATTTACGCATTATATCAAAACTAACATCAAAACTAAACAAAATAGGTGGGCAAGGGTCGGCCCGCCAGCGAAATACCATTTGAATGGCGTTTTGCTAGCGGAACGAAACTGGTCCGACATTGTGTGCTGGCCAGGTTTATTTGTTAGGACCTTTAGATTTATGGACAAACTTAATATTTTTTAGATCCTTAAGGTACTTATGTTACTTCTAAGCACGAAAACAAATAATAAAATTGTACTGACTGAAGAACGGACAGACGGATGGGCGGTGTGTAAAAATGTATTTTCTATCACTTTTAACGTAAGTTTTTGGCGCCTAAAGAATTGAACATTTTCTTCCTTCTGATACTGCTGGATGGCAATTTCTAAAGAGGAAAAGTCCCAAACTGTTTCACTATGTTCAGCGTTTTAGCCATTTTGACAAAGGGAGACTCAACATAATTTTCTTGGGAGTTTTATAAATGAGAAGCGAGAATTAGGCGGCTACATCATATAGTTATTATTATATCTATAATAATAGGTCTAGATACTGTTTGTAGGATTAGGCTAGTTAATGACGTTCTTCTGATGTCTGTGAGGTTGGACATTAAAATATTCAGCCAATCATTGTAATTTGTTCTTTTAAGTTCAAAGATGCCTTTGTAGTGCGACATGCCGACCAATTAATTACAGAATGTTGTTCGCACCCTTGCTAATGAACAAACCGAAAGTGAAAACAGCAAAAACAAATCATTAATAATAATAATAATAATAATAATAATAACAACAACAACATAACATAAATCCCGCACCACTTGTTCAAATTCCGAATTCGTGTTTCGTTTTTATATTTACTAAACAGAGTTATCCCACATTACAAATGGCGACTTACTGGATTGCTATTTCATAACACAGCAACAAGTTACTTTCTAACACTTATCATCATGATAATTTAGAATTTCTCATCAGGGTTACATGTCTGTACCTGTAGCCTGACATGGTAGAATATACTAGGGGTACGGGTCCGTACCCCTAGTCTCCGAGACTAGGGGTACGGATCCGTATCCCTAGCCTGGGAGGCTAGGGGTACGGTTCCGTACCTCTAGCCACTGCCAACTTTTTATTTTTAAAAGCATTTCTTCCACTAACACCGCACTGACGCGCACCTGCACGTAATCTCCGAGAGGGGGTGATGCAGTAGAGATAGATAGATAGATAGTTATTGTTTTATATTATCTATCAGTCCAAGAGCAACAAATATAGAGCTATAAAATTTTGAGTTTCCTCTTGTAAGTCTGACGAGGCCTTTCATTTAGAAAGTGGTCAGTGGTAGTAAATTCGGGAATTTAACAACCTATTTCCGACCGCCTGGGGTAAATATTTTCTGTCAAAACCAAATAGCCCTGAATATGTTTCTGTTCTTGCAGTACAACCTTACAAAAGCAAAACACATGCAAACTATTTTTGAAAATTTTAATGTAGTCCAACACACCAGGTTTTTTGGTATTTAAACATTTCTGTACTATCAGCAGAGACAAAGTGTATGTATTTCAACACCTGAGAAATTATGCCTCACACCACTAGTATATTAAATAGTAACAGTTGTAGATGGTGATGTGGTGATTTATTTGACATTTTCTGAGGCCTGAACACTTTTTAAAAGTAAAAAAATGAGGAAAATTGTCATAAGCAGTATTTAGCATGGTATACTGCCTGAAGGTGTTTTCGCGTTGAATTTGTTCTCGCGTTAGTCTGGTTTCTATGTTATTGTATATTGCAGCGCCACCTACTTTCTATCAAATTTTCATGAATAATGGCCTTTTTCAGAAAACGAAAGTTGAGTTTCACGACTGACCTAATTTCATGATAAAATCATGACATGCATATACTTGGCAAAAATCCTTAACAATCTCAAACCCCACCCATTAAAATCAAATTATCAGAAAGAAGGAAGATCCATCATGTGTCCAAGTGTCATCATTATGCCAATAATAGATTATTCCAAAATGGCAAACATTTGTTTTGCAGCTGCATTGTCACGTGACAATTTTCCCGCCAAATTTTACGAGCTAACGCGAGATCACATTGACCTCTAAACAAAAATGGCGACGATAGGGTCAACATGTTTGCAACAAGATACAATCAGTCTGAGTGATTGTAATCATATTTTTTTGGCTTATAAGGGTCAGTCAGATATTGATGAAGGAAAATAATGAATTTATAAACAGGGGACAAAAATATTGAAATATTGCACTTGTACTGCAGGACGAGTGACTTACAACTTTCACTCATCCTGCAAACGCATGCACATGTCCTTTAAAAGCGTATGCAATAAAGAACATAAGTGAGTAATATATAATACGACTTCCTCAAGTAATTTTTCCTAAAGCACTCGTCATGTACACTCGTCCTACAGGACGAGTGTTTTTGGAAGAATTGCTTGTCCTTTCTAGATTTCACTCATAATAACGAGCGGACGAGTGGAATTTTTGTCCCCTGATAAATATTTTTTAAGCATGGCCAATCTTGTCTCAAGTCAAATAGCTTAGCTACCGCGAGATTAGCTCAGACCGTCATATATCAAAAGTTTATCCCAAAATAAATTTATTCTGTAAACTCATGTAATGATTGGCAACAATGGTCACAGGCAACACAGTTTATCATGCAAATGTATAAAATATGAATTTTGTATCAAAAATTTCGAAACTGGAGTCATGAAAACAGGCAGGTAATTTGGTAATAAGAAAAAGCTAAAGAAAACAGGGTCCTCTAATACAATATTTATTCATGGTTCATACTCAACCACCAAAGCTGAAAGTAAACCGCTACTTATCTTGCCAATCCCTCCTGTAAACAATGATACCATCACAGCTGCAAAATTCAGACCATTAAGATTTTTGTAAAACAAAGTATAAGGTGGTCGAAATTAGGCGGCGGTCGAAAATAGGTTGTGTCGGGATATCCTTTTATTTCTATTAGGAAGTGTCTACAGGTCCGGGCATGTATCCCTAGACTAAGAGTCGAGAGGTACTGTCCCGTATCTGTACAATCTAAGTCTATGGTAAGTGCTCGTGTCCCTAGACTAAGAGTCTAGAGGTATGGTCCCGTAGCTGTAGACGCTTAGTCTATGGATATGGGTTGTACCTGTAGACAGTCTACTGAAGATTTGCTATTAGTACGACTCTATTATTTCAGTAGTAGCAGTTATTTTACCCCTATAGAAATCTTATCAAACAAAAACTTGTGTTGCAGTTTCTTACAACCATTGTCGAGTGTCTCATATTGATGAGTGTGGATAAACTGCGAAAGCCGGTTTAGGCCGCCTCCAGATATTATAAAAGTGTTTATTGGAAAATTATTTTCATTGTTTCTCATCCAAAACATATGTTGTGGGTACTCTAAAGAACAATCTCAATGAGACGGTTCTTTTGAGCACCCAAAACACATGTTTAAATCAATGGGTAAGAAAATAATTTATCTTTTACCCAAATAAAATTTCCTTATCTGGACCTATGAAATGTATTTGTGGTTCAAGTTTCTCGACCGTGCCTATTATAAAACCTGCAGCCCTAAACATTAAAATGGTATTTCTGTAAAAGAGAATATAAAAAATGACCATTTCCGTCGCTGGTGCCGCCATGTGCAGTGTTCAATCTATATGCCATCTATGGCCAATATAATCTAAAAAAGGGGTCATTCATAAAAAGAAGGGGCCCTCATATGAGCAGGTGATAAAACAGTCAAAATTTACATGTATTTTTCCGACTTCACAGGGACTCGATTGGTCATGAAAACTAATTTATGACATTTGTAATTGGCCTTCAAAATACCATATGTGAAATAAACTAACTTTTGGATACATAGCACCCTCCTTCATCTAGTTTTACCGATAAATCCAAAATAAATTGTTAATATATATAGGGAAAATAGATTTCAAATATAAGCTGATAATCATTACATATTTTCGTACCCCGCAATTTCTTATATACTGGCAGCAATCAATGCTGATAATTACGCATACCTGTAGGTGTGCTAATTTTTAAATTTGGAGAAAAACAACAAAAAGCTTTGGGCTGTGTTTTGTAGAAATGAGAGAGCCCTCTACATCTCTATTTCTGGGTAGTGACTGCATAAGGAGGATATTTCAAAGTGGAAAAAGTTAGGTGAAAACCTTTTTCTTCGGGACATTTAATGTAAGCTGGTAACTTTCGAACTGTAGGCTGGTTCAAGTACTAGTCTTTTTCAATAGGTAGTATAAGGTACATGTACAGCACCACAATGAGCCCTATATGGAAGAAAAGGAAAGAAGACCAATCCCCTTGGGCCACGCAAACTCATCAAGCTGCTAGCGTTTTGCTAACGCTACTTGCATTCCGCCATCTGCAGGTGCAATGGGCAGATATCCTAAGAACATTCTCAATTTAATCTAAGTTTCAGAGTGAGGGTTTCAAAACAGTGCTGCATACTCAAAATTATAGGCAACACCAAAGTTAAACAAATGTTGTGTTTTGACAACAGCAGAATCCAAGGGCGAAGGTCCATCCTTGTGGCTTCAGTTGCTATACATTCCAAGGTGATAGTTCTTGGGTTAATGATTCATTGTTTATTGTTACTCCCGATGGTTCTGGGCTTCATCTGGCTTCATTGAATTTTATTTGCCAATCAGCTTCCCACTGTACTAAGCTTCTTGCAGGGTAAGACAGTCCTGAAGTGAATAGATGTTACAGGTATCTGCAAACAGAAGGCGGGTAGACTGCAAAATTGCGCCAATTGCCTTTCAAATGGGCCAATGGCATGTTCTTGATTGAAAATAGTGAGTGTGATTAAGAAATACCACCATCACAAACTGCAGACAAACCTGTGGCACCATGGAGAAGAGCCACACAACAATCATGAGACACTGGGAAGACAAACAAAGCAAAGGATCATGTGATGAGAAACACAGCACTACTGCATATAGAGGCATCATCATGTTTCATATTAAAATTGAGTCAATTCGATCCGTAATCCTGGATGACATACATACAAGGCAGTTTTCTCTCTTTTTCTAAAGTGGACTCAAATGATTGGTTTCAGAAATGTACAGTTAAAACGAACAAACAAAACAAATATTTCTGACATTTTAATTCTGACATTAAAATATTAATTTATCCATAATATATGAAAATCCCAGGATGTATTCAGTATCATATTTTAGGCTGTCATGAGATTTTAATGTTATGTCTTAATTTAATGTTAGGGCCTACTTACCTACCCTAATTTTTGGGCATGAAACAGGAACCACACATATATTTAATTTAGGCCTTTAATACCTATCACTTTTTTGCACATTTGTTCCAGAGTTATGGCCCTTGAATTTTCTCATTTCAATATCTTTACAACAAATTGACACAATTTTACCAAATTTTATTTATGCATTCATATTGATAAGATCTAGGTTGGGATTGTTACACATCATTTTTCACACATTTGTACCAGAGTTGTGGTCCTTGATTTAGGCCAGAATTTCGTATCCACCCGACACAACCTTTTTTCAACCACCGCCTAATTTTGTCAACCTGATACTTTGTTTCAAAAATCTTAACAGTCTGAATTTTGCAGCTGTTATGGTATCATTGTTTACAACAGGGATCTAATAGGCATGTTAGGTAGCTGTCTACGTTGAGTGTGGACCAAAAATAAATGTTGCATTGATGGACCCTGTTTTCTTTAGCTTTTTCTTATTACCAAATTTACTTCTTATTTTCATGGTATGTTTGTTCCTCTTGGACTGATACATGTAGATACTATAAAGCAATAAATAAAATGATAGGACTTGAAACTTAATAAAATAACACAAACTACTTCTTAGGCTTTCGAAAACTGGTTATACCATGATACACTCTTATTATAGCCCCGCTTTGATAAGTTGGGGCTATCTTGGATTTGGGTTGTCTGTCATTCCGTCTGTCCGTCATAATTTTTAGCTCACCTGAGCGGAGGGCTCAAGATGAGCTATTGTAATCTGTCTTTGTCCGTTGTTCGTAACCTATTTCTTTAAACGACATCTCCTCCTGAAGCACTGGTTCAAAATTTATAATAATTACACAGAATTGTTCCTCATGATACCCCCTACCAAAATTGCACAAATGGTTCTGCTCCACTGAACAAAGAGGCTGCCAGAGCTCTAGGTGAAAATATCTTTAAACCTCATCTTCCTGAACAACTGGTCCAAATTCAAAATAATTTCACAGAATTGTTCCTCATGTTGCCTTCTACCAAAATTGCACAAACGGTTCCACTCTGTTGTAAAAAGGGGCCACCAGAGCTCTAGATAAGAAATGTCTTTAAACGACATCTACTCCTGAACCATTGGTCCAAATTCAAAAAAAAATCACAGAATTGTTCCTCATAGACATAATGCCTTCTAAACAAATTGCGCAAATGGTTTTGCTCTGCCAAACAAAAGGGCCACCAGAGCTCTGGATAAGAAATGTCTTCAGACGACATCTCTTTCTGAACCACTGGTCCAAATACAAAATAATTTCACAGAAATGTTCCTCATAATGCCCTGGTCCAAAACTGCACAAATGGTTCCTCTCTGCTGAACAAAGGTGCCACCAGAGCTCTAGATTAGAATTGTCTTTAATCAGCATCTCCTTAACCACTGGTCCAAATTAAATATTATTTCACAGAAATGTTCCTCATAAAGCCCTCTACCAAAATTGCACAAATGGTTTGGCTGTGCTAAACAAAAAGGCCACCGGAGCTCTAGATAAGAAATATCTTTAAATAACATCTCGTTGAACCACTGATCCAAATTCAAAATAATATCACAGAAATGTTCCTCATGGTGCCCTAAATTCAAAATAATTTCACAGAAGTGTTCCTCACGATGCCCTATACCAAAATTGATCACAACACAGCCACCAGAGCTATAATAGAAATATTTTAAAATGATATCTCTTAATAGATAGCCAATACATCATCTCTTCATGTGCCAGGATTCAGGTGAGCGATCCAGGGCCCTAGGGCCTTCTTGTCTTTTTTTGCTCAATATCTTGAGAACGACTTTATAGAATTTGACCAAATTTATATGTGCATTGATATTGACATGATCTAGATTTGGATTGTAACACATCATTTTTTTGCGGAATTGTAACAGAGTTTTGACCCTTGATTTATGCCAAAATTTTGTTTCCACTCAATATCTTGAGAACAAATCGACAGAATTTAACCGAATTTTATATATGCATTCATATTGACAAGATTTAAGTTGGGACTGTTGCATATAATTTTTCACGCATTTGCATTAGAGTTTTGGCCCTTGATTTACGCCAACATTTTGTTTTTGCTCAATATCTTGAGAACAAATAGTAAGAATTTCACCAAATTTTATATACACAATATGCATTGATGTTGACAAGATCTAGCTTGGGATCCCTACAAATCATTTTTCGTACATTTGTACCACAGTTATGGCCCTTGATTTATGCCAGAATTTCGTTTTCGCTCAATATCTTGAGAACAAATTGACAAGATCTAGGTTGAGATAATTACCTGTCATTTTTCACAAATTTTCTGTAACAGTTATGGCACTTGATTGGGGTCAGAATTTCATTTCCATTCGATATCTTGAGCACAGCTGGACAGAATTTCACCAAATTTTATAAATGCATTGATATTGACAAGATCTAGGTTGGGATTGTTAGTTGTCATTTTTTGCTCATATGTAAGAGAGTTATGACCCTTGATTTATGTCAGAATGTTGTTTCCACTCAATATCTTGAGAACAAATGGAAAGAATTACATCAAATTTTGTATATGCATTTATATTGACAATATCTAGGTTGGGATTGTTACCTATAAATTTTTGCTGATTTGTAACAGAGTTATGGCCCTTGATTGATGAATTTTGTTCCTGCTCAGTGCTCAATGTCTTTAGATTTTCCTGCTCAATATCTTTAGAACTTCGTCTTTTTACTGCATGAAAAGCGCTGCACTTGGGCTATAGTCAGATTCTCTGTCAATGCTAGTTAACATTGTATTTTAGATTTACTGAAATTGAGGGTCTCTTAATTTGTTAAACACCTTTTTATTAACGCTTATCCTGCAGAACCCAGATTTATTCTTTTTTTAAAAAGCACAACGACAACTGTACAGGTAGGTCAAGAAAGTTGGCTTCTGACGAAGACAGCTGATCAGCCAGGATCCTCACTGTTTTTCACTCTGAGTGAAAATACATCTGAAATGCTGTACAACTGAAATGCTGCAAGTAAATAGAAAAAGATTGAAGATAAGCTTTTTAGTACATGGAAATATTAACCCATAAAACGCCACCTATAATTTGCTGCAGACGACAATTTCAAATTTTGCCGCTTTTTCGAAAATACCATACAAGGCATGATATTTCATGAGAATTGTCACCTGGCAGACAATTCTCATGAAATATCATACCTTATTTTTTTCAAAAACTTAAGAAAGATGTCGCAAACTTTTTCATCTGCTGCAGTCGTGATTGGCACTTTAAGGGTTAAGCAGGCTAAGGGTTATTAATTACAGTAGAACTACAATGGCTCAAACTCTGATGGCTGATTTACCATGGCTGGCTAGAACTATCATTATGGTCCCTACACATCATTTTATGCATAATCCACCCTGGATGGCTGGAACTACCCTTGGCTAGAACTATTACTCATGGTCCCAAATCTGTTTGAGCCATTGAAGTTCTATTGTATTTGTTTTATTATGTGAGAAGCGATTGACATTGTATCTCTTTAAATTTACAGAGGTGACAATGGTTTTCATGAAGGTCACTGCATGAGTGGTCACAGCAACTTTGTGTCAAGTGTCTGCTGCATGCCACCAGATGACAAGTACCCCCTTGGACTCATCTACACCGGCAGTAATGATTCAACAATTCTTGCTTTTACTCTGGAATCCCCACAGCCAGTATTTAAATTGACTGGTCATTCTAGCACAGGTAAATTCATATAGACTGGGACCAAACATGCACGGACCCAATGGGTGAACAGGGGCTCCAGATCCCCCTCCCCCCTGAAAAAATCACAAAGTTATACATGGGTGAAAGTTTTCAGGATTATTCCTGAATTCCACAGAAAGTCAGCCTCAAATGCTGAATTTGGGAGGTCATAATAGCTTGATTTAGTTTCAGCCTGTCTAAGGACAATTGACCATTTAAACCTGAAATTGTGAATATTTAGTGGGTATACTGCCAGTTTCAAAATTGGAATTTCGAAAGTTCAGGATTTTGGAAATTTTTAACTTTCACCCATGAGTTATACTAAGGCCTCCTTAGCAATACTGGTTCTGATCCCCTGCTTAGGCGCCAAGCTAAATTTCAATGTTGGATTATTATCGGCCCGCCAGAGAAACACCATTTAAAATGGGGTTTCTCTGGTGGGCCGATGATGGCCAGCGTTTAGTGGTATTAAGGACATATGCTACTAAATACTTCCCACATTGAAATATTTTTAATACTTTGCATACAGTTTGTTTTATGCATGGGCTATCCATTTTTGAATTAAAAAGGATATGTCACCGTGCTTATTTTTTCAGAATCACATATTGAAGTTTACAGCATTTGACCAATTTTCAAGAAATATATAATAATAACACTAGTCCTAATTATCGAGCTAAAACGGTTGTAATCTTCAGCCAGCTTCTTTCTTTTAACTTAAATTACTGCCCATGACCTCAAACTTTTAAGAAAATGTGCATGTTTACTTGTTATCCCATGCTGTGACAAGATACTGCATGATGTATTTTGGCAATTCGTCGAAAAAATGGAATTTGTTTTTAGAATAAATCATGTATCAAAAAATCTGACATTGAAAATCTTGAAAATTTATTTTTAATTCATGGACTATTATAATACCTTTCAGAAAAAAGAATAAAAATCTGGGGTCACCGAACTAATTCTCTTTCTAGAGGGCCAAATTTAACCCCACCCCCATAGGTTCTTGCGAATTCAATATAAAAAGTTCGGGGATGACCATTTCGGTCGTTTTGATGATGCCATTATACTAGTATATGAAGTAATTTAGCATTAAAATGTTAAAAAAGAAAGAAAAAACACACTGAAAATATTTGCGCATCCGGGAATCGATCCTGGTCCTCTGGCTTTGTAGCCAGACACACTTACCACTAGGCCACGAGGTCAGGTCGTGCGCCGCTCGAAATAACCATACAAATAGTATAGACTCGGCCACTATCGTATTCGTAACCAGAGTTATTGTGTACATCGTTTGATTTCGACTGAGCTACATTTATCTGTCTTTAGTGCTGAGACGATCAGTTCTGAAAAGATGTCAGTAGATATTTCGAACACACTTTAATTAGTTATTTTGTGAAGAAAATGTCGGAACACGGATATGACATAAGAATATCGGAAGTTGTGTTGATCCGAATCCGTTAAGGGTCGAAAGACAGGACCCAGACAACTTTCAACGTTTGCAGACGCGGAAAAGGTGCGCATTGGAAATAGCCGCATATGTCTTTAAGACTCTCTCTCTCCTCATCAACTAAAAAAACTGTCAAGTTGAGTTGGGCCCAATCTGACAAAACTTTTCTGGATCCGCGCATGACCAAACATCAACATATAGATCAGGATATGAGATTTCGATACTTATCACATATTCAGGGATCCAGCTCGGGGCAGACTTGGGAGAAGTATATCTCCTTACATAGGGTTAGTTAAGCAAAATTTTTGAGCGTAAAATTGCACAGTCAACCCTCTTTATAACAACCATGTTTGTTCCAAGCTATCTTTGACGTTAAAGTGAATTTGCAGGTTTCCGCATCATAACCATTTGGTAAAGAAAATAGTATAAATATGAATTTAAATGCTATTATTCCTAATGAATACGTCCGTTAAATTTCATAATGCATTAAAATTCACAAAGCTTCCCTCTTATCAAATGTGACAGATACCTGTTCATGGAAAAGACCTTGTCCTGATCACCAAATTGACTGACACATGGTAAAAATTCTGTTGTAATGAATTTGTTTTCAATAGAAAATGTATTTATGTTCCCAGAACTTACTGTCGGTGTCGTTAAGTGAATATTCTGTTATAAAGAGTGAATATTAATGGAAACAGCTATGTTCCCTGCAAATTAATGTTGGCTAGTGAATATTCTGATATAAAGAGTGACGTTATAAAGAGTTTTGACTGTATTTATTTTCTTACCCAGCGATCTAAACATATGTTTTGGGTGATCAAAAGAACCGTGTCATTGAGAGGATCCTTTTGAGTACACACAACATATGTTTTGGTTGAGAAATAAGAAAAATAGTTTTCAGTTACGCGCATTTATCTGGAGGCCTGTACTTTATCTGGCTCACTTCTCCTCATTTTCAAACTAAGGCTTAAATGAAATGTATGTGTGGTTCCTGTTGCCTACCTACCCTAATTTTTTTGATCCTACCCTAAACATTAAAATGGTCTTTGGAGAAAAAATACCTAAAATGGGCACTTTTTCAGATTTTGTCACTATTTTCTTTGTTAAATGTTATAACAAAATTTAATAATTTCCCTACCTACCTACCCCAAATTTTGTTGGCATGCAACAGGAACCACACATATATTTCATTTAGGCCTAAGAGAGGCGTTTTCATGTAAGATTATAAAGGGGAATTTGAAATTGATACCAAACTTCTCCCTAAAACTGGTTACATGTATTAAACTTATTTTCGGAGAGCTCTAACTTGGTCCCTGATTTATTGCCCCAAAATAACCTTTAACCCTTAAAGCGCCAATCACTACTGCAGCAGAAGACAAATTTTGCAACATCTTTACTAATTTAAAAAAAAAGGTATAATGTTTCATGTGAATTTTCTGCCAGCAGACAATTCTCATGAATTATCATGCCTTTTTTGTTATTTTTGAAAAAGCAGCAAAAATTGAAAGTGTTGTCAGCTGCAAATTATAGGTGGCGCTTTAAGGGTTAAACTCTATGCATGCTGGGAATTTTTATGCTTTTGTTGTCATCTGCTGACTTTTTTACAAATTAACTTCTTCAAAATATTCTCTCTGGAACACTATCAGAATGATAGTCAAAAGTTATCACTTATCAGCAGACAACAAAAGTTGTCGCAAGCAAGGAAATAGTTCAACCCCCCATACTGACATATCCACATGCCGGTGAAAGTTTTCAGTATTTTTCCTAAAGGAGTTCTAGCGATAAGGCGTATATTTTCCCTAGTTGACATGATTGCAAAACCTAAATTTTGAAATTGCGCTAATGTTTTTAAAATCGGTCTGTTCCGGTAGTAAAATTTACATAGAAAGCATCAAAATAGGTTTCAAAGCGATTCATCATTTACAAAACCGTTAAAACTTGCGCCTTCTACTCCCACCCCTCATTTTACGTCTTTAGACTGGGTGCCGTTTAGACGAGAGTTTTAGTAAATCCTTTGCAGGTTTTAAAAAGTAAAAGTGCTAAAATATTAAGGATATAAGTACCCTTCATTTTCGAAACTTTGCGGTTTTTCCTCTGCGCATGCGTACGAAATATACTTAAAATTGTGACGTTTGTCATTGAAAAGATGAAACTGGCGTCTTTCAGTTTGTTTTTAGATGCTTTGCCCCCCTAGACCCAAGATGCCCTTTGGACAATTAAATGTCGCTATACAAATACATAACATATGTAAAGGGCGTCTTGGGTCTAGGGGGGCAAAGGGGTTGTATAAGCGAAAGAAGACATCAAATATCTGACAAAAAATAGACCACTTTGCAAGATGGTCGTTTTTATTGTACATCAACTGTATAAATAGTTTTACTGTACATAGCGTGATTAGAACGATTGGTTCCCTTGTTTAACGGTCTAGTTCCCATATATGTTACTGAATAACAAGTACAGTTGATGATCGAAATAAATTCCCATTCAATAAGAAGTAGAGTTATTACATGCACTAAGGAAATCCCGTTTTAAATATACAAATTCGGGGGCAATGGTGCATCGACGGCCCGTCTATATATATTTGTTTAATGTGCCTAGTTTCTCCAGTCTTCATTTCAACAAAATAAAACGAACGTCTCGTTTAGGGAGATTGCTCGCCTTATCGCTAGAAATTCTTCAGAAAGTCAGCCTAATGTGCCAATCGCAACAAAAGTCTTCTGCTGAAATGTTTAAGAAGCCTCTATGGCAAACAGTGTGGAGCCAGATCAGACTGCTCCTATAGGAACAGTCCGTTCTGGGTCCATGCTGTTTGCTTCTATACTTAATTAGTCAGTAATGTTAGGCAATTATTTGCAGCAGATGACAGCAGCAGATGACATTTTCGGATGCATTATTTTCTTGGCCCTTTAAGGGAAATCTTCAAATTTGGTAATATTTATCTAAAGGCAAAGTTGAAATTGTTAATACTCTGTTTAGCATACTGCAAATTTAAAAAAAATATGAATTTCTAACATACTCTGTAGGTTTAGAAAATTATTGAGCGTAACATTGTAACTAGATTTCTAAGCATCAGTTTTAACATATGTTTTGGCTAATCGAAAGAACCGTCTCACTGAGACAGTTCTTTTGAGTACCCAGCACATATTTTTGGTTGAGAAATAAGAAAATGTTTTTTTTTGTACTCACTCTAAGAGCCTGTAAAGCCATATCTACATTTTTTGTTTTTAGTTTGTTCATTGGCTGCTGGTAAATTTGGTACATTGCTAAGTGCCTCCTGGGATAAAACAGCCAAAGTATGGTTAAACCAGAAATGTGTCATGACTCTTGAAGGTAAGTTCTTAACCCTTTACTCCATAGGCTATTTTAAGATTATGACATCATTTTCTATTTTTAGCAGACATGGGGCAAATTACTTTTTAAAGTAATGCATTGAATTAGCATTACTTGCCAAAATTGTGCATTGAATTAGCATTACCATTACTGGATTTTGAAAAAGTAATGCATTGAATTAGCATTATTTAAGAAAGTAATGCATTGAATTAAGCATTACTGTCACTTACGTGAAACAGAATCATACAATACTGTAACCTCTGAGCAGTTTTGATACATTGTACAAGATGTGTACATACAGTAAACATGTAAATTTCACATATAGATATTATATATATAAATATTTCACATGAGCCGCAGATAACAATATCTTCACTTTTGGTAGTGAATTTCGTATTCTTAATTGTCAGTAACATTCGTTGAAATTACATAATTTTTGAAAATTTGAGGAAATAACACTCAGATGTAGCAACCCCAGCTTGTTAAGTGATCATATTTCATTGTACATGTATTATTCAGCTGGGAAGCTTTCCAATGGTCGTATATTTTATGGGAGGAAAATTATAAACATATGGAGTTTCCTGCCTTATATCTCTTGTCCGAATTACTCAATAAGCAAAGACTGCACAAAGCGCAGGCTTTATCATAATCCCTAATCTCATATATTTTTATAACCCCAATATATTTACCCTGTAGCAAAACTGACCAAAGACACACACTGTCAGTGGTCAAGTGTCAAAATGTGTGAACAGGACAATCAAGTGATAATTACCCTTATTGTGATCAAAACATTTGTTTTTTTTTATATTGGATTGTAACAAAATTCACACCATTTTAAAGCTCATTTTATTAGCCTTAATCCAAGAAAAAATGCATCTGAAAAATGACGTCTGCTTAAGTCGTCTGTTGCAAATAATTGCCTAACATGATCACTGAAATATTTATGTATAGAAGCAAACAGGGTGGACCCAGATCAGACTGCTCTTATAGGAACAGTCTGATCTGGGTCCACACTGTTTGTCATAGAGGCTTCTTAAACATTTCAACAGACGAGAAAAAGCAGACAACTTTTGTTGCGATTGGCGCTTTAAGGGTTTTAAAATGAATTATAGATAAAAAAAAATGATATAAATAAAGTGGGATAAAAAATCTTTTATTTCAACACTTCCCAGGTACACTTTCTCCATTTTAGGTTCTTCTGGGATTGCCAGTAACTGAAAGCTGTTTCACTTTATTGATATATACTTACAAGTTTCACAGTTCATTTAGCATGTTCCTTAGTCAAATAACAATCTTTACAAGGAAGTTGAACAAAAGGAAACTGTGAATGGAAATAACTAATGGAAACAAGTCCTTTTGTTGTGTATCTCATTTCTCTATTGTGCAGTCTGTCTACTATATTGATGGCAAAATTTCTGTTAGACAGTAATTCAAAGTAATGCAAGTAATGCAGTGAATTTTGACAAAAGTAATGCATTGAATTAGCATTAAAGTAATTCAAAAACTGGTGAATTAATCATTACCTTGAATTACTGGAAAAAAGTAATGCATTAATAATGCATTAGCATTAACGATTAATTCACCCCATGTCTGATTTTTAAATAACATTGAAAAAAAATCAAGAAAAGTTTAAGTTAAGTTTTGAATACTTTGAAAATACTCTGGAAAATGGAGCATTTGCTCCAAAAGAGCAATGCTCCATTTTCCATAATATTTCCAAAAATATGATATTTCAAATGTGTCAAAAGGCACTATTAATGAGCAAGGGGTTAAATGGGGAATGATATGGCTTCAGACTTAAAGACTTATCTTTTGATGAGATGGTAGGGGCCTGATGCTTTGGCTGTTTGTCGGGCCCACTGGGGTTTACCTGTTGGATTTCATTTGCTCCGGTATTCAGTTTTATTTACTCTTTGCTTTATCTCCTTGTTATATCTGGATTTATATGTTTTAGGAGATGATGCATTGATAAGTTAGGGGTCTTTCATGCAAACCAAATATCTATGTGTCTTGATCCACATCTGAATTAAGGGTGAGGTTGGCGCCGTTAAACCGGTTTAAGCCCTCCAGTAAAATATTTTACTGACCGTTCCAAGGCGCGGCACAACAAAGGTTAGCTGGGCCTTGTAGCTGAATCGGTAGCGAGTCTGATTGATCTAGGGGTCATGAGTTCAATCTGGCTCAGCCCCATACTTTTGCAGAGATTGGTCATGAAATATTTTCTACAGTCATTATCCTTTCCCTGATTCAAGAAGAGCTGTTATCAGTTGCAAGTGAAAGTATGTGCACTAAGTACTGGTAAATCGCTTTGTCTAAGCTTGCCCAGGAAAAATAGGATTGGGTTAACTCAGACCGTCCTTGATATGACCATAGCTGTTGACTGGAACATTAAACCACAAATAAAACAAACAAACAACTAAGGTGCAGACACAAACAACTAAGGTGCAGACATGCAAGCGCATCACTCTATATTATGTATATAATAGCCAGTTGAGCACAAGAAAAAGATTTATAAACTCGAGGTTAGGGCATTGAAGCTATAGTATCTTAAACAGCCATTCAAAAATAGACAAAACAAGGTCTTGAAGACAAATAGTAGCTTAATGAAGGGTGAAAGTATTGCAGAATGCTCCCCTTGGAGCATTCTGCAAAACTTTTGACCCACATTAAGGGATAATCGGCCTTGAAAACCAATGTTTGGTCTTCTTTTTGAGTGACCCCTTAAGACAGGTTTCACTGTATATAAAAAAATGGTATGGCCATTGGCCAGGAATGCCACAGTCATAGACCACAGCACTGCAAGAAAAAGACACTGAACACAGACAGCTACACTATAACAATAACTCAAATAAAGTAAAGCAGCCGGCCCTCTCTTTTCCTAAGCAATCATCATATCATAACCTTATTCTTGATTAAGGTGCAGGGGCATCATCCACATCAGTGGACCCCTTTCCAGGTAACTGGCTAGCTGCACGCATAGCAAATCTCACATCTGATCTCCAGGTGCTCATAGTTGGTCAGGGAGTGCTTTGTCTTCTGTCTGTCTATGCCCCACAGTGTGGTCTCAGTGATTCTGTAAAGGATCTATTCTACGACTAACTTAGGGCCGTGACCGCAATGATCCCAGCATCAGAATTCCTCATCCCATGTGGTGATTGGAATGGCCATGTAGGCAGTACAGGCTCCGGTTACAAAGAATTACATGGATGCTATAGGAAGCGCAGTGGCTCAGCAGTAGAGTGCTTGACTCGAGACTGAAGGGCCGCGGGTTCAAGCCTCACCGGCGTCACTGTGTTGTGGTCCTTGAGCAAGACACATTTATCCTAGCTTAGTACTGGTTCAACCCAGGAAGACACGTCCCGCATAACTGAAAGATTGTTGAATGGATGTAAAGAATCAAATCACACAAAACAAACAAAAACATGGATGCTATGGGTATGGCAAGCCAGACCCTGATAGTGAGGGTGAGAGGATCCTAAAATATGCACTAGCATATGACCTGTTGGTAACATGTTTCAAGAAAAGTGACAGTCACCTCATCACATACAGGTCAGGTAATACAGTAAGAAGATTGCAAAACTATAAAGCACACTAAGAACTGCATTAAAAAACACGGATCAAGGCAATGGGAGCAGCAACAAAAAATGAATCTGCAACGAAAGAAGCACTACGTTGGAAGGGACTGTATCCGAGGCCAGATTTGATAATTCTTTGCATAGATGATTAGTGCTATGGACAGTGGATATCCTATAAGTTTCATAAAAATTAACTTATCAGTTGAGTTACAGTAAGCGGCCACTCAAAAATAGACAAAACAAAGGTCTTGAAGACTTAATGAAGGTTGAAAGTGTTTCTGAATGCTCTCTTGGATAATCCGTCTTGAAAACCATTTTTGGTCTTGTTTTTAAGTGGGCGCTAAAGACAGGTTTTACTGTAATGTCCTTGACTTAATTAGAATAGACAATTATAGTGCAATATTGGCTTTTTGTGTAATGAACTTGACATTTCCTCAAAGCCATTATATCTGACAACTTGAATCACTGGGCATTTGATGACATGAGCCAATTTCAAGGCTGTAGCTCTCATAGTCCAAACAAAGTCATGAATGCTCAGTGCCTGTAGATAAGCAAAACTGGTATTCTATAGGCCCAGGGAATAAGCTGGGGATGATTAGGTCAAATTAGTCACCATAGGGGGTGAAATTTTGCCCTAAATGGGACCCAGGGAGAAGTGGGAGTCTCCCTAAAAAAACTTTTTTTTTATAGTTTTCATTCATTTACTACATAAAAGCAAGCTGTGGTGACTATCTGCTACCACTGCATCTTATTTCTCCTTCCATTTAATGGCAATAGTATGTGTAATAGCTATTGACAGAATGTGCCGTAATTTTGCTCTCTAACTTCTCCCTATCTGACTCACTTCTCCCTAATTTTCCCGGACTGAGTATACCCCCTTTTACTTGTCTGTCCTTTCCTTACCTTGTCAGCTGCATATAAGTTTGAACTATGAGAGCTACAGCCTTGAAATCGGGATGATAATTTAGATTACTTGATTACCTTAGGCCAAATAAAAAAAATACCTGTGTTAAGGGTAACCCGACTCTACCTAAATTATCTGGTGAAACCTAGAAATTTTTCTGGTTTTCTGGAAAATAATTTATGCATTTTGAAAGGCGAATTTGGCCTTTCAAAATGCATGAAATTATATTTTTTCCAGAAAAAATAATTACAAAAATATGTGTGCCTACCCTACCTAAAGTTTTCAGACCTGTTGCCCTAAACACACTATTTTTTTTAAATGGCCTTAAGAGGGAATTCTGGAATTAAATAATGTAGTTATGGCCCATGTTTAAGGAAGAGCCCATTAGTGCCTAATGGAATTTCCAGCCCTTAATATTTTGGACGAATCCATTTCAAATATAAAGGTTGTTGGGAATTAATTTTAACAATTTCATTCAAATTTTAAAAGGGTAGACTGAAAGCAAACATTGCATAACCTGATCAGACGCTACATAATGTGGCATCTGACCTAGTTCAACACTGTTTACCAATATTCCTTAAAATGGATGCAAAGCTTATATGGGTCGAGGAAAAGCATATGGTTTTGGCCCTGTGTTTCACAGATACAATTCCTAGTTTAGTTTTGTTTATTGTTCAGGTCATGAAGCAGCAGTATGGGCAGTGGTCATTATGCTAGAACAAGGGGTGATGCTTACTGGATCAGCTGATCAAACTATTAAAGTCTGGAAAGCTTTTTCTAGTTTAGTTTTGTTTATTGTTCAGGTCATGAAGCAGCAGTATGGGCAGTGGCCATTATGCCAGAACGAGGGGTGATGCTTACTGGATCAGCTGATCAAACTATTAAAGTCTGGAAAGCAATTTCTAGTTTAGTTTTGTTTATTGTTCAGGTCATGAAGCAGCAGTATGGGCAGTGGCCATTATGCCAGAACAAGGGGTGATGTTTACTGGATCAGCTGATCAAACTATTAAAGTCTGGAAAGCAATTTCTAGTTTAGTTTTGTTTATTGTTCAGGTCATGAAGCAGCAGTATGGGCAGTGGTCATTATGCCAGAACAAGGGGTGATGCTTACTGGATCAGCTGATCAAACTATAAAGGTGTGGAAAGCAATTTCTAGTTTAGTTTTGTTTATTGTTCAGGTCATGAAGCAGCAGTATGGGCAGCGGCCATTATGCCAGAACAAGGGGTGATGTTAACTGGATCAGCTGATCAAACTATTAAAGTGTGGAAAGCAATTTCTAGTTTAGTTTTGTTTATTGTTTAGGTCATGAAGCAGCAGTATGGGCAGCGGCCATTATGCCAGAACAAGGGGTGATGCTTACTGGATCAGCTGATCAAACTATTAAAGTCTGGAAAGCAATTTCTAGTTTAGTTTTGTTTATTGTTTAGGTCATGAAGCAGCAGTATGGGCAGTGGCCATTATGCCAGAACAAGGGGTGATGCTTACTGGATCAGCTGATCAAACTATTAAAGTGTGGAAAGCGATTTCTAGTCTAGTTTTGTTTATTGTTCAGGTCATGAAGCAGCAGTATGGGCAGTGGCCATTATGCCAGAACACAGGGTGATGCTCACTGGATCAGCTGATCAAACTATTAAAGTGTGGAAAGCAATTTCTAGTTTAGTTTTGTTTATTGGTCAGGTCATGAAGCAGCAGTGTGGGCAGTGGCCATTATGCCAGAACACGGGGTGATGCTTACTGGATCAGCTGATCAAACTATTAAAGTGTGGAAAGCAATTTCTAATTTAGATTTGTTTTTTGATCAGGACATGAAGCAGCAGTATGGGCAGTGGCCATTATGCCAGAACACGGGGTAATGCTTACTGGATCAGCTGATCAACTTATAAAGGTGTGGAAAGCAATTTCTAGTTTAGCTTTGTTTATTGTTCAGGTCATGAAGCAGCAGTATGGGCAGTGGTCATTATGCCAGAACAAGGGGTGATGCTTACTGGATCAGCTGATCAAACTATAAAGGTGTGGAAAGCAATTTCTAGTTTAGTTTTGTTTATTGTTCAGGTCATGAAGCAGCAGTATGGGCAGCGGCCATTATGCCAGAACAAGGGGTGATGTTAACTGGATCAGCTGATCAAACTATTAAAGTGTGGAAAGCAATTTCTAGTTTAGTTTTGTTTATTGTTCAGGTCATGAAGCAGCAGTATGGGCAGTGGCCATTATGCCAGAACACAGGGTGATGCTCACTGGATCAGCTGATCAAACTATTAAAGTGTGGAAAGCGATTTCTAGTCTAGTTTTGTTTATTGTTCAGGTCATGAAGCAGCAGTATGGGCAGTGGCCATTATGCCAGAACACAGGGTGATGCTCACTGGATCAGCTGATCAAACTATTAAAGTGTGGAAAGCAATTTCTAGTTTAGTTTTGTTTATTGGTCAGGTCATGAAGCAGCAGTGTGGGCAGTGGCCATTATGCCAGAACACGGGGTGATGCTAACTGGATCAGCTGATCAAACTATTAAAGTGTGGAAAGCAATTTCTATTTTAGTTTTGTTAATTGTTCAGGTCATGAAGCAGCAGTATGGGCAGTGGCCATTATGCCAGAACACGGGGTGATGCTTACTGGATCACAAAGTGTGGAAAGCAATTTCTAGTTTAGTTTTGTTTATTGTTCAGGTCATGAAGCGGCAGTATGGGCAGTAGCCATTATGCCAGAACACGGGACGATGCTTACTGGATCAGCTGATCATCATATCATCATAATCATAATCAGATTTTTGATTTACGTGCAGGTGCAGGGGCATCATCCACATCAGTGGGCCCCTTTCCAGGTAACTGGCTAGCTGCACGCATAGCAGATCTCACACCTGATCTCCAGGTGCTCCTTTCTTGAGGGTCAACTGTGGTGAGCTTCCACTCACGGCAGTCTTTCTCTGTCAGTTTCTTCCATGTTTGCTTGGGCCTCCCTGTCCCACGCTTGCCGTCAATCTGCATATCATATGCTGTTCTGATTGCACCACTCGAACGCTCCACATGCCCAAACCAGCGAAGCCTTCTCTCTCTCAAAATGAGGCCGAGGTCCTCAAGCTGAAGCTTTGCCAGTAGCTCGCTTGACCTTACCCTGGCCACATCCTCTGGCTTGATACTGCAGATTTGTCTGATCATGGCCCTATCATTTCGTTGCAAACGCTGCAGGTTCATCTTGGTAAGTGGCCAAGTTTCACTAGCATGGAGCATGGCGCTCCACGCAAGAGCTGTACACATGGCCACGGGTCTTGTAAGAGGAGATCAAACTATTAAAGTGTGGAAAGCAATTTCTATTTTAGTTTTGTTAATTGTTCAGGTCATGAAGCAGCAGTATGGGCAGTAGCCATTATGCCAGAGCACGGGGTGATGCTTACTGGATCAGCTGATCAAACTATTAAAGTCTGGAAAGCTGGCAAGTGTGAAAGAACAATCAAAGGTAAAAACTTGTTAACCCTTAGCTCACCAGTCACGGCTTTTGTTGTCCGCTCATGTTCATCTGTAGCCTATTTTACAAACAATATGGACCCAGATCAGACTGCTCCCTTGGGAGCAGTCTGATCAAGGTTCATATTATTTGCTTCCTTGAAAAAATCTAGTCTGAAGTCAGGACTGTGGAAATATTTCAAAAATCTACTTGTCCAAGGACAAAAAAACTAAAAGAATTTACTTGTCCTGACAAAAAGATACTTGACAACTATTAATCTATTTCATCACAAACCAAATAGATAAAATGAAAAAAAAGATTCTATTTAAACAATGCTGAATAAGAAAAAAAATGAAACAGGAAAACACCAAAAACCTTTGGAAATAAAAGTTAATTTTAACACAAATAATTGATTTTAGCAGACTGCTGGCAGAGGATTCTCATGAAATATCATACTTTATTTTTTTCAGAAATCAGGAAACATGTCGAAGAATTTGTCGTCTGCTGCAGTCGTGATTGGTGCTTTAAGGGTTAATACAGTGCAGTCCCTTTATAACACTATGTTTTGAGTGCATAGGAATGGAGTTATAAGTGAATTGTCTTGTAATGGGCACTTTCATAGCAGCAGATAAGGCTCTTATTGCGTATTTACACAATTTCTTGGACCCCAAAAAGCAATTAAATTCATTTCTGTTCGTACAAAACACAAGAAAGTAAACATCCATGATAATTCCGGTCTTTTGCGTAGCGTATGACGCTATAATATTCAAATGTGTTGTTTTTACATACAGCACAAGCAATCGTTGGGTACAAATTTATACATGGCTTGTTGTCAAATCTAGTTTATTGAATTGTAAACCAGTACAGGAACATTCTTTTTTGCTGTTTAGATGTACCCGATATTTTTATGTGGGCCAGAGCAATCAAATAAAATCTATCATATATGTCAACTTTAAATACCTCATTGGGAGTTCAAAGAATCATAGATGACTGGATAAATATGTTGGATTTTCAAAGTAAGTCCGAAATAGCTGTTTCAGATATACTTAACAGTATTGTCAGTAGGCTTTCTGAAAGTGAAACCGAAAGTAAAAAAAAAAAAAAAAATCAGTAGGAACTAGACCAGTTTTCATTGCTAATTAACTTTAAGATGGATAGTGGATACCCTATAGTACAGTTTGAAATACCCATATTTGGAGTACACAGTTAAGCCATTAAGAGTTGGCTAAATACCCAATTGCTACCAATCCTTATCTTATCTTATGCAATTTGATAAAGGATTTTGTCATTTTCCTATAATTCCTTTGTAAACTTTCATGGTAAAAATATTGGGAGTGACAACATGACAATGTTATAACCAAATCCGGGTTATAATGAGTTGTGTTATACTAGGAACTGCTATATTTTTTCAGGTCATACTGACTGTGTGAGAGGTCTAGCTGTAACTCAGAATACAGAATTCCTTTCCTGCTCTAATGACGCAACTATCCGACGTTGGCTGCTCTCAGGAGATTGTCTAGCGGAGTATTATGGACATGAGAATTTTGTGTATAGTATATCTGTGCTTCCTAATGGCCAGGATTTTGTGAGTAGCGGTGAGGACAGAACAGTTAGAGTGTGGAAGAATGGAGAATGTAAACAGACAATCAACCACCCTACTTTGTCAATCTGGGCAGTTTGTACATTAGCCAATGGTGATATAGTATCTGGTGCTAGGTATGTATTTAGGGGAAAACTGTTTTCATTTGTTTCCCTTTTGGGAGGTGTATCAATTTATATACTTTCAGAAATTAAGTTTTTATGTGACACCAACACGATTTCCAACCAAACATCTGACGCTAAACTTCCCAAATTAAAATTTAGAATACACGTATGGTTATCCCCATTCTAATGCATTTCTGGGCTTGTCGACCCTTAAAATCTTTGTTTTTAGCATTGCAGGCCGCATAAAGCTGCATGTGATACAAGGAAACAGGATTTATCATATGACATCGCATCTGGAAGTGAAATGATGCCATGCTTTAAAATTGATAAACCACTAGTGGTTTACAGATTTTCAGTAACATGCAATGTTATGAAATGACACCCATAACAATGTTGCCTATTTATGGCAAAATCTAAACGTTTTCACACCAAAAACACGATAGCTTTTCTTTAAAGTCATATCATAAGTAGAATCTAACATTCGTGCTCATGTATTAATGAATTTATTAAACTTATTATTTTATTTTATTATTAAACGCAAGCCTCGCACTTTTAACTCTTTTCCACAGCTCTTTTAATAAATTCAATAAAACATGAGCACTCATGTAAGATCCTCTGCGTAATCAATTACGTTTAAATATTCATGACCGTATATATATATCTACTGACAGTATATATAACTACTGGCAAAGCTTCAGCTTGAGGACTTCGACCTCATTTTGAGAGAGAGAGGCTTTGCTGGTTTGGACATGTGGAGCCTTCTAGTGGTGCAGTCAGAACAGCATGTGATATACAGATTGATGGCAGGCGGGGGGCAGGGAGGGAATCGAATCATGAATACTTCAGGTCTCTTGCAAAGTATGTTAACTTTGTAAGAGACCCAAAGTAATAATGATTCCATGAACATTCGAAAAAATGAATTTATTGCTTATTGTTACATTTTATTATAAATATCTAAAATATAAAAATTATTTTTGATCTAGGAATTAAAACAGGTTTGTATTTAAAATATAATCGTTTTAACAGTTTAGTCGGAGTGTAAAATGGAAAAGTGGAACAGCCAGCTTGAGCGCGGATAGCCAATGGAGCAAACTAGAGGCTTGTTTTGCACTTGCGACTCAGGTGCGGCTCGCTGTCGATCACAACACCAGTGTCTTTTCTGGCAAATGAATTTGATGTTCGAATCGAATTGCACGGGCATGTGAGCTTGGCAGTTGTCAATCAAATATTGTGGTGTTCATGGGGCTATGAACGGTTGCAAAAATCTAAAGATTCATCAAAGGCTTGCTTTGAAAATGTAAATATTTGTTTATGAGATCTAATGGAATGTATTTATGTTTCCCAGTGATGGTACTGTTCGAGTGTTCACAAGTGATCCTAAGAAATTTGCCTCTACAGAAGAACTGAAAGCTTATGATGAACAGATTTCTTCATCTCAAGTGCCATCACAGCTAGGAGATCTCAAACCAGAAGACCTTTCAGGACCTGAAGCTCTGCTTAATCCAGGTAAGTTGACCAATACATTCTCAGTCAGTGATGAACAGATTTTTTCATCTCAAGTGCCATCACAGCTAGGAGATCTCAAACCAGAAGACCTATCAGGACCTGAAGCTCTGCTTAATCCAGGTAAGTTGACCAATACATTCTCGAACAATGATGAACAGATTTCTTCATCACAAGTGCCATCACAGCTAGGAGATCTTAAACCGGAGGACCTATCAGGACCTGAAGCTCTGCTTAATCCAGGTAAGTTGACCAATACATTCTCACTCAGAAGAACTGAAGGCTTATGATGAACAGATTTCTTCATCTCAAGTACCATCACAGCTAGGAGATCTTAAACCAGAAGACCTTTCAGGACCTGAAGCTCTGCTTAATCCAGGTAAGTTGACCAATATATTCTCAGTTGGAAGAAGTAAAGGCTTATGATGAACAGATTTCTTCATCTCAAAGTGCCATCACAGCTAGGAGATCTCAAACCAGAAGACCTATCAGGACCTGAAGCTCTGCTTAATCCAGGTAAGTTGACCAATACATTCTCAGTCATTCTTTGTCATTTTCATGTAGAAGCAACAACCTTGGATAATGCAAATTCTGATTACAGTGTTAGAAATAAGCAATTGCCCACTTGCCTGACACAGGTTAAATTTGCTGGACTGTTAAGGTTGCCCCTTGGACAAGCTGAAATTCATAAATAATTAGACTTTGCCATATGGTCTAATACTAGGAACCTAAGTTTTTGGACAAACATGTCTAGGCAAACAATGCAGGACAAGATCAGACTGCTCCTAGAGGAGCAGTCTGATCAGGGTCTTCACTGCTTGCCATTGCATCTTTGTATTTTGAGCCTATCAGAATTCTTAGATATGTTAAATGAATCATGTTGCAGGGAAAGTTAAAATTGTGGGCGACAAGTTGCTTTTGTCTTCAAGTTGCCGTTGGACAAGTTGAGTTTTCTGGCTTATTTCTAACACTGGATTAATTGGAAAAGTTTGATAAAACATTTTTAAAATGTAGGACGGTTTTAGCCAAGGTGCTCCTAAACTTTTTCCCATGTGTATAGTTTGTCTCAACTTGTGGAGCTCTTGTTACAAGTTGTAAACTTTCACCACTGTTAAATGTTACAGGCACTACAGATGGTCAGACTAAGATGGTGAAAGATGCGAAAGGGAAGGTGGAGTTATACAGCTGGGAGGCTTCTACATCTCAGTGGAAGAAAATTGTAAAGTTATACTTCTGTAATTGTTACAGGCACTACAGATGGTCAGACTAAGATGGTAAAAGATGCCAAGGGGAAGGTGGAGTTATACAGCTGGGAGGCTTCTACATCTCAGTGGAAGAAAGTTGGCGATGTTGTGGGATCATCTGGCGGTACACAGGCATCGTCTGGCAAAACATTGTTTGAAGGACAGGTAAACATCAACTCTAGCAAACTGTAAATGTTCTAAAATTTCAAATACTTCTCTTTGTATGTTCAAATAAAATGTTAGGGCTGGAATTTCGCTAAATACTTTGGGAGCGCAGTGGCTCAGTGGTCGAGTGCTGGACTCGAGACCGAAGGGCAGCAGGTTTGAGCCTCATCGGCGTCACTGCGTTGTGGTCCTTGAGCAAGACACATTTATCCTAGCTTAGTACTGGTTCAACTCAGGAATACCCGTCCCTATATAACTGAAAGATTGTTGATGGGACGTAAAGAATCAAACAAAGAAACAAATTACTAAATACTTGTCAGAATAGCAAAAAGGGTAGACCCTGATCAGACTGCTTCTTTAGAAGCAGTCTGATCTGGGACTATGCTGTTTGTCCGACAATAAGTGTTCAAAATTTTAGAACATATACCTAGATAGGCCAGCTCAGGAGAAAATGGGCCTCCACATGAGAAAACCTGTCTTCAGAGTAAGACAGGTTTTCTGACCAAGTAAGGGTTCAAACCAGCCTGCTTAACTACAATGACTAGTTAGAATAGTGAAATTTTGCAAGTTCCAAGTTTGACTAGTACTATGCTTTCCAGATAGCGAATAACAAAGGTGCTGGCCTCGTAGCACAATCTGTAGCGAGTCTGATTGCAGATCCAGGGGTCATGAGTTCGATCCCGGTCCTGTCCCATACTTTCATAGAGTTTGATTATGAAATATTTTCTACGGTCATTCTTCTTCTGCTGTTTCAAGAAGGATTCCTGTCAGTTACAAGCGAAAGTAGGTGCACAAAGTACTGGTTAACCGCTTAGTCAATTTGCAAGCTTGCCTAGGAAAAATTGTGTTTAGGTGAACTGACCGTCTCAACATGACCATGGCTGTTGGCTGGGACATATAACCTCAAACAAAGCCAAAAGTGTGCCTGCTGCCCTGCATATTTTTTGTTCACATGCAACTGTCAGATTGTCTCGTGTGGAGGCCATATGGTACTTAATATATAGGGTATCAGAAATTGGTTGTGAAGTTATTGTCTAGGGCTTTTCTCTCCCTATTGGTAATTCAAGTATGGCATTTCTCAGTGACCTGCAAAAAGCTCATTCAAAACACTCAAGGCACTCAAAAGCATTTGTGTTCTGTGGAAGTTTCTTTTGGTTTCCCATATTACAGTAAAAACTGTGAAAAACAGCCACTAAAATAGGCAAATCAAAGATCTTAATGAGAAATGGTAGCTTAATGAAGATCGAAAGATTTGCAGAATGCTCCCCTTGGAGTATTCTGCAATACTTTTGACCTGCATTAAGTGATAATTGGTCAGTCTTCAATTTTCAGTCATTTTGAGAGTGGCTGCTTTCTATAATAATTATTAGGCTGAAATATTTCGAAAAATATTATGAGCCAGCACAAGAGATTTGGCACTTTATCGTATCATCGAACAGCTATGGCTCAGGCAACTCACCAGAGCCTTTGCTGCTTGTATACACAAAGCATGGATGTAGTTGAATACTCATGCCGAAACTAAGACCTCTAGCTGTGCTAATTACATCAGCATGGGCGTTTATTAGAGGCATTTGCGCATATGCGATAAGTACCATACTAATTGTATCAATATGTATGGGAATTCTATTAACCCTTTGTATTCGGGAAACCCCTAAATGAGTACTTTTGCATACAGTGAAGACCCAGATGAAATGCAGCATAATGCTGCATTTCATCAGGGTCTACACTGTTTGTAAATGTAAAAATGATCTTCAGACAAAAGAAAACAATATTTTTTTGAAAATTATAGCCTGACATCCCTAGATATGTACGAGTGGCATTTGGAAAAATCTTAGCATGGTCTTTTATCTCGGTAACCAATTGACAAACCCTATCATGTTTGGTATCATTTTAAAGCGCTATCTTTCCTCTTTGTTGTAGCACAAATTTCATGAGGATTTTATGATGCAAACACAAAAAATATTATTGTGAATACATGTACTGTTTGTATACTGGAAAAAGCAAAAATTAAGTGGAAAATATAACTTTTTTACCTTTGGAAAAGTGTACAGAACATTAAGATTAGAATAGTTCATGAAATTGGATAATTTTGTACCATTTGGTAGGTCACAATCTGGTACAGTGAAAATACAATTGATGACCGAGTTGGATGTTTCTAATAAATAAATATCGGAACAGCATTACCGAAACCGTTTAGAAAGCAAAGCAATGCGCCTATTTTTATGTCTAAAAATCGCATGTCAATTGTTAAAATATATAATCCACAGATGTTTAAAAATGCTGTATGTTGGTATTTTCGTCAAGCACACTTTATGCTCTTTGTATTGAAACCAAAATAAATTTTGTAAACCAGAAGAAAGGGAAGATAACTCTTAAAATCTGTCCATGGGCAGAATGAGTTTAGCTTTGAGTTGGCGTCCTGGTTCATTTTAATTGAAAACAGTGGCAAACAAAAAAATGAAAATACCTTGAGAAAAAAATCAATTTTGTGATGGTAAACGTGATACCATGAGAAGTTCTTATGCCATCGACAAAATATGCTGGGTTGACTTACCCCACCAACTTCTTGAAAAGTAGTGGCAATGTTATTAGGAATAACTTTCTAGAATACAGAACTAATAAAGACACATATTTTTGCACGACAAAATGATGATTATGCATTGTTGGCTATAAATATAGCAAAATATATACTCAATAGGCTTTTTTCGTGCCCATGTATTGACATTATTTATAGTAAAAGTATAAAGAAAGATCGAAAAAAGTCCCATTTTTGAAAGTGTACCATTTCTCTTTTAGTCAACATTTTCCGAATGTAATGGTGGTAGTCGTGCAAGCAGTGATCGCATAATATATTTTCATAAAAAAGTAAGTTGGCACCAAATCATTAATTTGTCAAATAATGATCGCAAATAAGGTCCCAAAGTTTCCTTCGCTTTTTTCCAAGTATTTTGCTTAAAATTTCCGCCAGTATATAAACCCCTACTCATTTTGAGCATGCGCTGCACATGCACTCCAATTCCTTTTTCGACAAAAATTAAACCATCAAGTAGCGGTTGAATTCTAGTTTACAAAGATGTATTATTTGATAGCATTTTATCAACGCATTGTTGAGTTATGATGCCATGCTAAGAACTTTCCAAATGCCCCGTACAATGGACTGTCCAAAGTTTATTGTATCTAACCAGAAGGAAGAATCCATTGGTATACAAACGGTTAACTACCACAAAATTTTGATATACCATATCATATTATTTCAGGAGTATGATTATGTGTTCAGCGTGGATATAGAAGAGGGTAAACCACCATTAAAGTTGCCGTACAACATTGCCGAAGATCCTTGGTTTGCCGCACAGAATTTCCTGTACAAAAATAACCTGAGTCAGCTGTTCCTGGATCAAGTGGCTAACTTTATCTTGGACAATACAAAAGGTGTAACCCTGGGTCAAGGTCAAGGAGCAGGATACTCAGACCCTTTTACAGGTAGGATTCGGAGGATATTCTTTCAAAGTCATATTAACCCATTTAAGCCAATGGGAGTTTCCTCCTCTTATCATTAATTAGGATGAACCCATTTCCAATTTTAGGGGTGTTGGGTGGTATTTTACATTTTTTCTTCAAATTTTGATAGAACATATTTTAAGCAAACACTGAAGATCCAGATCAGATGCCACATTATGTGGCATTTGATCTAAATCTGCACTAATAACGTATGTCCCATAAAAAGGATGCTATTTTTATATGGGTTAACTAAGAGTGGTTTCTAATTTTGCCCCCATCTTTGAAAAAGTTGAAGGGGCATATTGCTTTGGGCTCGTCCGTCCGTCCGAACATAAATTAAGCTAGGGTTTTTAAATTTCATAGATGGATTCCTCATCAAAAAATAACTGACCGGTATTTTTTGTCAATTCTGGATTATCTCCCTTTGTGGAGTTATGCCCCTTTTAAAGGGTCATAATGAAATTTTGTTATCAAGATATCTCAATAACTATTACAGCTAGGAGCTTCAAACTTGGTCAGCTAGTAGATTATGTGGTGAAATTTTTAAAAAAAAGTTATTTTTTAAGTTATTGCTCTTTGCAAATTTGGACATAGAAAACTTGTTATCTCAAAAGCTATTACAGCTAGGAGTTCAAACTTGATCAGCTGATAGAGGATAATGAGTAGATTACCTGGTGAAAATAAAAAAAAAAGTTATTTTTTTTTTTTAGTTATTGTCATTTTCATTTTTTCAAGTTATTGCTTTTTTTTTTTGCAAATTTGGACCTCGTAAACTTAGCTGATAGAGGATGGTGAGTAGATTACCTTGTGAAAAGGATGGTGAGATCATCTTTATCGACAAGCTGATGGTTGGGGACACAGTGTTTTATAAACACAATTTCTTGTTTATGAAAACAGAAGTTGTGTGTGCTCATTGGGAGTGCCTTTGTGAAAGATTTCCAATTAGCAATACATCAAATGGTCAAATGGTAAAATAAGAAAAAAATATGATAATTTTTTATATGATAATTTTATTATCCTAAACTGTTTCATGTATGCTTGCAATCGTTCATGGTTTAATGTAGATAATTTACTGACATGCTCAGATCCCGTTAAAAACATAGTTTTAGAAATGACATTTAATCCCCACCAATAGTTATTATAGATGTGTAAAGTAAATCAGCTAGTTTAAGACTCCAATAAGCCTGTTTAGTCTGGCCAGAGCCGTTGCTGCTCACACACACAAAGCACAGACATGAATAAAGACTCAGTCCAAAGATTAGACCCCTGGCCCTACTAGATAGCTGCACTTGCATGGTTAAAGAATTTGTCATAAATCTTGATAAATTTCTTCTCAAAACACCATCATGTTTGTTTGTGATGCCCAAAAGAACTGTCTAAATAACGTACAATGCAGTCCCTTTATAATGCTATATTTAGGGTCCATGGGAATAGACTGTGTTATAACTGAATCATGTTATATAGGGACATTCTTACAAAGGAAAAATAGGAAAATGACCATTAAATGGTCATTTTCCTATAATTCCTTTGTAAAATTCAATGGTAAAAAAATTTGGGAGCCACAACATGACCATGTTATATCCAAATCTGTGTTAATAAAAGGCATGTTTTAAAGGGGCTGCTCTGTAATAGCAAATACGGTTATTTGTTTGTTTGCATGTATTAAAGGGACAGCACTGTAGTAGCAAATAGATAGAAATAAGCAGAGTTATTTGTTTGATACTTTCAGGGGAGGGCAGGTATGTTCCTGGTTCTCAAAGTAGTACCACCAGTGTAGACTCAGATCCTTTCACCGGCCAGGGTAGATATATCCCAGGAGGAGGAGGAATTACTAATGGTGCTGCTGGAGGGACTGACCCCTTCACTGGGGGTGGCAGATATGTGCCTACCTACAGGGAAGAGCCTAAGAGGAAACCTGTAGGGGCCGGAGACTCAAGAGCTGCTGATCCGATAACAGGTAATTATACACTTTATGAACTTAAGATTTCCAGTCAATCAGACTGCAGATCCAGGGGTCACAAAGTCGATCCCAACCCGGTCCCATACTTTTGTGAAGATCATGAAATAATTTCTGTGGTCATTCTCCTCCTTCTGCTGACTCAAGAAGGGTTGTTGTCAGTTACAAACGAAAGTATGTGCACAAAGTACTGATTAATCACTTAGTCAAGCTTGCCCAGGAAAAAGTGTGGATAGGTGAAATGACCATCTCAACATGACCATAGCTGTTGACTGAGACATAAAGAATCAAACAAACAAAAAAATCCAGTGGGGTAATTTCCATCTTGTGGATGAATTTAGTGTGTATGCTCATTAATTGGATTCATCAGAAACCAGCTGATCTGGATTTACACAGACGGCATAGAACAGAATATGCCAGTCCCATAACATGTTTTGTTTTACAACCTTCAGTTAAAAGGAAAAAAAATGAAACTTCATACGTTACAGTTGGCTGATATTGACAGAGCCTTTGTTTAGTTAGTCTCAATATTCGTTATTTTTCTCATGTTTTGTTTTCGTTAATGGGGAATGATAGGTCAATCAAACAGCATATTTTGACTATCAACAGGTGTATCGATAAAATGATAGCTGTCATTCTATAAATTGACATTTGTTTACCCTATGGCACAAACGAATCAGACAATACTGTACGCAATTTGCAGCTCACATCAGTCTAAAGAACAAGTTAAAAGACCAGAGCGGAGCACTACATTCTCCTTTTATTGCTATTTTACACTATAAAAGTAATATTTTATAATGAATGAAAAACATACTTTTTCAGGTGATTTCTCAGCCTACATAGACAGAACTGTACTTGACCAAAAAGACCCTAATACAATTAAAAATCAGATTTCCTTATCAGAACTGATGGGTCTGTCTATATAGTTTCTCACCTGTGAAAAACCTTATAGGTTTTACTGACTGGATAGAGAGTTATCACTGAACGAGGAAGCAACCAATGTGTGCTGGAGCTTTAAGGGTGCAGAAAATTGTGCCAGTAAAACCAGTGTGAAATGGCCATTCTCAAAAAGACCGAAAATTGGTATTCAATACCAATTATCGCTTAATGCAGATCAAAAGTATTGCAGAATGCTCCAAGGAGCATTCTGCAATACTTTTTACCTTCATTAAGCTACCATTTGTCATTAAGACCTTTGTTTCATCTATTTTGAGTGGCCGTTTTACACAGGTTTTACTGTATTTGTCTATTGTTTTATTCAGGTGGCTCAAGTTATCACACAGGGACAGTCAATCCAAACCTTGAGAAGACTAATCAATATTTTCCCAAAGATACATTCCTCACCTTTGACAATGCCAACCCTGCACAGATCCTAGGTAAGTTGAAGTTTTTATGATCAAATCTGGCTGTGACATATGTGAACAAGACTGGGCGGTGTAGCACAGTCGGTAACATGTCTACAGATGCGCTTCTGACTGCAGATCCAGGGGTAGCGAGTTGGATCCCGGCCCAGTCCTATACTTTCGTGGAGATTGATCATGAAATAATTTCTACGGTCAGTCATGAAATAATTTCTACGGTCATTCGCCTCCCTTCCGCTGAATCATTCAAGAAGGGCTGTTGTCAGTTACAAGCGAAAGTATGTGCACAAAGTACTGGTTAACTGCTTTTTCAAGCTTGCCCAGGAAAAAGTGTGGCTAGGTGAACTGACCGTCCCGTCATGACCATAACTGTTGACTTGGGACGTAAAGCAACAAAACAAACAATCCGTATGTGAACAAAATGTGTAGCAGCTTACCTTTGCAAACAGTTTTGACCTAGTTTAAGCCCAACAGAATGCTGGGGCTGATCTGAAACCAAACTATATGGCCCTTCTGATGGTATTCAAAAAAAAATAAATTTTGAAAAAAAATCAACAAACAACTAAATAGGATGCAAAATTATCCAGCATGCAAACAGTTAGCCCTTAAAGTGCCTATCACAACAAAAGATGTCTGCTTTTATCATCTGCTGAAATGTTTTAGAAGCCTCTATGACAAACAGCATGGACAGGGTGGCCATGGACTCTGGAAAACTGGGAAAATGGTCAGAAAAAATTCCCTGCAGGGAAAAATCAGGGAATTTGAAAAAATGATCAAAATCAGGGAATTTGAAAAAATGATCAAAATCAGGGAATTTGAAAAAAAAATTGCATTTTCTAATAAATGTCAAACCAGTTAGTTGTGGCTACTGCAGATTTCTTAGAGAACCTTAGGTTGTAATGACCATTTTACTATGAAGTCCAATTTCTGAGCATGCCTGCGAAGGCAAAAGCATTAATAGTCTAAAAGAACAGTTCTAAATTTAGACCTTACATTGCATTCGCACTGCAGATCAGCGTTCTTTGTTTGACCTGGGAAAAATTATTAAATTTTTTAAATCTCGTCCTTTTAGTCCACTGTACAAGTTTTGGCTCTCCTGTAGTCTTATCGAAAGTATATCTCTGCCTATGTCAACACAGCAGATAAACCAAATTTGGTTGATAAGGATAAACCTTGTATTTTAGTTGTATGCCAAAAACAACAAAAAGCTTTCGCAGGGGATGCAGAGAAATTTTGTCTGCTTCGTAAATGTAATGCTGTGAGAAGCTAGAACAGATGAAGGCCTACAAGTAGTTCTACTTTCAGAAAACTCCTACTATTCCTACTTTTTGCCCCAAAACGCCAAATTCATGATTGGTTCCAGGAAAAGCTGTAATCCAGAGAATTTGCAGCATTTATCCTACAGCTTCTGGGGGCCTAGGCGGCACCAGACCCCTAGACTTATAAATTAGGCAATACACTTAATCATATTCAGTAGTTATTTCATCTTGTTATGACTGCTAGCTGCCAAAGACATGATTTTTAAGATACTTTGGGATTACTTTCAGAGAAAAATGCATTTCAAGGGGGGGGGGGGGGGGGGCAGATAACCCTTAAAACTCTACTTTTTATCATCAGATTCCTGCTTTTTATCTTCAAATGACCTTTACTTTTTCCTACATTTTCAACAAAAAGCCTGAGATGTGAGAAACTTTTGCCGCAGAACTCAAGTTGAAGAATGTATGCATGTATCAGCACTACAAACTGAAAAATGCATCAGATGAACCATCTCATTCTTCTCTTCTATGGTCTGACTACAAGGGGCATATTGAGTAACACTGTATCTGAGTGTGCATATTCTTGTGCCCAGTTTTACAGCCAAAAGAATGTCATAATTTTATTTTCATATAAAGGTCAGAACGCTTTTAATAACACATGTCGATTTATGTAGAAATCCTGTAAATGCTGCTCAGCAGTAAAAGGAAAAACTGACAACCTTTGCTGTTTTTCTCCTTTTAAAGGAACCTAATATCAAATATGATTTGATCTGATTGTATGTGACATAGTTATTTGGGCTAGTAAGCAATGGTAGGAGCTGCACAATGCTAGGGGACATGACTGTTATTATGCTACATCAAGTGATATCTGCATGGTTTAGCTTTTATCCCATATATTTAAAGTTAGAGGGTATTGTATTATTGTGATAGTAATGCATGATGTATAAAGATATATCCTGTTTACATTTAGAGCTAAATATGACTATGCAATGAAAGGTATACTGCTATATTATCGTGAATTGCGATCAGCCAAAATCTAAAATTGGTCAGGGAAAAGTCAGGGAAAAATCAGGGAATTTGTTTTCTAAAATTGTGTGGCCACCCTGATGGACCCTGATCAGACTGCTCCATATGAGCAGTCTGATAAGGGGCCACACTGTTTGCTTCTCCACTTAAAAGTATAGATCACATTAGTCAGTAATCATAGATCACATCAGTCAATAATGTTAGGCAATCATTTGCAGAAGACTACTAAAGCAGATGAAACTTTCAGATGCGTATTTTGTCAGCACTTTTAGAGTTAATATAAGTGTGTACATTTCAGGGAAGTTAAAGGAATTCAACTCCAGTATAGACCCCAGTAAGAAGTTGGATGACCCGGCTATAAATGGTCTAGAAGGAATATTGAATGGAAACATACCTACAGCTGACAACCTTAATGTACTGAAATCATTACTGGAATGGCCACCAAGTAAGTATTCTTTTACTGCAGGGCTGTTTCATAAGTAACTCTAATATAGATCCCAGTAAGAGGTTGGATGACACGGCTATAAATTGTCTAGAGGGAATATTGAATGGTAACATTCATACAGCTGACAACCTTAATGTACTGAAATCATTACTGGAATGGCCACCAAGTAAGTATTCCTCTGCTGCAGGGCTGTTTCATAAGTAACTCTAGTATAGATCCCAGTAAGAAGTTGGATGACTCAGCTATAAATGGTCTAGAAGGTATATTGAATGGTAACATACCTACAGCTGACAACCCTAATGTACTGAAATCATTACTGGAATGGCCACCAAGTAAGTGTTCAGCTGCTGCACGGCTGTTTCATAAGTAACTCTAGTATAGATTGCAGTAAGAGGTTGGATGACTTGGCTATAAATGGTCTAGAAGGTATATTGAATGGTAACATACCTACAGCTGACAACCTTAATGTACTGAAATCATTACTGGAATGGCCACCAAGTAAGTATTCTACTGCAGGGCTGTTTCATAAGTAACTCTAGTATAGATCTCAGTAAGAAGTTGGATGACTCAGCTATAAATGGTCTAGAAGGAATATTGAATGGTAACATACCTACAGCTGACAACCTTAATGTACTGAAATCATTACTGGAATGCCACCAAGTAAGTATTCTTCTGCTGTAGGGCTGTTTCATAAGTAACTCTAGTATAGATCTCAGTAAGAGGTTGGATGACTCAGCTATAAATGGTCTAGAAGGAATATTGAATGGTAACATACCTACAGCTGACAACCTTAATGTACTGAAATCATTACTGGAATGGCCACAAAGTAAGTATTCTTCTGCTGCAGGGCTGTTTCATAAGTAACTTTAGTATAGATCCCAGTAAGAAGTTGGATGACTCAGCTATAAATGGTCTAGAAGGAATATTGAATGGTAACATACCTACAGCTGACAACCTTAATGTACTGAAATCATTACTGGAATGCCACCAAGTAAGTATTCTGCTGCAGGGTTGTTTCATAAGTAACTCTAGTATAGATCTCAGTAAGAAGTTGGATGACTCAGCTATAAATGGTCTAGAAGGTATATTGAATGGTAACATACCTACAGCTGACAACCTTAATGTACTGAAATCATTACTGGAATGGCCACCAAGTAAGTATTCCTCTGCTGCAGGGCTGTCTTATAAGTAACTCCAGCATAGATCGCAGTAAGAAGTTGGATGACTCTGCTATAAATGGTCTAGAAGGTATATTGAATGGTAACATTCATACAGCTGACAACCTTAATGTACTGAAATCATTACTGGAATGGCCACCAAGTAAGTATTCCTCTGCTGCAGGGCTGTCTCATAAGTAACTCTAGTATAGATCCCAGAAAGAGGTTGGATGACTCAGCTATAAATGGTCTAGAATGAATATTGAATGGTAACATACCTACAGCTGACAACCTTAATGTACTGAAATCATTACTGGAATGGCCACCAAGTAAGTATTCCTCTGCTGCAGGGCTGTCTCATAAGTAACTCTAGTATTGATCCCAGAAAGAGGTTGGATGACTCAGCTATAAATGGTCTAGAAGGAATATTGAATGGTAACATACCTACAGCTGACAACCTTAATGTACTGAAATCATTACTGGAATGGCCACCAAGTAAGTATTCCTCTGCTGCAGGGCTGTCTCATAAGTAACTCTAGTATTGATCCCAGAAAGAGGTTGGATGACTCGGCTATAAATGGTTTAGAAGGTATATTGAATGGTAACATACCTACAGCTGACAACCTTAATGTACTGAAATCTTTACTGGAATGGCCACCAAGTAAGTATTCCTCTGCTGCAGGGCTGTTTCATAAGTAACTCCAGCATAGATCCCAGTAAGAGGTTGGATGACTCGGCTATAAATGGTCTAGAAGGTATATTGAATGGTAACATACCTACAGCTGACAACCTTAATGTACTGAAATCATTACTGGAATGGCCACCAAGTAATTATTCTACTGCAGGGCTGTTTCATATGTAACTCTAGTATAGATCTCAGTAAGAAGTTGGATGACTCAGCTATAAATGGTCTAGAAGGTATATTGAATGGTAACATACCTACAGCTGACAACCTTAATGTGCTGAAATCATTACTGGAATGGCCACCAAGTAAGTATTCCTCTGCTGCAGGGCTGTCTCATAAGTAACTCTAGTATAGATCCCAGTAAGAAGTTGGATGACTTGGCTATAAATGGTCTAGAAGGTATATTGAATGGAAACATACCTACAGCTGACAACCTTAATGTACTGAAATCATTACTGGAATGCCACCAAGTAAGTATTCCTCTGCTGCAGGGCTTTTTCATAAGTAACTCTAGTATAGATCCCAGTAAGAGGTTGGATGACTCAGCTATAAATGGTCTAGAAGGAATATTGAATGGTAACATACCTACAGCTGACAACCTTAATGTACTGAATCATAACTGGAATGCCACCAAGTAAGTATTCTTCTGCTGCAGGGCTCTCTCATAAGTAACTCTAGTATAGATCTCAGTAAGGGGTTGGATGACTTGGCTTTAAATGGTCTAGAAGGTATATTGAATGGAAACATACCTACAGCTGACAACCTTAATGTACTGAAATCATTACTGGAATGGCCACCAAGTAAGTATTTCTCTGCTGCAGGGCTGTTTCATAAGTAACTCTAGTATAGATCCCAGTAAGAGGTTGGATGACTCAGCTATAAATGGTCTAGAAGGTATATTGAATGGTAACATACCTACAGCTGACAACCTTAATGTACTGAAATCATTACTGGAATGGCCACCAAGTAAGTATTCTTCTGCTGCAGGGCTGTTTCATAAGTAATTCTAGTATAGATCCTAGTAAGAAGTTGGATGACTCAGCTATAAATGGTCTAGAAGGAATATTGAATGGTAACATACCTACAGCTGACAACCTTAATGTGCTGAAATCATTACTGGAATGCCACCAAGTAAGTATTCTTCTGCTGCAGGACTGTTTCATAAGTAACTCTAGTATAGATCTCAGTAAGAAGTTGGATGACTTGGCTATAAATGGTCTAGAAGGAATATTGAATGGTTACATACCTACAGCTGACAACCTTAATGTACTGAAATCATTACTGGAATGGCCACCAAGCAAGTATTCTTCTGCTGCAGGGCTGTTTCATAAGTAACTCTAGTATAGATCCCAGTAAGAAGTTGGATGACTCAGCTATAAATGGTCTAGAAGGAATATTGAATGGTAACATACCTACAGCTGACAACCTTAATGTACTGAAATTATTACTGGAATGGCCATCAAGTAAGTATTCCTCTGCTGCAGGGTTGTTTCATAAGTAACTCTAGTATAGATCCTAGTAAGAGGTTGGATGACTCGACTCTAAATGGTTTAGAAGGTATATTGAATGGTAACATACCTACAGCTGACAACCTTAATGTACTGAAATCATTACTGGAATGGCCACCAAGTAAGTATTCTTCTGCTGCAGGTCTGTTTTATAAGTAACTCTAGTATAGATCTCAGTAAGAAGTTGGATGACCCGGCTATAAATGGTCTAGAAGGAATATTGAATGGTAACATACCTACAGCTGACAACCTTAATGTACTGAAATCATTACTGGAATGGCCACCAAGTAAGTATTCCTCTGCTGCAGGGCTGTTTCATAAGTAACTCTAGTATAGATCTCAGTAAGAGGTTGGATGACTCAGCTATAAATGGTCTAGAAGGTATATTGAATGGTAACATACCTACAGCTGACAACCTTAATGTACTGAAATCATTACTGGAATGGCCACCAAGTAAGTATTCTGCTGCAGGGCTGTTTCATATGTAACTCTAGTATAGATCTCAGTAAGAGGTTGGATGACTCAGCTATAATTGGTCTAGAAGGAATATTGAATGGTAACATACCTACAGCTGACAACCTTAATGTACTGAAATCATTACTGGAATGGCCACCAAGTAAGTATTCTTCTGCTACAGGGCTGTTTCATAAGTAACTCTAGTATAGATCCCAGTAAGAGGTTGGATAACTTGGCTATAAATGGTCTAGAAGGAATATTGAATGGTAACATACCTACAGCTGACAACCTTAATGTACTGAAATCATTACTGGAATGGCCACCAAGTAAGTATTCTTCTACTGCAGGGCTGTTTCATAAGTAACTCTAGTATAGATCCCAGTAAGAGGTTGGATGACTCAGCTATAAATGGTCCAGAAGGAATATTGAATGGTAACATACCTACAGCTGACAACCTTAATGTGCTGAAATCATTACTGGAATGCCACCAAGTAAGTATTCTGCTGCACGGCTGTTTCATAAGTAACTCTAGTATAGATCCCAGTAAGAAGTTGGATGACTTGGCTATAAATGGTCTAGAAGGAATATTGAATGGTAACATACCTACAGCTGACAACCTTAATGTACTGAAATCATTACTGGGATGGCCACCAAGTAAGTATTCTTCTGCTACAGGGCTGTTTCATAAGTAACTCTAGTATAGATCTCAGTAAGAAGTTGGATGACTCACCTATAAATGGTCTAGAAGGTATATTGAATGGTAACATACCTACAGCTGACAACCTTAATGTACTGAAATCATTTCTGGAATGGCCATCAAGTAAGTATTCTACTGCAGGGCTGTGTCATATGTAACTCTAGTATAGATCTCAGTAAGAGGTAGGATGACTCAGCTATAAATGGTCTAGAAGGTATATTGAATGGTAACATACCTACAGCTGACAACCTTAATGTACTGAAATCATTACTGGAATGGCCACCAAGTAATTATTCTGCTGCAGGGCTGTCTCATAAGTAACTCTAGTATAGATCTCAGTAAGAAGTTGGATGACTCAGCTATAAATGGTCTAGAAGGTATATTGAATGGTAACATACCTACAGCTGACAACCTTAATGTACTGAAATCATTACTGGAATGGCCATCAAGTAAGTATTCCTCTGCTGCAGGGCTGTTTCATAAGTAACTCTAGTATAGATCCCAGAAAGAGGTTGGATGACTTGGCTATAAATGGTCTAGAAGGAATATTGAATGGTAACATACCTACAGCTGACAACCTTAATGTACTGAAATCATTACTGGAATGCCACCAAGTAAGTATTCCTCTGCTGCAGGGCTGTCTCATAAGTAACTCCAGCATAGATCCCAGTAAGAGGTTGGATGACTCAGCTATAAATGGTCTAGAAGGTATACTGAATGGTAACATACCTACAGCTGACAACCTTAATGTACTGAAATCATTACTGGAATGGCCACCGAGTAAGTATTCTTCTGCTGCACGGCTGTTTCATAAGTAACTCTAGTATAGATCCTCGAAAGAAGTTGGATGACTTGGCTATAAATGGTCTAGAAGGTATATTGAATGGTAACATACCTACAGCTGACAACCTTAATGTACTGAAATCATTACTGGAATGGCCACCAAGTAAGTATTCTTCTGCTGCAGGGCTGTTTCATAAGTTACTCTAGTATAGATCTCAGTAAGAAGTTGGATGACTCAGCTATAAATGGTCTAGAAGGAATATTGAATGGTAACATACCTACAGCTGACAACCTTAATGTACTGAAATCATTACTGGAATGCCACCAAGTAAGTATTCTTCTGCTGCAGGGCTGTTTCATAAGTAACTCTAGTATAGATCTCAGTAAGAAGTTGGATGACTCAGCTATAAATGGTCTAGAAGGTATATTGAATGGTAACATACCTACAGCTGACAACCTTAATGTACTGAAATCATTACTGGAATGGCCACCAAGTAAGTATTCTGCTGCAGGGCTGTTTCATAAGTAACTCTAGTATAGATCCTAGTAAGAGGTTGGATGACTCAGCTATAAATGGTCTAGAAGGAATATTGAATGGTAACATACCTACAGCTGACAACCTTAATGTACTGATATCATTATTGGAATGGCCACCAAGTAAGTATTCTTCTGCTGCAGGGCTGTCTCATAAGTAACTCCAGCATAGATCCCAGTAAGAGGTTGGATGACTCAGCTATAAATGGTCTAGAAGGTATATTGAATGGTAACATACCTACAGCTGACAACCTTAATGTACTGAAATCATTACTGGAATGGCCACCAAGTAAGTATTCTGCTGCAGGGCTGTTTCATAAGTAACTCTAGTATAGATCTCAGTAAGAGGTTGGATGACTTGGCTATAAATGGTCTAGAAGGAATATTGAATGGTAACATACCTACAGCTGACAACCTTAATGTACTGAAATCATTACTGGAATGGCCATCAAGTAAGTATTCCTCTGCTGCAGGGCTGTTTCATAAGTAACTCTAGTATAGATCCCAGTAAGAGGTAGGATGACTCAGCTATAAATGGTCTAGAAGGTATATTGAATGGTAACATACCTACAGCTGACAACCTTAATGTACTGAAATCATTACTGGAATGGCCACCAAGTAAGTATTCTGCTGCAGGGCTGTTTCATAAGTAACTCTAGTATAGATCCTAGTAAGAGGTTGGATGACTCAGCTATAAATGGTCTAGAAGGAATATTGAATGGTAACATACCTACAGCTGACAACCTTAATGTACTGAAATCATTACTGGAATGGCCATCAAGTAATTATTCTACTGCAGGGCTGTTTCATAAGTAACTCTAGTATAGATCTCAGTAAGAAGTTGGATGACTCAGCTATAAATGGTCTAGAAGGTATATTGAATGGTAACATACCTACAGCTGACAACCTTAATGTACTGAAATCATTACTGGAATGCCACCAAGTAAGTATTCTGCTGCAGGGCTGTTTCATAAGTAACTCTAGTATAGATCCCAGTAAGAAGTTGGATGACTTGGCTATAAATGGTCTAGAAGGAATATTGAATGGTAACATACCTACAGCTGACAACCTTAATGTACTGAAATCATTACTGGAATGGCCACCAAGTAAGTATTCTGCTGCAGGGCTGTTTCATATGTAACTCTAGTATAGATCTCAGTAAGAGGTTGGATGACTCAGCTATAATTGGTCAAGAAGGAATATTGAATGGTAACATACCTACAGCTGACAACCTTAATGTACTGAAATCATTACTGGAATGGCCACCAAGTAAGTATTCTTCTGCTACAGGGCTGTTTCATAAGTAACTCTAGTATAGATCCCAGTAAGAGGTTGGATAACTTGGCTATAAATGGTCTAGAAGGAATATTGAATGGTAACATACCTACAGCTGACAACCTTAATGTACTGAAATCATTACTGGAATGCCACCAAGTAAGTATTCTTCTACTGCAGGGCTGTTTCATAAGTAACTCTAGTATAGATCCCAGTAAGAGGTTGGATGACTCAGCTATAAATGGTCCAGAAGGAATATTGAATGGTAACATACCTACAGCTGACAACCTTAATGTGCTGAAATCATTACTGGAATGCCACCAAGTAAGTATTCTGCTGCACGGCTGTTTCATAAGTAACTCTAGTATAGATCCCAGTAAGAAGTTGGATGACTTGGCTATAAATGGCCTAGAAGGTATATTGAATGGTAACATACCTACAGCTGACAACCTTAATGTACTGAAATCATTACTGGAATGGCCACCAAGTAAGTATTCTGCTGCAGGGCTGTTTCATAAGTAACTCTAGTATAGATCCTAGTAAGAGGTTGGATGACTCAGCTATAAATGGTCTAGAAGGAATATTGAATGGTAACATACCTACAGCTGACAACCTTAATGTACTGATATCATTATTGGAATGGCCACCAAGTAAGTATTCTTCTGCTGCAGGGCTGTCTCATAAGTAACTCCAGCATAGATCCCAGTAAGAGGTTGGATGACTCAGCTATAAATGGTCTAGAAGGTATATTGAATGGTAACATACCTACAGCTGACAACCTTAATGTACTGAAATCATTACTGGAATGGCCACCAAGTAAGTATTCTGCTGCAGGGCTGTTTCATAAGTAACTCTAGTATAGATCTCAGTAAGAGGTTGGATGACTTGGCTATAAATGGTCTAGAAGGAATATTGAATGGTAACATACCTACAGCTGACAACCTTAATGTACTGAAATCATTACTGGAATGGCCATCAAGTAAGTATTCCTCTGCTGCAGGGCTGTTTCATAAGTAACTCTAGTATAGATCCCAGTAAGAGGTAGGATGACTCAGCTATAAATGGTCTAGAAGGTATATTGAATGGTAACATACCTACAGCTGACAACCTTAATGTACTGAAATCATTACTGGAATGGCCACCAAGTAAGTATTCTGCTGCAGGGCTGTTTCATAAGTAACTCTAGTATAGATCCTAGTAAGAGGTTGGATGACTCAGCTATAAATGGTCTAGAAGGAATATTGAATGGTAACATACCTACAGCTGACAACCTTAATGTACTGAAATCATTACTGGAATGGCCATCAAGTAATTATTCTACTGCAGGGCTGTTTCATAAGTAACTCTAGTATAGATCTCAGTAAGAAGTTGGATGACTCAGCTATAAATGGTCTAGAAGGTATATTGAATGGTAACATACCTACAGCTGACAACCTTAATGTACTGAAATCATTACTGGAATGCCACCAAGTAAGTATTCTGCTGCAGGGCTGTTTCATAAGTAACTCTAGTATAGATCCCAGTAAGAAGTTGGATGACTTGGCTATAAATGGTCTAGAAGGAATATTGAATGGTAACATACCTACAGCTGACAACCTTAATGTACTGAAATCATTACTGGAATGGCCACCAAGTAAGTATTCTGCTGCAGGGCTGTTTCATATGTAACTCTAGTATAGATCTCAGTAAGAGGTTGGATGACTCAGCTATAATTGGTCTAGAAGGAATATTGAATGGTAACATACCTACAGCTGACAACCTTAATGTACTGAAATCATTACTGGAATGGCCACCAAGTAAGTATTCTTCTGCTACAGGGCTGTTTCATAAGTAACTCTAGTATAGATCCCAGTAAGAGGTTGGATAACTTGGCTATAAATGGTCTAGAAGGAATATTGAATGGTAACATACCTACAGCTGACAACCTTAATGTACTGAAATCATTACTGGAATGCCACCAAGTAAGTATTCTTCTACTGCAGGGCTGTTTCATAAGTAACTCTAGTATAGATCCCAGTAAGAGGTTGGATGACTCAGCTATAAATGGTCCAGAAGGAATATTGAATGGTAACATACCTACAGCTGACAACCTTAATGTGCTGAAATCATTACTGGAATGCCACCAAGTAAGTATTCTGCTGCACGGCTGTTTCATAAGTAACTCTAGTATAGATCCCAGTAAGAAGTTGGATGACTTGGCTATAAATGGTCTAGAAGGAATATTGAATGGTAACATACCTACAGCTGACAACCTTAATGTACTGAAATCATTACTGGGATGGCCACCAAGTAAGTATTCTTCTGCTACAGGGCTGTTTCATAAGTAACTCTAGTATAGATCTCAGTAAGAAGTTGGATGACTCACCTATAAATGGTCTAGAAGGTATATTGAATGGTAACATACCTACAGCTGACAACCTTAATGTACTGAAATCATTTCTGGAATGGCCATCAAGTAAGTATTCTACTGCAGGGCTGTGTCATATGTAACTCTAGTATAGATCTCAGTAAGAGGTAGGATGACTCAGCTATAAATGGTCTAGAAGGTATATTGAATGGTAACATACCTACAGCTGACAACCTTAATGTACTGAAATCATTACTGGAATGGCCACCAAGTAATTATTCTGCTGCAGGGCTGTCTCATAAGTAACTCTAGTATAGATCTCAGTAAGAAGTTGGATGACTCAGCTATAAATGGTCTAGAAGGTATATTGAATGGTAACATACCTACAGCTGACAACCTTAATGTACTGAAATCATTACTGGAATGGCCATCAAGTAAGTATTCCTCTGCTGCAGGGCTGTTTCATAAGTAACTCTAGTATAGATCCCAGAAAGAGGTTGGATGACTTGGCTATAAATGGTCTAGAAGGAATATTGAATGGTAACATACCTACAGCTGACAACCTTAATGTACTGAAATCATTACTGGAATGCCACCAAGTAAGTATTCCTCTGCTGCAGGGCTGTCTCATAAGTAACTCCAGCATAGATCCCAGTAAGAGGTTGGATGACTCAGCTATAAATGGTCTAGAAGGTATACTGAATGGTAACATACCTACAGCTGACAACCTTAATGTACTGAAATCATTACTGGAATGGCCACCGAGTAAGTATTCTTCTGCTGCACGGCTGTTTCATAAGTAACTCTAGTATAGATCCTCGAAAGAAGTTGGATGACTTGGCTATAAATGGTCTAGAAGGTATATTGAATGGTAACATACCTACAGCTGACAACCTTAATGTACTGAAATCATTACTGGAATGGCCACCAAGTAAGTATTCTTCTGCTGCAGGGCTGTTTCATAAGTTACTCTAGTATAGATCTCAGTAAGAAGTTGGATGACTCAGCTATAAATGGTCTAGAAGGAATATTGAATGGTAACATACCTACAGCTGACAACCTTAATGTACTGAAATCATTACTGGAATGCCACCAAGTAAGTATTCTTCTGCTGCAGGGCTGTTTCATAAGTAACTCTAGTATAGATCTCAGTAAGAAGTTGGATGACTCAGCTATAAATGGTCTAGAAGGTATATTGAATGGTAACATACCTACAGCTGACAACCTTAATGTACTGAAATCATTACTGGAATGGCCACCAAGTAAGTATTCTGCTGCAGGGCTGTTTCATAAGTAACTCTAGTATAGATCCTAGTAAGAGGTTGGATGACTCAGCTATAAATGGTCTAGAAGGAATATTGAATGGTAACATACCTACAGCTGACAACCTTAATGTACTGAAATCATTACTGGAATGGCCACCAAGTAAGTATTCTTCTGCTGCAGGGCTGTCTCATAAGTAACTCCAGCATAGATCCCAGTAAGAGGTTGGATGACTCAGCTATAAATGGTCTAGAAGGTATATTGAATGGTAACATACCTACAGCTGACAACCTTAATGTACTGAAATCATTACTGGAATGGCCACCAAGTAAGTATTCTGCTGCAGGGCTGTTTCATAAGTAACTCTAGTATAGATCTCAGTAAGAAGTTGGATGACTCAGCTATAAATGGTCTAGAAGGAATATTGAATGGTAACATACCTACAGCTGACAACCTTAATGTACTGAAATCATTACTGGAATGGCCATCAAGTAATTATTCTACTGCAGGGCTGTTTCATAAGTAACTCTAGTATAGATCTCAGTAAGAAGTTGGATGACTCAGCTATAAATGGTCTAGAAGGTATATTGAATGGTAACATACCTACAGCTGACAACCTTAATGTACTGAAATCATTACTGGAATGCCACCAAGTAAGTATTCTGCTGCACGGCTGTTTCATAAGTAACTCTAGTATAGATCCCAGTAAGAAGTTGGATGACTTGGCTATAAATGGTCTAGAAGGAATATTGAATGGTAACATACCTACAGCTGACAACCTTAATGTACTGAAATCATTACTGGAATGGCCACCAAGTAAGTATTCTTCTGCTGCAGGGCTGTTTCATAAGTAACTCTAGTATAGATCTCAGTAAGAAGTTGGATGACTCAGCTATAAATGGTCTAGAAGGAATATTGAATGGTAACATACCTACATCTGACAACCTTAATGTACTGAAATCATTACTGGAATGGCCACCAAGTAAGTATTCCTCTGCTGCAGGGCTGTTTCATAAGTAACTCTAGTATAGATCCCAGTAAGAGGTTGGATGACTCAGCTATAAATGGTCTAGAAGGAATATTGAATGGTAACATACCTACAGCTGACAACCTTAATGTACTGAAATCATTACTGGAATGGCCACCAAGTAAGTATTCCTCTGCTGCAGGGCTGTTTCATAAGTAACTCTAGTATAGATCCCAGTAAGAGGTAGGATGACTCAGCTATAAATGGTCTAGAAGGAATATTGAATGGTAACATACCTACAGCTGACAACCTTAATGTACTGAAATCATTACTGGAATGGCCACCAAGTAAGTATTCTGCTGCAGGGCTGTTTCATAAGTAACTCTAGTATAGATCTCAGTAAGAAGTTGGATGACTCAGCTATAAATGGTCTAGAAGGTATATTGAATGGTAACATACCTACAGCTGACAACCTTAATGTACTGAAATCATTACTGGAATGGCCACCAAGTAAGTATTCTGCTGCAGGGCTGTTTCATAAGTAACTCTAGTATAGATCCTAGTAAGAGGTTGGATGACTCAGCTATAAATGGTCTAGAAGGAATATTGAATGGTAACATACCTACAGCTGACAACCTTAATGTTTTGAAATCATTACTGGAATGGCCACCAAGTAAGTATTCTTCTGCTGCAGGGCTGTTTCATAAGTAACTCTAGTATAGATCTCAGTAAGAAGTTGGATGACTCAGCTATAAATGGTCTAGAAGGAATATTGAATGGTAACATACCTACAGCTGACAACCTTAATGTACTGAAATCATTACTGGAATGCCACCAAGTAAGTATTCTTCTGCTGCAGAACTGTTTTATAAGTAACTCTAGTATAGATCTCAGTAAGAAGTTGGATGACTCAGCTATAAATGGTCTAGAAGGAATATTGAATGGTAACATACCTACAGCTGACAACCTTAATGTACTGAAATCATTACTGGAATGGCCACCAAGTAAGTATTCTTCTGCTACAGGGCTGTTTCATAAGTAACTCTAGTATAGATCTCAGTAAGAGGTTGGATGACTCAGCTATAAATGGTCTAGAAGGAATATTGAATGGTAACATACCTACAGCTGACAACCTTAATGTACTGAAATCATTACTGGAATGGCCATCAAGTAAGTATTCCTCTGCTGCAGGGCTGTTTCATAAGTAACTCTAGTATAGATCTCAGTAAGAGGTTGGATGACTTGGCTATAAATGGTCTAGAAGGAATATTGAATGGTAACATACCTACAGCTGACAACCTTAATGTACTGAAATCATTACTGGAATGGCCACCAAGTAAGTATTCTTCTGCTACAGGGCTGTTTCATAAGTAACTCTAGTATAGATCTCAGTAAGAGGTTGGATGACTCAGCTATAAATGGTCTAGAAGGTATATTGAATGGTAACATACCTACAGCTGACAACCTTAATGTACTGAAATCATTACTGGAATGGCCATCAAGTAAGTATTCCTCTGCTGCAGGGCTGTTTCATAAGTAACTCCAGCATAGATCCCAGTAAGAGGTTGGATGACTTGGCTATAAATGGTCTAGAAGGAATATTGAATGGTAACATACCTACAGCTGACAACCTTAATGTACTGAAATCATTACTGGAATGGCCACCAAGTAAGTATTCCTCTGCTGCAGGGCTGTCTCATATGTAACTCTAGTATAGATCCTATTAAGAGGTTGGATGACTCAGCTATAAATGGTCTAGAAGGAATATTGAATGGTAACATACCTACAGCTGACAACCTTGATGTACTGAAATCATTATTGGAATGGCCACCAAGTAAGTATTCCTCTGCTGCAGGGCTGTTTCATAAGTAACTCTAGTATAGATCCCAGTAAGAAGTTGGATGACTCAGCTATAAATGGTCTAGAAGGAATATTGAATGGTAACATACCTACAGCTGACAACCTTAATGTACTGAAATCATTACTGGAATGGCCACCAAGTAAGTATTCCTCTGCTGCAGGGCTGTTTCATAAGTAACTCTAGTATAGATCTCAGTAAGAAGTTGGATGACCCGGCTATAAATGGTCTAGAAGGAATATTGAATGGTAACATACCTACAGCTGACAACCTTAATGTACTGAAATCATTACTGGAATGGCCACCAAGTAAGTATTCCTCTGCTGCAGGGCTGTTTCATAAGTAACTCTAGTATAGATCTCAGTAAGAGGTTGGATGACTCAGCTATAAATGGTCTAGAAGGTATATTGAATGGTAACATACCTACAGCTGACAACCTTAATGTACTGAAATCATTACTGGAATGGCCACCAAGTAAGTATTCTGCTGCAGGGCTGTTTCATATGTAACTCTAGTATAGATCTCAGTAAGAGGTTGGATGACTCAGCTATAATTGGTCTAGAAGGAATATTGAATGGTAACATACCTACAGCTGACAACCTTAATGTACTGAAATCATTACTGGAATGGCCACCAAGTAAGTATTCTTCTGCTACAGGGCTGTTTCATAAGTAACTCTAGTATAGATCCCAGTAAGAGGTTGGATAACTTGGCTATAAATGGTCTAGAAGGAATATTGAATGGTAACATACCTACAGCTGACAACCTTAATGTACTGAAATCATTACTGGAATGCCACCAAGTAAGTATTCTTCTACTGCAGGGCTGTTTCATAAGTAACTCTAGTATAGATCCCAGTAAGAGGTTTGATGACTCAGCTATAAATGGTCCAGAAGGAATATTGAATGGTAACATACCTACAGCTGACAACCTTAATGTGCTGAAATCATTACTGGAATGCCACCAAGTAAGTATTCTGCTGCACGGCTGTTTCATAAGTAACTCTAGTATAGATCCCAGTAAGAAGTTGGATGACTTGGCTATAAATGGTCTAGAAGGAATATTGAATGGTAACATACCTACAGCTGACAACCTTAATGTACTGAAATCATTACTGGGATGGCCACCAAGTAAGTATTCTTCTGCTACAGGGCTGTTTCATAAGTAACTCTAGTATAGATCTCAGTAAGAAGTTGGATGACTCACCTATAAATGGTCTAGAAGGTATATTGAATGGTAACATACCTACAGCTGACAACCTTAATGTACTGAAATCATTTCTGGAATGGCCATCAAGTAAGTATTCTACTGCAGGGCTGTGTCATATGTAACTCTAGTATAGATCTCAGTAAGAGGTAGGATGACTCAGCTATAAATGGTCTAGAAGGTATATTGAATGGTAACATACCTACAGCTGACAACCTTAATGTACTGAAATCATTACTGGAATGGCCACCAAGTAATTATTCTGCTGCAGGGCTGTCTCATAAGTAACTCTAGTATAGATCTCAGTAAGAAGTTGGATGACTCAGCTATAAATGGTCTAGAAGGTATATTGAATGGTAACATACCTACAACTGACAACCTTAATGTACTGAAATCATTACTGGAATGGCCATCAAGTAAGTATTCCTCTGCTGCAGGGCTGTTTCATAAGTAACTCTAGTATAGATCCCAGAAAGAGGTTGGATGACTTGGCTATAAATGGTCTAGAAGGAATATTGAATGGTAACATACCTACAGCTGACAACCTTAATGTACTGAAATCATTACTGGAATGCCACCAAGTAAGTATTCCTCTGCTGCAGGGCTGTCTCATAAGTAACTCCAGCATAGATCCCAGTAAGAGGTTGGATGACTCAGCTATAAATGGTCTAGAAGGTATATTGAATGGTAACATACCTACAGCTGACAACCTTAATGTACTGAAATCATTACTGGAATGGCCACCGAGTAAGTATTCTTCTGCTGCACGGCTGTTTCATAAGTAACTCTAGTATAGATCCTCGAAAGAAGTTGGATGACTTGGCTATAAATGGTCTAGAAGGTATATTGAATGGTAACATACCTACAGCTGACAACCTTAATGTACTGAAATCATTACTGGAATGGCCACCAAGTAAGTATTCTTCTGCTGCAGGGCTGTTTCATAAGTTACTCTAGTATAGATCTCAGTAAGAAGTTGGATGACTCAGCTATAAATGGTCTAGAAGGAATATTGAATGGTAACATACCTACAGCTGACAACCTTAATGTACTGAAATCATTACTGGAATGCCACCAAGTAAGTATTCTTCTGCTGCAGGGCTGTTTCATAAGTAACTCTAGTATAGATCTCAGTAAGAAGTTGGATGACTCAGCTATAAATGGTCTAGAAGGTATATTGAATGGTAACATACCTACAGCTGACAACCTTAATGTACTGAAATCATTACTGGAATGGCCACCAAGTAAGTATTCTGCTGCAGGGCTGTTTCATAAGTAACTCTAGTATAGATCCTAGTAAGAGGTTGGATGACTCAGCTATAAATGGTCTAGAAGGAATATTGAATGGTAACATACCTACAGCTGACAACCTTAATGTACTGAAATCATTACTGGAATGGCCACCAAGTAAGTATTCTTCTGCTGCAGGGCTGTCTCATAAGTAACTCCAGCATAGATCCCAGTAAGAGGTTGGATGACTCAGCTATAAATGGTCTAGAAGGTATATTGAATGGTAACATACCTACAGCTGACAACCTTAATGTACTGAAATCATTACTGGAATTGCCACCAAGTAAGTATTCTGCTGCAGGGCTGTTTCATAAGTAACTCTAGTATAGATCTCAGTAAGAGGTTGGATGACTTGGCTATAAATGGTCTAGAAGGAATATTGAATGGTAACATACCTACAGCTGACAACCTTAATGTACTGAAATCATTACTGGAATGGGCATCAAGTAAGTATTCCTCTGCTGCAGGGCTGTTTCATAAGTAACTCTAGTATAGATCCCAGTAAGAGGTAGGATGACTCAGCTATAAATGGTCTAGAAGGTATATTGAATGGTAACATACCTACAGCTGACAACCTTAATGTACTGAAATCATTACTGGAATGGCCACCAAGTAAGTATTCTGCTGCAGGGCTGTTTCATAAGTAACTCTAGTATAGATCCTAGTAAGAGGTTGGATGACTCAGCTATAAATGGTCTAGAAGGAATATTGAATGGTAACATACCTACAGCTGACAACCTTAATGTACTGAAATCATTACTGGAATGGCCATCAAGTAATTATTCTACTGCAGGGCTGTTTCATAAGTAACTCTAGTATAGATCTCAGTAAGAAGTTGGATGACTCAGCTATAAATGGTCTAGAAGGTATATTGAATGGTAACATACCTACAGCTGACAACCTTAATGTACTGAAATCATTACTGGAATGCCACCAAGTAAGTATTCTGCTGCACGGCTGTTTCATAAGTAACTCTAGTATAGATCCCAGTAAGAAGTTGGATGACTTGGCTATAAATGGTCTAGAAGGAATATTGAATGGTAACATACCTACAGCTGACAACCTTAATGTACTGAAATCATTACTGGAATGGCCACCAAGTAAGTATTCTTCTGCTGCAGGGCTGTTTCATAAGTAACTCTAGTATAGATCTCAGTAAGAAGTTGGATGACTCAGCTATAAATGGTCTAGAAGGAATATTGAATGGTAACATACCTACATCTGACAACCTTAATGTACTGAAATCATTACTGGAATGGCCACCAAGTAAGTATTCCTCTGCTGCAGGGCTGTTTCATAAGTAACTCTAGTATAGATCCCAGTAAGAGGTTGGATGACTCAGCTATAAATGGTCTAGAAGGAATATTGAATGGTAACATACCTACAGCTGACAACCTTAATGTACTGAAATCATTACTGGAATGGCCACCAAGTAAGTATTCCTCTGCTGCAGGGCTGTTTCATAAGTAACTCTAGTATAGATCCCAGTAAGAGGTAGGATGACTCAGCTATAAATGGTCTAGAAGGAATATTGAATGGTAACATACCTACAGCTGACAACCTTAATGTACTGAAATCATTACTGGAATGGCCACCAAGTAAGTATTCTGCTGCAGGGCTGTTTCATAAGTAACTCTAGTATAGATCTCAGTAAGAAGTTGGATGACTCAGCTATAAATGGTCTAGAAGGTATATTGAATGGTAACATACCTACAGCTGACAACCTTAATGTACTGAAATCATTACTGGAATGGCCACCAAGTAAGTATTCTGCTGCAGGGCTGTTTCATAAGTAACTCTAGTATAGATCCTAGTAAGAGGTTGGATGACTCAGCTATAAATGGTCTAGAAGGTATATTGAATGGTAACATACCTACAGCTGACAACCTTAATGTACTGAAATCATTACTGGAATGCCACCAAGTAAGTATTCTGCTGCACAGCTGTTTCATAAGTAACTCTAGTATAGATCCCAGTAAGAAGTTGGATGACTTGGCTATAAATGGTCTAGAAGGAATATTGAATGGTAACATACCTACAGCTGACAACCTTAATGTACTGAAATCATTACTGGAATGGCCACCAAGTAAGTATTCTTCTGCTGCAGGGCTGTTTCATAAGTAACTCTAGTATAGATCTCAGTAAGAAGTTGGATGACTCAGCTATAAATGGTCTAGAAGGAATATTGAATGGTAACATACCTACAGCTGACAACCTTAATGTACTGAAATCATTACTGGAATGGCCACCAAGTAAGTATTCTTCTGCTACAGGGCTGTTTCATAAGTAACTCTAGTATAGATCTCAGTAAGAGGTTGGATGACTCAGCTATAAATGGTCTAGAAGGAATATTGAATGGTAACATACCTACAGCTGACAACCTTAATGTACTGAAATCATTACTGGAATGGCCATCAAGTAAGTATTCCTCTGCTGCAGGGCTGTTTCATAAGTAACTCTAGTATAGATCTCAGTAAGAGGTTGGATGACTTGGCTATAAATGGTCTAGAAGGAATATTGAATGGTAACATACCTACAGCTGACAACCTTAATGTACTGAAATCATTACTGGAATGGCCACCAAGTAAGTATTCTTCTGCTACAGGGCTGTTTCATAAGTAACTCTAGTATAGATCTCAGTAAGAGGTTGGATGACTCAGCTATAAATGGTCTAGAAGGTATATTGAATGGTAACATACCTACAGCTGACAACCTTAATGTACTGAAATCATTACTGGAATGGCCATCAAGTAAGTATTCCTCTGCTGCAGGGCTGTTTCATAAGTAACTCCAGCATAGATCCCAGTAAGAGGTTGGATGACTTGGCTATAAATGGTCTAGAAGGAATATTGAATGGTAACATACCTACAGCTGACAACCTTAATGTACTGAAATCATTACTGGAATGGCCACCAAGTAAGTATTCCTCTGCTGCAGGGCTGTCTCATATGTAACTCTAGTATAGATCCTATTAAGAGGTTGGATGACTCAGCTATAAATGGTCTAGAAGGAATATTGAATGGTAACATACCTACAGCTGACAACCTTGATGTACTGAAATCATTACTGGAATGGCCACCAAGTAAGTATTCCTCTGCTGCAGGGCTGTTTCATAAGTAACTCTAGTATAGATCCCAGTAAGAAGTTGGATGACTCAGCTATAAATGGTCTAGAAGGAATATTGAATGGTAACATACCTACAGCTGACAACCTTAATGTACTGAAATCATTACTGGAATGGCCACCAAGTAAGTATTCCTCTGCTGCAGGGCTGTTTCATAAGTAACTCTAGTATAGATCCCAGTAAGAAGTTGGATGACTCAGCTATAAATTGTCTAGAAGGAATATTGAATGGTAACATACCTACAGCTGACAACCTTAATGTACTGAAATCATTACTGGAATGGCCACCAAGTAAGTATTCTTCTGCTACAGGGCTAATTCATAAGTAACTCTAGTATAGATCTCAGTAAGAGGTTGGATGACTCAGCTATAAATGGTCTAGAAGGTATATTGAATGGTAACATACCTACAGCTGACAACCTTAATGTACTGAAATCATTACTGGAATGGCCATCAAGTAAGTATTCCTCTGCTGCAGGGCTGTTTCATAAGTAACTCCAGCATAGATCCCAGTAAGAGGTTGGATGACTTGGCTATAAATGGTCTAGAAGGAATATTGAATGGTAACATACCTACAGCTGACAACCTTAATGTACTGAAATCATTACTGGAATGGCCACCAAGTAAGTATTCCTCTGCTGCAGGGCTGTCTCATAAGTAACTCTAGTATAGATCCTATTAAGAGGTTGGATGACTCAGCTATAAATGGTCTAGAAGGAATATTGAATGGTAACATACCTACAGCTGACAACCTTGATGTACTGAAATCATTACTGGAATGGCCACCAAGTAAGTATTCTGCTGCTGCAGGGCTGTTTCATAAGTAACTCTAGTATAGATCCCAGTAAGAAGTTGGATGACTCAGCTATAAATGGTCTAGAAGGAATATTGAATGGTAACATACCTACAGCTGACAACCTTAATGTACTGAAATCATTACTGGAATGGCCACCAAGTAAGTATTCCTCTGCTGCAGGGCTGTTTCATAAGTAACTCTAGTATAGATCCCAGTAAGAAGTTGGATGACTCAGCTATAAATTGTCTAGAAGGAATATTGAATGGTAACATACCTACAGCTGACAACCTTAATGTACTGAAATCATTACTGGAATGGCCACCAAGTAAGTATTCTTCTGCTACAGGGCTGTTTCATAAGTAACTCTAGTATAGATCTCAGTAAGAGGTTGGATGACTCAGCTATAAATGGTCTAAAAGGTATATTGAATGGTAACATACCTACAGCTGACAACCTTAATGTACTGAAATCATTCCTGGAATGCGACCAAGTAAGTATTCTGCTGCACGGCTGTTTCATAAGTAACTCTAGTATAGATCCCAGTAAGAAGTTGGATGACTTGGCTATAAATGGTCTAGAAGGAATATTGAATGGTAACATACCTACAGCTGACAACCTTAATGTACTGAAATCATTTCTGGAATGGCTACCAAGTAAGTATTCTTCAGCTGCAGGGCTGTTTCATAAGTAACTCTAGTATAGATCTCAGTAAGAAGTTGGATGACTCAGCTATAAATGGTCTAGAAGGAATATTGAATGGTAACATACCTACAGCTGACAACCTTAATGTACTGAAATCATTACTGGAATGCCACCAAGTAAGTATTCTTCTGCTGCAGGACTGTTTCATAAGTAACTCTAGTATATATCTCAGTAAGAAGTTGGATGACTCAGCTATAAATGGTCTAGAAGGAATATTGAATGGTAACATACCTACAGCTGACAACCTTAATGTACTGAAATCATTACTGGGATGGCCACCAAGTAAGTATTCTTCTGCTACAGGGCTGTTTCATAAGTAACTCTAGTATAGATCTCAGTAAGAAGTTGGATGACTCAGCTATAAATGGTCTAGAAGGTATATTGAATGGTAACATACCTACAGCTGACAACCTTAATGTACTGAAATCATTTCTGGAATGGCCATCAAGTAAGTATTCTACTGCAGGGCTGTTTCATATGTAACTCTAGTATAGATCTCAGTAAGAGGTAGGATGACTCAGCTATAAATGGTCTAGAAGGTATATTGAATGGTAACATACCTACAGCTGACAACCTTAATGTACTGAAATCATTACTGGAATGGCCACCAAGTAATTATTCTGCTGCAGGGCTGTCTCATAAGTAACTCTAGTATAGATCTCAGTAAGAAGTTGGATGACTCAGCTATAAATGGTCTAGAAGGTATATTGAATGGTAACATACCTACAGCTGACAACCTTAATGTACTGAAATCATTACTGGAATGGCCACCAAGTAAGTATTCCTCTGCTGCAGGGCTGTTTCATAAGTAACTCTAGTATAGATCCCAGAAAGAGGTTGGATGACTTGGCTATAAATGGTCTAGAAGGAATATTGAATGGTAACATACCTACAGCTGACAACCTTAATGTACTGAAATCATTACTGGAATGCCACCAAGTAAGTATTCCTCTGCTGCAGGGCTGTCTCATAAGTAACTCCAGCATAGATCCAAGTAAGAGGTTGGATGACTCAGCTATAAATGGTCTAGAAGGTATATTGAATGGTAACATACCTACAGCTGACAACCTTAATGTACTGAAATCATTACTGGAATGGCCACCGAGTAAGTATTCTTCTGCTGCACGGCTGTTTCATAAGTAACTCTAGTATAGATCCTCGAAAGAAGTTGGATGACTTGGCTATAAATGGTCTAGAAGGTATATTGAATGGTAACATACCTACAGCTGACAACCTTAATGTACTGAAATCATTACTGGAATGGCCACCAAGTAAGTATTCTTCTGCTGCAGGGCTGTTTCATAAGTTACTCTAGTATAGATCTCAGTAAGAAGTTGGATGACTCAGCTATAAATGGTCTAGAAGGAATATTGAATGGTAACATACCTACAGCTGACAACCTTAATGTACTGAAATCATTACTGGAATGCCACCAAGTAAGTATTCTTCTGCTGCAGGGCTGTTTCATAAGTAACTCTAGTATAGATCTCAGTAAGAAGTTGGATGACTCAGCTATAAATGGTCTAGAAGGTATATTGAATGGTAACATACCTACAGCTGACAACCTTAATGTACTGAAATCATTACTGGAATGGCCACCAAGTAAGTATTCTGCTGCAGGGCTGTTTCATAAGTAACTCTAGTATAGATCCTAGTAAGAGGTTGGATGACTCAGCTATAAATGGTCTAGAAGGAATATTGAATGGTAACATACCTACAGCTGACAACCTTAATGTACTGAAATCATTACTGGAATGGCCACCAAGTAAGTATTCTTCTGCTGCAGGGCTGTCTCATAAGTAACTCCAGCATAGATCCCAGTAAGAGGTTGGATGACTCAGCTATAAATGGTCTAGAAGGTATATTGAATGGTAACATACCTACAGCTGACAACCTTAATGTACTGAAATCATTACTGGAATGGCCACAAAGTAAGTATTCTGCTGCAGGGCTGTTTCATAAGTAACTCTAGTATAGATCCTAGTAAGAGGTTGGATGACTCAGCTATAAATGGTCTAGAAGGAATATTGAATGGTAACATACCTACAGCTGACAACCTTAATGTACTGAAATCATTACTGGAATGGCCATCAAGTAAGTATTCACCGCAGGGCTGTTTCATAAGTAACTCTAGTATAGATCCCAGTAAGAGGTAGGATGACTCAGCTATAAATGGTCTAGAAGGTATATTGAATGGTAACATACCTACAGCTGACAACCTTAATGTACTGAAATCATTACTGGAATGGCCACCAAGTAAGTATTCTGCTGCAGGGCTGTTTCATAAGTAACTCTAGTATAGATCCTAGTAAGAGGTTGGATGACTCAGCTATAAATGGTCTAGAAGGAATATTGAATGGTAACATACCTACAGCTGACAACCTTAATGTACTGAAATCATTACTGGAATGGCCATCAAGTAATTATTCTACTGCAGGGCTGTTTCATAAGTAACTCTAGTATAGATCTCAGTAAGAAGTTGGATGACTCAGCTATAAATGGTCTAGAAGGTATATTGAATGGTAACATACCTACAGCTGACAACCTTAATGTACTGAAATCATTACTGGAATGCCACCAAGTAAGTATTCTGCTGCACGGCTGTTTCATAAGTAACTCTAGTATAGATCCCAGTAAGAAGTTGGATGACTTGGCTATAAATGGTCTAGAAGGAATATTGAATGGTAACATACCTACAGCTGACAACCTTAATGTACTGAAATCATTACTGGAATGGCCACCAAGTAAGTATTCTTCTGCTGCAGGGCTGTTTCATAAGTAACTCTAGTATAGATCTCAGTAAGAAGTTGGATGACTCAGCTATAAATGGTCTAGAAGGAATATTGAATGGTAACATACCTACAGCTGACAACCTTAATGTACTGAAATCATTACTGGAATGGCCACCAAGTAAGTATTCCTCTGCTGCAGGGCTGTTTCATAAGTAACTCTAGTATAGATCCCAGTAAGAGGTTGGATGACTCAGCTATAAATGGTCTAGAAGGAATATTGAATGGTAACATACCTACAGCTGACAACCTTAATGTACTGAAATCATTACTGGAATGGCCACCAAGTAAGTATTCCTCTGCTGCAGGGCTGTTTCATAAGTAACTCTAGTATAGATCCCAGTAAGAGGTAGGATGACTCAGCTATAAATGGTCTAGAAGGAATATTGAATGGTAACATACCTACAGCTGACAACCTTAATGTACTGAAATCATTACTGGAATGGCCACCAAGTAAGTATTCTGCTGCAGGGCTGTTTCATAAGTAACTCTAGTATAGATCTCAGTAAGAAGTTGGATGACTCAGCTATAAATGGTCTAGAAGGTATATTGAATAGTAACATACCTACAGCTGACAACCTTAATGTACTGAAATCATTACTGGAATGGCCACCAAGTAAGTATTCTGCTGCAGGGCTGTTTCATAAGTAACTCTAGTATAGATCCTAGTAAGAGGTTGGATGACTCAGCTATAAATGGTCTAGAAGGTATATTGAATGGTAACATACCTACAGCTGACAACCTTAATGTACTGAAATCATTACTGGAATGCCACCAAGTAAGTATTCTGCTGCACAGCTGTTTCATAAGTAACTCTAGTATAGATCCCAGTAAGAAGTTGGATGACTTGGCTATAAATGGTCTAGAAGGAATATTGAATGGTAACATACCTACAGCTGACAACCTTAATGTACTGAAATCATTACTGGAATGGCCACCAAGTAAGTATTCTTCTGCTGCAGGGCTGTTTCATAAGTAACTCTATTATAGATCTCAGTAAGAAGTTGGATGACTCAGCTATAAATGGTCTAGAAGGAATATTGAATGGTAACATACCTACAGCTGACAACCTTAATGTACTGAAATCATTACTGGAATGCCACCAAGTAAGTATTCTTCTGCTGCAGAACTGTTTTATAAGTAACTCTAGTATAGATCTCAGTAAGAAGTTGGATGACTCAGCTATAAATGGTCTAGAAGGAATATTGAATGGTAACATACCTACAGCTGACAACCTTAATGTACTGAAATCATTACTGGAATGGCCACCAAGTAAGTATTCTTCTGCTACAGGGCTGTTTCATAAGTAACTCTAGTATAGATCTCAGTAAGAGGTTGGATGACTCAGCTATAAATGGTCTAGAAGGAATATTGAATGGTAACATACCTACAGCTGACAACCTTAATGTACTGAAATCATTACTGGAATGGCCATCAAGTAAGTATTCCTCTGCTGCAGGGCTGTTTCATAAGTAACTCTAGTATAGATCTCAGTAAGAGGTTGGATGACTTGGCTATAAATGGTCTAGAAGGAATATTGAATGGTAACATACCTACAGCTGACAATCTTAATGTACTGAAATCATTACTGGAATGGCCACCAAGTAAGTATTCTTCTGCTACAGGGCTGTTTCATAAGTAACTCTAGTATAGATCTCAGTAAGAAGTTGGATGACTCAGCTATAAATGGTCTAGAAGGTATATTGAATGGTAACATACCTACAGCTGACAACCTTAATGTACTGAAATCATTACTGGAATGGCCACCAAGTAAGTATTCTGCTGCAGGGCTGTTTCATAAGTAACTCTAGTATAGATCCTAGTAAGAGGTTGGATGACTCAGCTATAAATGGTCTAGAAGGTATATTGAATGGTAACATACCTACAGCTGACAACCTTAATGTACTGAAATCATTACTGGAATGCCACCAAGTAAGTATTCTGCTGCACAGCTGTTTCATAAGTAACTCTAGTATAGATCCCAGTAAGAAGTTGGATGACTTGGCTATAAATGGTCTAGAAGGAATATTGAATGGTAACATACCTACAGCTGACAACCTTAATGTACTGAAATCATTACTGGAATGGCCACCAAGTAAGTATTCTTCTGCTGCAGGGCTGTTTCATAAGTAACTCTAGTATAGATCTCAGTAAGAAGTTGGATGACTCAGCTATAAATGGTCTAGAAGGAATATTGAATGGTAACATACCTACAGCTGACAACCTTAATGTACTGAAATCATTACTGGAATGGCCACCAAGTAAGTATTCTTCTGCTACAGGGCTGTTTCATAAGTAACTCTAGTATAGATCTCAGTAAGAGGTTGGATGACTCAGCTATAAATGGTCTAGAAGGAATATTGAATGGTAACATACCTACAGCTGACAACCTTAATGTACTGAAATCATTACTGGAATGGCCATCAAGTAAGTATTCCTCTGCTGCAGGGCTGTTTCATAAGTAACTCTAGTATAGATCTCAGTAAGAGGTTGGATGACTTGGCTATAAATGGTCTAGAAGGAATATTGAATGGTAACATACCTACAGCTGACAACCTTAATGTACTGAAATCATTACTGGAATGGCCACCAAGTAAGTATTCTTCTGCTACAGGGCTGTTTCATAAGTAACTCTAGTATAGATCTCAGTAAGAGGTTGGATGACTCAGCTATAAATGGTCTAGAAGGTATATTGAATGGTAACATACCTACAGCTGACAACCTTAATGTACTGAAATCATTACTGGAATGGCCATCAAGTAAGTATTCCTCTGCTGCAGGGCTGTTTCATAAGTAACTCCAGCATAGATCCCAGTAAGAGGTTGGATGACTTGGCTATAAATGGTCTAGAAGGAATATTGAATGGTAACATACCTACAGCTGACAACCTTAATGTACTGAAATCATTACTGGAATGGCCACCAAGTAAGTATTCCTCTGCTGCAGGGCTGTCTCATATGTAACTCTAGTATAGATCCTATTAAGAGGTTGGATGACTCAGCTATAAATGGTCTAGAAGGAATATTGAATGGTAACATACCTACAGCTGACAACCTTGATGTACTGAAATCATTACTGGAATGGCCACCAAGTAAGTATTCCTCTGCTGCAGGGCTGTTTCATAAGTAACTCTAGTATAGATCCCAGTAAGAAGTTGGATGACTCAGCTATAAATGGTCTAGAAGGAATATTGAATGGTAACATACCTACAGCTGACAACCTTAATGTACTGAAATCATTACTGGAATGGCCACCAAGTAAGTATTCCTCTGCTGCAGGGCTGTTTCATAAGTAACTCTAGTATAGATCCCAGTAAGAAGTTGGATGACTCAGCTATAAATTGTCTAGAAGGAATATTGAATGGTAACATACCTACAGCTGACAACCTTAATGTACTGAAATCATTACTGGAATGGCCACCAAGTAAGTATTCTTCTGCTACAGGGCTAATTCATAAGTAACTCTAGTATAGATCTCAGTAAGAGGTTGGATGACTCAGCTATAAATGGTCTAGAAGGTATATTGAATGGTAACATACCTACAGCTGACAACCTTAATGTACTGAAATCATTACTGGAATGGCCATCAAGTAAGTATTCCTCTGCTGCAGGGCTGTTTCATAAGTAACTCCAGCATAGATCCCAGTAAGAGGTTGGATGACTTGGCTATAAATGGTCTAGAAGGAATATTGAATGGTAACATACCTACAGCTGACAACCTTAATGTACTGAAATCATTACTGGAATGGCCACCAAGTAAGTATTCCTCTGCTGCAGGGCTGTCTCATAAGTAACTCTAGTATAGATCCTATTAAGAGGTTGGATGACTCAGCTATAAATGGTCTAGAAGGAATATTGAATGGTAACATACCTACAGCTGACAACCTTGATGTACTGAAATCATTACTGGAATGGCCACCAAGTAAGTATTCTGCTGCTGCAGGGCTGTTTCATAAGTAACTCTAGTATAGATCCCAGTAAGAAGTTGGATGACTCAGCTATAAATGGTCTAGAAGGAATATTGAATGGTAACATACCTACAGCTGACAACCTTAATGTACTGAAATCATTACTGGAATGGCCACCAAGTAAGTATTCCTCTGCTGCAGGGCTGTTTCATAAGTAACTCTAGTATAGATCCCAGTAAGAAGTTGGATGACTCAGCTATAAATTGTCTAGAAGGAATATTGAATGGTAACATACCTACAGCTGACAACCTTAATGTACTGAAATCATTACTGGAATGGCCACCAAGTAAGTATTCTTCTGCTACAGGGCTGTTTCATAAGTAACTCTAGTATAGATCTCAGTAAGAGGTTGGATGACTCAGCTATAAATGGTCTAAAAGGTATATTGAATGGTAACATACCTACAGCTGACAACCTTAATGTACTGAAATCATTCCTGGAATGCGACCAAGTAAGTATTCTGCTGCACGGCTGTTTCATAAGTAACTCTAGTATAGATCCCAGTAAGAAGTTGGATGACTTGGCTATAAATGGTCTAGAAGGAATATTGAATGGTAACATACCTACAGCTGACAACCTTAATGTACTGAAATCATTTCTGGAATGGCTACCAAGTAAGTATTCTTCAGCTGCAGGGCTGTTTCATAAGTAACTCTAGTATAGATCTCAGTAAGAAGTTGGATGACTCAGCTATAAATGGTCTAGAAGGAATATTGAATGGTAACATACCTACAGCTGACAACCTTAATGTACTGAAATCATTACTGGAATGCCACCAAGTAAGTATTCTTCTGCTGCAGGACTGTTTCATAAGTAACTCTAGTATATATCTCAGTAAGAAGTTGGATGACTCAGCTATAAATGGTCTAGAAGGAATATTGAATGGTAACATACCTACAGCTGACAACCTTAATGTACTGAAATCATTACTGGGATGGCCACCAAGTAAGTATTCTTCTGCTACAGGGCTGTTTCATAAGTAACTCTAGTATAGATCTCAGTAAGAAGTTGGATGACTCAGCTATAAATGGTCTAGAAGGTATATTGAATGGTAACATACCTACAGCTGACAACCTTAATGTACTGAAATCATTTCTGGAATGGCCATCAAGTAAGTATTCTACTGCAGGGCTGTTTCATATGTAACTCTAGTATAGATCTCAGTAAGAGGTAGGATGACTCAGCTATAAATGGTCTAGAAGGTATATTGAATGGTAACATACCTACAGCTGACAACCTTAATGTACTGAAATCATTACTGGAATGGCCACCAAGTAATTATTCTGCTGCAGGGCTGTCTCATAAGTAACTCTAGTATAGATCTCAGTAAGAAGTTGGATGACTCAGCTATAAATGGTCTAGAAGGTATATTGAATGGTAACATACCTACAGCTGACAACCTTAATGTACTGAAATCATTACTGGAATGGCCACCAAGTAAGTATTCCTCTGCTGCAGGGCTGTTTCATAAGTAACTCTAGTATAGATCCCAGAAAGAGGTTGGATGACTTGGCTATAAATGGTCTAGAAGGAATATTGAATGGTAACATACCTACAGCTGACAACCTTAATGTACTGAAATCATTACTGGAATGCCACCAAGTAAGTATTCCTCTGCTGCAGGGCTGTCTCATAAGTAACTCCAGCATAGATCCAAGTAAGAGGTTGGATGACTCAGCTATAAATGGTCTAGAAGGTATATTGAATGGTAACATACCTACAGCTGACAACCTTAATGTACTGAAATCATTACTGGAATGGCCACCGAGTAAGTATTCTTCTGCTGCACGGCTGTTTCATAAGTAACTCTAGTATAGATCCTCGAAAGAAGTTGGATGACTTGGCTATAAATGGTCTAGAAGGTATATTGAATGGTAACATACCTACAGCTGACAACCTTAATGTACTGAAATCATTACTGGAATGGCCACCAAGTAAGTATTCTTCTGCTGCAGGGCTGTTTCATAAGTTACTCTAGTATAGATCTCAGTAAGAAGTTGGATGACTCAGCTATAAATGGTCTAGAAGGAATATTGAATGGTAACATACCTACAGCTGACAACCTTAATGTACTGAAATCATTACTGGAATGCCACCAAGTAAGTATTCTTCTGCTGCAGGGCTGTTTCATAAGTAACTCTAGTATAGATCTCAGTAAGAAGTTGGATGACTCAGCTATAAATGGTCTAGAAGGTATATTGAATGGTAACATACCTACAGCTGACAACCTTAATGTACTGAAATCATTACTGGAATGGCCACCAAGTAAGTATTCTGCTGCAGGGCTGTTTCATAAGTAACTCTAGTATAGATCCTAGTAAGAGGTTGGATGACTCAGCTATAAATGGTCTAGAAGGAATATTGAATGGTAACATACCTACAGCTGACAACCTTAATGTACTGAAATCATTACTGGAATGGCCACCAAGTAAGTATTCTTCTGCTGCAGGGCTGTCTCATAAGTAACTCCAGCATAGATCCCAGTAAGAGGTTGGATGACTCAGCTATAAATGGTCTAGAAGGTATATTGAATGGTAACATACCTACAGCTGACAACCTTAATGTACTGAAATCATTACTGGAATGGCCACAAAGTAAGTATTCTGCTGCAGGGCTGTTTCATAAGTAACTCTAGTATAGATCCTAGTAAGAGGTTGGATGACTCAGCTATAAATGGTCTAGAAGGAATATTGAATGGTAACATACCTACAGCTGACAACCTTAATGTACTGAAATCATTACTGGAATGGCCATCAAGTAAGTATTCACCGCAGGGCTGTTTCATAAGTAACTCTAGTATAGATCCCAGTAAGAGGTAGGATGACTCAGCTATAAATGGTCTAGAAGGTATATTGAATGGTAACATACCTACAGCTGACAACCTTAATGTACTGAAATCATTACTGGAATGGCCACCAAGTAAGTATTCTGCTGCAGGGCTGTTTCATAAGTAACTCTAGTATAGATCCTAGTAAGAGGTTGGATGACTCAGCTATAAATGGTCTAGAAGGAATATTGAATGGTAACATACCTACAGCTGACAACCTTAATGTACTGAAATCATTACTGGAATGGCCATCAAGTAATTATTCTACTGCAGGGCTGTTTCATAAGTAACTCTAGTATAGATCTCAGTAAGAAGTTGGATGACTCAGCTATAAATGGTCTAGAAGGTATATTGAATGGTAACATACCTACAGCTGACAACCTTAATGTACTGAAATCATTACTGGAATGCCACCAAGTAAGTATTCTGCTGCACGGCTGTTTCATAAGTAACTCTAGTATAGATCCCAGTAAGAAGTTGGATGACTTGGCTATAAATGGTCTAGAAGGAATATTGAATGGTAACATACCTACAGCTGACAACCTTAATGTACTGAAATCATTACTGGAATGGCCACCAAGTAAGTATTCTTCTGCTGCAGGGCTGTTTCATAAGTAACTCTAGTATAGATCTCAGTAAGAAGTTGGATGACTCAGCTATAAATGGTCTAGAAGGAATATTGAATGGTAACATACCTACAGCTGACAACCTTAATGTACTGAAATCATTACTGGAATGGCCACCAAGTAAGTATTCCTCTGCTGCAGGGCTGTTTCATAAGTAACTCTAGTATAGATCCCAGTAAGAGGTTGGATGACTCAGCTATAAATGGTCTAGAAGGAATATTGAATGGTAACATACCTACAGCTGACAACCTTAATGTACTGAAATCATTACTGGAATGGCCACCAAGTAAGTATTCCTCTGCTGCAGGGCTGTTTCATAAGTAACTCTAGTATAGATCCCAGTAAGAGGTAGGATGACTCAGCTATAAATGGTCTAGAAGGAATATTGAATGGTAACATACCTACAGCTGACAACCTTAATGTACTGAAATCATTACTGGAATGGCCACCAAGTAAGTATTCTGCTGCAGGGCTGTTTCATAAGTAACTCTAGTATAGATCTCAGTAAGAAGTTGGATGACTCAGCTATAAATGGTCTAGAAGGTATATTGAATAGTAACATACCTACAGCTGACAACCTTAATGTACTGAAATCATTACTGGAATGGCCACCAAGTAAGTATTCTGCTGCAGGGCTGTTTCATAAGTAACTCTAGTATAGATCCTAGTAAGAGGTTGGATGACTCAGCTATAAATGGTCTAGAAGGTATATTGAATGGTAACATACCTACAGCTGACAACCTTAATGTACTGAAATCATTACTGGAATGCCACCAAGTAAGTATTCTGCTGCACAGCTGTTTCATAAGTAACTCTAGTATAGATCCCAGTAAGAAGTTGGATGACTTGGCTATAAATGGTCTAGAAGGAATATTGAATGGTAACATACCTACAGCTGACAACCTTAATGTACTGAAATCATTACTGGAATGGCCACCAAGTAAGTATTCTTCTGCTGCAGGGCTGTTTCATAAGTAACTCTATTATAGATCTCAGTAAGAAGTTGGATGACTCAGCTATAAATGGTCTAGAAGGAATATTGAATGGTAACATACCTACAGCTGACAACCTTAATGTACTGAAATCATTACTGGAATGCCACCAAGTAAGTATTCTTCTGCTGCAGGGCTGTTTCATAAGTAACTCTAGTATAGATCTCAGTAAGAAGTTGGATGACTCAGCTATAAATGGTCTAGAAGGAATATTGAATGGTAACATACCTACAGCTGACAACCTTAATGTACTGAAATCATTACTGGAATGGCCACCAAGTAAGTATTCTTCTGCTACAGGGCTGTTTCATAAGTAACTCTAGTATAGATCTCAGTAAGAGGTTGGATGACTCAGCTATAAATGGTCTAGAAGGAATATTGAATGGTAACATACCTACAGCTGACAACCTTAATGTACTGAAATCATTACTGGAATGGCCATCAAGTAAGTATTCCTCTGCTGCAGGGCTGTTTCATAAGTAACTCTAGTATAGATCTCAGTAAGAGGTTGGATGACTTGGCTATAAATGGTCTAGAAGGAATATTGAATGGTAACATACCTACAGCTGACAACCTTAATGTACTGAAATCATTACTGGAATGGCCACCAAGTAAGTATTCTTCTGCTACAGGGCTGTTTCATAAGTAACTCTAGTATAGATCTCAGTAAGAGGTTGGATGACTCAGCTATAAATGGTCTAGAAGGTATATTGAATGGTAACATACCTACAGCTGACAACCTTAATGTACTGAAATCATTACTGGAATGGCCATCAAGTAAGTATTCCTCTGCTGCAGGGCTGTTTCATAAGTAACTCCAGCATAGATCCCAGTAAGAGGTTGGATGACTTGGCTATAAATGGTCTAGAAGGAATATTGAATGGTAACATACCTACAGCTGACAACCTTAATGTACTGAAATCATTACTGGAATGGCCACCAAGTAAGTATTCCTCTGCTGCAGGGCTGTCTCATATGTAACTCTAGTATAGATCCTATTAAGAGGTTGGATGACTCAGCTATAAATGGTCTAGAAGGAATATTGAATGGTAACATACCTACAGCTGACAACCTTGATGTACTGAAATCATTACTGGAATGGCCACCAAGTAAGTATTCCTCTGCTGCAGGGCTGTTTCATAAGTAACTCTAGTATAGATCCCAGTAAGAAGTTGGATGACTCAGCTATAAATGGTCTAGAAGGAATATTGAATGGTAACATACCTACAGCTGACAACCTTAATGTACTGAAATCATTACTGGAATGGCCACCAAGTAAGTATTCCTCTGCTGCAGGGCTGTTTCATAAGTAACTCTAGTATAGATCCTATTAAGAGGTTGGATGACTCAGCTATAAATGGTCTAGAAGGAATATTGAATGGTAACATACCTACAGCTGACAACCTTGATGTACTGAAATCATTACTGGAATGGCCACCAAGTAAGTATTCTGCTGCTGCAGGGCTGTTTCATAAGTAACTCTAGTATAGATCCCAGTAAGAAGTTGGATGACTCAGCTATAAATGGTCTAGAAGGAATATTGAATGGTAACATACCTACAGCTGACAACCTTAATGTACTGAAATCATTACTGGAATGGCCACCAAGTAAGTATTCCTCTGCTGCAGGGCTGTTTCATAAGTAACTCTAGTATAGATCCCAGTAAGAAGTTGGATGACTCAGCTATAAATTGTCTAGAAGGAATATTGAATGGTAACATACCTACAGCTGACAACCTTAATGTACTGAAATCATTACTGGAATGGCCACCAAGTAAGTATTCTTCTGCTACAGGGCTGTTTCATAAGTAACTCTAGTATAGATCTCAGTAAGAGGTTGGATGACTCAGCTATAAATGGTCTAAAAGGTATATTGAATGGTAACATACCTACAGCTGACAACCTTAATGTACTGAAATCATTCCTGGAATGCGACCAAGTAAGTATTCTGCTGCACGGCTGTTTCATAAGTAACTCTAGTATAGATCCCAGTAAGAAGTTGGATGACTTGGCTATAAATGGTCTAGAAGGAATATTGAATGGTAACATACCTACAGCTGACAACCTTAATGTACTGAAATCATTTCTGGAATGGCTACCAAGTAAGTATTCTTCAGCTGCAGGGCTGTTTCATAAGTAACTCTAGTATAGATCTCAGTAAGAAGTTGGATGACTCAGCTATAAATGGTCTAGAAGGAATATTGAATGGTAACATACCTACAGCTGACAACCTTAATGTACTGAAATCATTACTGGAATGCCACCAAGTAAGTATTCTTCTGCTGCAGGACTGTTTCATAAGTAACTCTAGTATATATCTCAGTAAGAAGTTGGATGACTCAGCTATAAATGGTCTAGAAGGAATATTGAATGGTAACATACCTACAGCTGACAACCTTAATGTACTGAAATCATTACTGGGATGGCCACCAAGTAAGTATTCTTCTGCTACAGGGCTGTTTCATAAGTAACTCTAGTATAGATCTCAGTAAGAAGTTGGATGACTCAGCTATAAATGGTCTAGAAGGTATATTGAATGGTAACATACCTACAGCTGACAACCTTAATGTACTGAAATCATTTCTGGAATGGCCATCAAGTAAGTATTCTACTGCAGGGCTGTTTCATATGTAACTCTAGTATAGATCTCAGTAAGAGGTAGGATGACTCAGCTATAAATGGTCTAGAAGGTATATTGAATGGTAACATACCTACAGCTGACAACCTTAATGTACTGAAATCATTACTGGAATGGCCACCAAGTAATTATTCTGCTGCAGGGCTGTCTCATAAGTAACTCTAGTATAGATCTCAGTAAGAAGTTGGATGACTCAGCTATAAATGGTCTAGAAGGTATATTGAATGGTAACATACCTACAGCTGACAACCTTAATGTACTGAAATCATTACTGGAATGGCCACCAAGTAAGTATTCCTCTGCTGCAGGGCTGTTTCATAAGTAACTCTAGTATAGATCCCAGAAAGAGGTTGGATGACTTGGCTATAAATGGTCTAGAAGGAATATTGAATGGTAACATACCTACAGCTGACAACCTTAATGTACTGAAATCATTACTGGAATGCCACCAAGTAAGTATTCCTCTGCTGCAGGGCTGTCTCATAAGTAACTCCAGCATAGATCCAAGTAAGAGGTTGGATGACTCAGCTATAAATGGTCTAGAAGGTATATTGAATGGTAACATACCTACAGCTGACAACCTTAATGTACTGAAATCATTACTGGAATGGCCACCGAGTAAGTATTCTTCTGCTGCACGGCTGTTTCATAAGTAACTCTAGTATAGATCCTCGAAAGAAGTTGGATGACTTGGCTATAAATGGTCTAGAAGGTATATTGAATGGTAACATACCTACAGCTGACAACCTTAATGTACTGAAATCATTACTGGAATGGCCACCAAGTAAGTATTCTTCTGCTGCAGGGCTGTTTCATAAGTTACTCTAGTATAGATCTCAGTAAGAAGTTGGATGACTCAGCTATAAATGGTCTAGAAGGAATATTGAATGGTAACATACCTACAGCTGACAACCTTAATGTACTGAAATCATTACTGGAATGCCACCAAGTAAGTATTCTTCTGCTGCAGGGCTGTTTCATAAGTAACTCTAGTATAGATCTCAGTAAGAAGTTGGATGACTCAGCTATAAATGGTCTAGAAGGTATATTGAATGGTAACATACCTACAGCTGACAACCTTAATGTACTGAAATCATTACTGGAATGGCCACCAAGTAAGTATTCTGCTGCAGGGCTGTTTCATAAGTAACTCTAGTATAGATCCTAGTAAGAGGTTGGATGACTCAGCTATAAATGGTCTAGAAGGAATATTGAATGGTAACATACCTACAGCTGACAACCTTAATGTACTGAAATCATTACTGGAATGGCCACCAAGTAAGTATTCTTCTGCTGCAGGGCTGTCTCATAAGTAACTCCAGCATAGATCCCAGTAAGAGGTTGGATGACTCAGCTATAAATGGTCTAGAAGGTATATTGAATGGTAACATACCTACAGCTGACAACCTTAATGTACTGAAATCATTACTGGAATGGCCACAAAGTAAGTATTCTGCTGCAGGGCTGTTTCATAAGTAACTCTAGTATAGATCCTAGTAAGAGGTTGGATGACTCAGCTATAAATGGTCTAGAAGGAATATTGAATGGTAACATACCTACAGCTGACAACCTTAATGTACTGAAATCATTACTGGAATGGCCATCAAGTAAGTATTCACCGCAGGGCTGTTTCATAAGTAACTCTAGTATAGATCCCAGTAAGAGGTAGGATGACTCAGCTATAAATGGTCTAGAAGGTATATTGAATGGTAACATACCTACAGCTGACAACCTTAATGTACTGAAATCATTACTGGAATGGCCACCAAGTAAGTATTCTGCTGCAGGGCTGTTTCATAAGTAACTCTAGTATAGATCCTAGTAAGAGGTTGGATGACTCAGCTATAAATGGTCTAGAAGGAATATTGAATGGTAACATACCTACAGCTGACAACCTTAATGTACTGAAATCATTACTGGAATGGCCATCAAGTAATTATTCTACTGCAGGGCTGTTTCATAAGTAACTCTAGTATAGATCTCAGTAAGAAGTTGGATGACTCAGCTATAAATGGTCTAGAAGGTATATTGAATGGTAACATACCTACAGCTGACAACCTTAATGTACTGAAATCATTACTGGAATGCCACCAAGTAAGTATTCTGCTGCACGGCTGTTTCATAAGTAACTCTAGTATAGATCCCAGTAAGAAGTTGGATGACTTGGCTATAAATGGTCTAGAAGGAATATTGAATGGTAACATACCTACAGCTGACAACCTTAATGTACTGAAATCATTACTGGAATGGCCACCAAGTAAGTATTCTTCTGCTGCAGGGCTGTTTCATAAGTAACTCTAGTATAGATCTCAGTAAGAAGTTGGATGACTCAGCTATAAATGGTCTAGAAGGAATATTGAATGGTAACATACCTACAGCTGACAACCTTAATGTACTGAAATCATTACTGGAATGGCCACCAAGTAAGTATTCCTCTGCTGCAGGGCTGTTTCATAAGTAACTCTAGTATAGATCCCAGTAAGAGGTTGGATGACTCAGCTATAAATGGTCTAGAAGGAATATTGAATGGTAACATACCTACAGCTGACAACCTTAATGTACTGAAATCATTACTGGAATGGCCACCAAGTAAGTATTCCTCTGCTGCAGGGCTGTTTCATAAGTAACTCTAGTATAGATCCCAGTAAGAGGTAGGATGACTCAGCTATAAATGGTCTAGAAGGAATATTGAATGGTAACATACCTACAGCTGACAACCTTAATGTACTGAAATCATTACTGGAATGGCCACCAAGTAAGTATTCTGCTGCAGGGCTGTTTCATAAGTAACTCTAGTATAGATCTCAGTAAGAAGTTGGATGACTCAGCTATAAATGGTCTAGAAGGTATATTGAATAGTAACATACCTACAGCTGACAACCTTAATGTACTGAAATCATTACTGGAATGGCCACCAAGTAAGTATTCTGCTGCAGGGCTGTTTCATAAGTAACTCTAGTATAGATCCTAGTAAGAGGTTGGATGACTCAGCTATAAATGGTCTAGAAGGTATATTGAATGGTAACATACCTACAGCTGACAACCTTAATGTACTGAAATCATTACTGGAATGCCACCAAGTAAGTATTCTGCTGCACAGCTGTTTCATAAGTAACTCTAGTATAGATCCCAGTAAGAAGTTGGATGACTTGGCTATAAATGGTCTAGAAGGAATATTGAATGGTAACATACCTACAGCTGACAACCTTAATGTACTGAAATCATTACTGGAATGGCCACCAAGTAAGTATTCTTCTGCTGCAGGGCTGTTTCATAAGTAACTCTATTATAGATCTCAGTAAGAAGTTGGATGACTCAGCTATAAATGGTCTAGAAGGAATATTGAATGGTAACATACCTACAGCTGACAACCTTAATGTACTGAAATCATTACTGGAATGCCACCAAGTAAGTATTCTTCTGCTGCAGAACTGTTTTATAAGTAACTCTAGTATAGATCTCAGTAAGAAGTTGGATGACTCAGCTATAAATGGTCTAGAAGGAATATTGAATGGTAACATACCTACAGCTGACAACCTTAATGTACTGAAATCATTACTGGAATGGCCACCAAGTAAGTATTCTTCTGCTACAGGGCTGTTTCATAAGTAACTCTAGTATAGATCTCAGTAAGAGGTTGGATGACTCAGCTATAAATGGTCTAGAAGGAATATTGAATGGTAACATACCTACAGCTGACAACCTTAATGTACTGAAATCATTACTGGAATGGCCATCAAGTAAGTATTCCTCTGCTGCAGGGCTGTTTCATAAGTAACTCTAGTATAGATCTCAGTAAGAGGTTGGATGACTCAGCTATAAATGGTCTAGAAGGAATATTGAATGGTAACATACCTACAGCTGACAATCTTAATGTACTGAAATCATTACTGGAATGGCCACCAAGTAAGTATTCTTCTGCTACAGGGCTGTTTCATAAGTAACTCTAGTATAGATCTCAGTAAGAAGTTGGATGACTCAGCTATAAATGGTCTAGAAGGTATATTGAATGGTAACATACCTACAGCTGACAACCTTAATGTACTGAAATCATTACTGGAATGGCCACCAAGTAAGTATTCTGCTGCAGGGCTGTTTCATAAGTAACTCTAGTATAGATCCTAGTAAGAGGTTGGATGACTCAGCTATAAATGGTCTAGAAGGTATATTGAATGGTAACATACCTACAGCTGACAACCTTAATGTACTGAAATCATTACTGGAATGCCACCAAGTAAGTATTCTGCTGCACAGCTGTTTCATAAGTAACTCTAGTATAGATCCCAGTAAGAAGTTGGATGACTTGGCTATAAATGGTCTAGAAGGAATATTGAATGGTAACATACCTACAGCTGACAACCTTAATGTACTGAAATCATTACTGGAATGGCCACCAAGTAAGTATTCTTCTGCTGCAGGGCTGTTTCATAAGTAACTCTAGTATAGATCTCAGTAAGAAGTTGGATGACTCAGCTATAAATGGTCTAGAAGGAATATTGAATGGTAACATACCTACAGCTGACAACCTTAATGTACTGAAATCATTACTGGAATGGCCACCAAGTAAGTATTCTTCTGCTACAGGGCTGTTTCATAAGTAACTCTAGTATAGATCTCAGTAAGAGGTTGGATGACTCAGCTATAAATGGTCTAGAAGGAATATTGAATGGTAACATACCTACAGCTGACAACCTTAATGTACTGAAATCATTACTGGAATGGCCATCAAGTAAGTATTCCTCTGCTGCAGGGCTGTTTCATAAGTAACTCTAGTATAGATCTCAGTAAGAGGTTGGATGACTTGGCTATAAATGGTCTAGAAGGAATATTGAATGGTAACATACCTACAGCTGACAACCTTAATGTACTGAAATCATTACTGGAATGGCCACCAAGTAAGTATTCTTCTGCTACAGGGCTGTTTCATAAGTAACTCTAGTATAGATCTCAGTAAGAGGTTGGATGACTCAGCTATAAATGGTCTAGAAGGTATATTGAATGGTAACATACCTACAGCTGACAACCTTAATGTACTGAAATCATTACTGGAATGGCCATCAAGTAAGTATTCCTCTGCTGCAGGGCTGTTTCATAAGTAACTCCAGCATAGATCCCAGTAAGAGGTTGGATGACTTGGCTATAAATGGTCTAGAAGGAATATTGAATGGTAACATACCTACAGCTGACAACCTTAATGTACTGAAATCATTACTGGAATGGCCACCAAGTAAGTATTCCTCTGCTGCAGGGCTGTCTCATATGTAACTCTAGTATAGATCCTATTAAGAGGTTGGATGACTCAGCTATAAATGGTCTAGAAGGAATATTGAATGGTAACATACCTACAGCTGACAACCTTGATGTACTGAAATCATTACTGGAATGGCCACCAAGTAAGTATTCCTCTGCTGCAGGGCTGTTTCATAAGTAACTCTAGTATAGATCCCAGTAAGAAGTTGGATGACTCAGCTATAAATGGTCTAGAAGGAATATTGAATGGTAACATACCTACAGCTGACAACCTTAATGTACTGAAATCATTACTGGAATGGCCACCAAGTAAGTATTCCTCTGCTGCAGGGCTGTTTCATAAGTAACTCTAGTATAGATCCCAGTAAGAAGTTGGATGACTCAGCTATAAATTGTCTAGAAGGAATATTGAATGGTAACATACCTACAGCTGACAACCTTAATGTACTGAAATCATTACTGGAATGGCCACCAAGTAAGTATTCTTCTGCTACAGGGCTAATTCATAAGTAACTCTAGTATAGATCTCAGTAAGAGGTTGGATGACTCAGCTATAAATGGTCTAGAAGGTATATTGAATGGTAACATACCTACAGCTGACAACCTTAATGTACTGAAATCATTACTGGAATGGCCATCAAGTAAGTATTCCTCTGCTGCAGGGCTGTTTCATAAGTAACTCCAGCATAGATCCCAGTAAGAGGTTGGATGACTTGGCTATAAATGGTCTAGAAGGAATATTGAATGGTAACATACCTACAGCTGACAACCTTAATGTACTGAAATCATTACTGGAATGGCCACCAAGTAAGTATTCCTCTGCTGCAGGGCTGTCTCATAAGTAACTCTAGTATAGATCCTATTAAGAGGTTGGATGACTCAGCTATAAATGGTCTAGAAGGAATATTGAATGGTAACATACCTACAGCTGACAACCTTGATGTACTGAAATCATTACTGGAATGGCCACCAAGTAAGTATTCTGCTGCTGCAGGGCTGTTTCATAAGTAACTCTAGTATAGATCCCAGTAAGAAGTTGGATGACTCAGCTATAAATGGTCTAGAAGGAATATTGAATGGTAACATACCTACAGCTGACAACCTTAATGTACTGAAATCATTACTGGAATGGCCACCAAGTAAGTATTCCTCTGCTGCAGGGCTGTTTCATAAGTAACTCTAGTATAGATCCCAGTAAGAAGTTGGATGACTCAGCTATAAATTGTCTAGAAGGAATATTGAATGGTAACATACCTACAGCTGACAACCTTAATGTACTGAAATCATTACTGGAATTGCCACCAAGTAAGTATTCTTCTGCTACAGGGCTGTTTCATAAGTAACTCTAGTATAGATCTCAGTAAGAGGTTGGATGACTCAGCTATAAATGGTCTAAAAGGTATATTGAATGGTAACATACCTACAGCTGACAACCTTAATGTACTGAAATCATTCCTGGAATGCGACCAAGTAAGTATTCTGCTGCACGGCTGTTTCATAAGTAACTCTAGTATAGATCCCAGTAAGAAGTTGGATGACTTGGCTATAAATGGTCTAGAAGGAATATTGAATGGTAACATACCTACAGCTGACAACCTTAATGTACTGAAATCATTTCTGGAATGGCTACCAAGTAAGTATTCTTCAGCTGCAGGGCTGTTTCATAAGTAACTCTAGTATAGATCTCAGTAAGAAGTTGGATGACTCAGCTATAAATGGTCTAGAAGGAATATTGAATGGTAACATACCTACAGCTGACAACCTTAATGTACTGAAATCATTACTGGAATGCCACCAAGTAAGTATTCTTCTGCTGCAGGACTGTTTCATAAGTAACTCTAGTATATATCTCAGTAAGAAGTTGGATGACTCAGCTATAAATGGTCTAGAAGGAATATTGAATGGTAACATACCTACAGCTGACAACCTTAATGTACTGAAATCATTACTGGGATGGCCACCAAGTAAGTATTCTTCTGCTACAGGGCTGTTTCATAAGTAACTCTAGTATAGATCTCAGTAAGAAGTTGGATGACTCAGCTATAAATGGTCTAGAAGGTATATTGAATGGTAACATACCTACAGCTGACAACCTTAATGTACTGAAATCATTTCTGGAATGGCCATCAAGTAAGTATTCTACTGCAGGGCTGTTTCATATGTAACTCTAGTATAGATCTCAGTAAGAGGTAGGATGACTCAGCTATAAATGGTCTAGAAGGTATATTGAATGGTAACATACCTACAGCTGACAACCTTAATGTACTGAAATCATTACTGGAATGGCCACCAAGTAATTATTCTGCTGCAGGGCTGTCTCATAAGTAACTCTAGTATAGATCTCAGTAAGAAGTTGGATGACTCAGCTATAAATGGTCTAGAAGGTATATTGAATGGTAACATACCTACAGCTGACAACCTTAATGTACTGAAATCATTACTGGAATGGCCACCAAGTAAGTATTCCTCTGCTGCAGGGCTGTTTCATAAGTAACTCTAGTATAGATCCCAGAAAGAGGTTGGATGACTTGGCTATAAATGGTCTAGAAGGAATATTGAATGGTAACATACCTACAGCTGACAACCTTAATGTACTGAAATCATTACTGGAATGCCACCAAGTAAGTATTCCTCTGCTGCAGGGCTGTCTCATAAGTAACTCCAGCATAGATCCAAGTAAGAGGTTGGATGACTCAGCTATAAATGGTCTAGAAGGTATATTGAATGGTAACATACCTACAGCTGACAACCTTAATGTACTGAAATCATTACTGGAATGGCCACCGAGTAAGTATTCTTCTGCTGCACGGCTGTTTCATAAGTAACTCTAGTATAGATCCTCGAAAGAAGTTGGATGACTTGGCTATAAATGGTCTAGAAGGTATATTGAATGGTAACATACCTACAGCTGACAACCTTAATGTACTGAAATCATTACTGGAATGGCCACCAAGTAAGTATTCTTCTGCTGCAGGGCTGTTTCATAAGTTACTCTAGTATAGATCTCAGTAAGAAGTTGGATGACTCAGCTATAAATGGTCTAGAAGGAATATTGAATGGTAACATACCTACAGCTGACAACCTTAATGTACTGAAATCATTACTGGAATGCCACCAAGTAAGTATTCTTCTGCTGCAGGGCTGTTTCATAAGTAACTCTAGTATAGATCTCAGTAAGAAGTTGGATGACTCAGCTATAAATGGTCTAGAAGGTATATTGAATGGTAACATACCTACAGCTGACAACCTTAATGTACTGAAATCATTACTGGAATGGCCACCAAGTAAGTATTCTGCTGCAGGGCTGTTTCATAAGTAACTCTAGTATAGATCCTAGTAAGAGGTTGGATGACTCAGCTATAAATGGTCTAGAAGGAATATTGAAAGGTAACATACCTACAGCTGACAACCTTAATGTACTGAAATCATTACTGGAATGGCCACCAAGTATGTATTCTTCTGCTGCAGGGCTGTCTCATAAGTAACTCCAGCATAGATCCCAGTAAGAGGTTGGATGACTCAGCTATAAATGGTCTAGAAGGTATATTGAATGGTAACATACCTACAGCTGACAACCTTAATGTACTGAAATCATTACTGGAATGGCCACAAAGTAAGTATTCTGCTGCAGGGCTGTTTCATAAGTAACTCTAGTATAGATCCTAGTAAGAGGTTGGATGACTCAGCTATAAATGGTCTAGAAGGAATATTGAATGGTAACATACCTACAGCTGACAACCTTAATGTACTGAAATCATTACTGGAATGGCCATCAAGTAAGTATTCACCGCAGGGCTGTTTCATAAGTAACTCTAGTATAGATCCCAGTAAGAGGTAGGATGACTCAGCTATAAATGGTCTAGAAGGTATATTGAATGGTAACATACCTACAGCTGACAACCTTAATGTACTGAAATCATTACTGGAATGGCCACCAAGTAAGTATTCTGCTGCAGGGCTGTTTCATAAGTAACTCTAGTATAGATCCTAGTAAGAGGTTGGATGACTCAGCTATAAATGGTCTAGAAGGAATATTGAATGGTAACATACCTACAGCTGACAACCTTAATGTACTGAAATCATTACTGGAATGGCCATCAAGTAATTATTCTACTGCAGGGCTGTTTCATAAGTAACTCTAGTATAGATCTCAGTAAGAAGTTGGATGACTCAGCTATAAATGGTCTAGAAGGTATATTGAATGGTAACATACCTACAGCTGACAACCTTAATGTACTGAAATCATTACTGGAATGCCACCAAGTAAGTATTCTGCTGCACGGCTGTTTCATAAGTAACTCTAGTATAGATCCCAGTAAGAAGTTGGATGACTTGGCTATAAATGGTCTAGAAGGAATATTGAATGGTAACATACCTACAGCTGACAACCTTAATGTACTGAAATCATTACTGGAATGGCCACCAAGTAAGTATTCTTCTGCTGCAGGGCTGTTTCATAAGTAACTCTAGTATAGATCTCAGTAAGAAGTTGGATGACTCAGCTATAAATGGTCTAGAAGGAATATTGAATGGTAACATACCTACAGCTGACAACCTTAATGTACTGAAATCATTACTGGAATGGCCACCAAGTAAGTATTCCTCTGCTGCAGGGCTGTTTCATAAGTAACTCTAGTATAGATCCCAGTAAGAGGTTGGATGACTCAGCTATAAATGGTCTAGAAGGAATATTGAATGGTAACATACCTACAGCTGACAACCTTAATGTACTGAAATCATTACTGGAATGGCCACCAAGTAAGTATTCCTCTGCTGCAGGGCTGTTTCATAAGTAACTCTAGTATAGATCCCAGTAAGAGGTAGGATGACTCAGCTATAAATGGTCTAGAAGGAATATTGAATGGTAACATACCTACAGCTGACAACCTTAATGTACTGAAATCATTACTGGAATGGCCACCAAGTAAGTATTCTGCTGCAGGGCTGTTTCATAAGTAACTCTAGTATAGATCTCAGTAAGAAGTTGGATGACTCAGCTATAAATGGTCTAGAAGGTATATTGAATAGTAACATACCTACAGCTGACAACCTTAATGTACTGAAATCATTACTGGAATGGCCACCAAGTAAGTATTCTGCTGCAGGGCTGTTTCATAAGTAACTCTAGTATAGATCCTAGTAAGAGGTTGGATGACTCAGCTATAAATGGTCTAGAAGGTATATTGAATGGTAACATACCTACAGCTGACAACCTTAATGTACTGAAATCATTACTGGAATGCCACCAAGTAAGTATTCTGCTGCACAGCTGTTTCATTAGTAGCTCTAGTATAGATCCCAGTAAGAAGTTGGATGACTTGGCTATAAATGGTCTAGAAGGAATATTGAATGGTAACATACCTACAGCTGACAACCTTAATGTACTGAAATCATTACTGGAATGGCCACCAAGTAAGTATTCTTCTGCTGCAGGGCTGTTTCATAAGTAACTCTATTATAGATCTCAGTAAGAAGTTGGATGACTCAGCTATAAATGGTCTAGAAGGAATATTGAATGGTAACATACCTACAGCTGACAACCTTAATGTACTGAAATCATTACTGGAATGCCACCAAGTAAGTATTCTTCTGCTGCAGAACTGTTTTATAAGTAACTCTAGTATAGATCTCAGTAAGAAGTTGGATGACTCAGCTATAAATGGTCTAGAAGGAATATTGAATGGTAACATACCTACAGCTGACAACCTTAATGTACTGAAATCATTACTGGAATGGCCACCAAGTAAGTATTCTTCTGCTACAGGGCTGTTTCATAAGTAACTCTAGTATAGATCTCAGTAAGAGGTTGGATGACTCAGCTATAAATGGTCTAGAAGGAATATTGAATGGTAACATACCTACAGCTGACAACCTTAATGTACTGAAATCATTACTGGAATGGCCATCAAGTAAGTATTCCTCTGCTGCAGGGCTGTTTCATAAGTAACTCTAGTATAGATCTCAGTAAGAGGTTGGATGACTTGGCTATAAATGGTCTAGAAGGAATATTGAATGGTAACATACCTACAGCTGACAATCTTAATGTACTGAAATCATTACTGGAATGGCCACCAAGTAAGTATTCTTCTGCTACAGGGCTGTTTCATAAGTAACTCTAGTATAGATCTCAGTAAGAGGTTGGATGACTCAGCTATAAATGGTCTAGAAGGTATATTGAATGGTAACATACCTACAGCTGACAACCTTAATGTACTGAAATCATTACTGGAATGGCCATCAAGTAAGTATTCCTCTGCTGCAGGGCTGTTTCATAAGTAACTCCAGCATAGATCCCAGTAAGAGGTTGGATGACTTGGCTATAAATGGTCTAGAAGGAATATTGAATGGTAACATACCTACAGCTGACAACCTTAATGTACTGAAATCATTACTGGAATGGCCACCAAGTAAGTATTCCTCTGCTGCAGGGCTGTCTCATAAGTAACTCTAGTATAGATCCTATTAAGAGGTTGGATGACTCAGCTATAAATGGTCTAGAAGGAATATTGAATGGTAACATACCTACAGCTGACAACCTTGATGTACTGAAATCATTACTGGAATGGCCACCAAGTAAGTATTCCTCTGCTGCAGGGCTGTTTCATAAGTAACTCTAGTATAGATCCCAGTAAGAAGTTGGATGACTCAGCTATAAATGGTCTAGAAGGAATATTGAATGGTAACATACCTACAGCTCACAACCTTAATGTACTGAAATCATTACTGGAATGGCCACCAAGTAAGTATTCCTCTGCTGCAGGGCTGTTTCATAAGTAACTCTAGTATAGATCCCAGTAAGAAGTTGGATGACTCAGCTATAAATGGTCTAGAAGGAATATTGAATGGTAACATACCTACAGCTGACAACCTTAATGTACTGAAATCATTACTGGAATGGCCACCAAGTAAGTATTCTTCTGCTGCAGGGCTGTTTCATAAGTAACTCTAGTATAGATCTCAGTAAGAGGTTGGATGACTCAGCTATAAATGGTCTAGAAGGTATATTGAATGGTAACATACCTACAGCTGACAACCTTAATGTACTGAAATCATTACTGGAATGCCATCAAGTAAGTATTCTGCTGCACGGCTGTTTCATAAGTAACTCTAGTATAGATCCCAGTAAGAAGTTGGATGACTTGGCTATAAATGGTCTAGAAGGAATATTGAATGGTAACATACCTACAGCTGACAACCTTAATGTACTGAAATCATTACTGGAATGGCCACCAAGTAAGTATTCTTCTGCTGCAGGGCTGTTTCATAAGTAACTCTAGTATAGATCTCAGTAAGAAGTTGGATGACTCAGCTATAAATGGTCTAGAAGGAATATTGAATGGTAACATACCTACAGCTGTACTGAAATCATTACTGGAATGCCACCAAGTAAGTATTCTTCTGCTGCAGGACTGTTTCATAAGTAACTCTAGTATAGATCCCAGTAAGAAGTTGGATGACTCAGCTATAAATGGTCTAGAAGGAATATTGAATGGTAACATACCTACAGCTGACAACCTTAATGTACTGAAATCATTACTGGAATGCCACCAAGTAAGTATTCTTCTGCTGCAGGGCTGTTTCATAAGTAACTCTAGTATAGATCTCAGTAAGAAGTTGGATGACTCAGCTATAAATGGTCTAGAAGGTATATTGAATGGTAACATACCTACAGCTGACAACCTTAATGTACTGAAATCATTACTGGAATGGCCACCAAGTAAGTATTCTGCTGCAGGGCTGTTTCATAAGTAACTCTAGTATAGATCTCAGTAAGAAGTTGGATGACTCAGCTATAAATGGTCTAGAAGGAATATTGAATGGTAAAATACCTACAGCTGACAACCTTAATGTACTGAAATCATTACTGGAATGGCCACCAAGTAAGTATTCTGCTGCAGAGCTGTTTCATATGTAACTCTAGTATAGATCTCAGTAAGAGGTTGGATGACTCAGCTATAAATGGTCTAGAAGGAATATTGAATGGTAACATACCTACAGCTGACAACCTTAATGTACTGAAATCATTACTGGAATGGCCACCAAGTAAGTATTCTTCTGCTGCAGGGCTGTTTCATAAGTAACTCTAGTATAGATCCCAGTAAGAAGTTGGATGACTCAGCTATAAATGGTCTAGAAGGAATATTGAATGGTAACATACCTACAGCTGACAACCTTAATGTACTGAAATCATTACTGGAATGGCCATCAAGTAAGTATTCCTCTGCTGCAGGGTTGTTTCATAAGTAACTCTAGTATAGATCCTAGTAAGAGGTTGGATGACTCGACTCTAAATGGTTTAGAAGGTATATTGAATGGTAACATACCTACAGCTGACAACCTTAATGTACTGAAATCATTACTGGAATGGCCACCAAGTAAGTATTCTTCTACTGCAGGGTTGTTTCAAAAGTAACTCCGTAGATCCCAGTTAGAAGTTGGATGACTCAGCTATAAATGGTCTAGAAGGAATATTGAATGGTAACATACCTACAGCTGACAACCTTAATGTACTGAAATCATTACTGGAATGGCCACCAAGTAAGTATTCTTCTGCTGCAGGGCTGTTTCATAAGTAACTCTAGTATAGATCCCAGTAAGAAGTTGGATGACTCGGCTATAAATGGTCTAGAAGGTTTATTGAATGGTAACATACCTACAGCTGACAACCTTAATGTACTGAAAGCATTACTGGAATGGCCACCAAGTAAGTATTCTACTGCTGCAGGGCTGTTTCATAAGTAACTCTAGTATAGATCCCAATAAGAAGTTGGATGACTCAGCTATAAATGGTCTAGAAGGAATATTGAATGGTAACATACCTACAGCTGACAACCTTAAAGCTGCATACTCTGTAACTATGAACATTTTTCGAAAAAAAAATATTTTCTTTTTAAATCATTTGTAAAAGTAGAATTAAGCTATGTTTTCACATTAAAAATGTTCAGTACAGCTGAAAACTGCATGGAAAGGTGAATTATCTCATCAAATAGGTGTGTTTTTCTCTTGTTGGTAATTATTTGCGTCCCTCCAATAATTCTAGACCGTTGAATTTTAACATAAATGCAGTTGTTTTGATAGTGATACCTTGTTAAGATTTACGAAAATGGTAAAATGTTTACCTGAATTTGAGTATTTTTACTGTGTTCTTGAAAAATAAAAACATTATTTTTAAAATTAGAAGATCAAAAGTTACAGACTATGCAGCAATAATGTACTGAAATCATTACTGGAATGGCCACCAAGTAAGTATTCTTCTGCTGCAGGGCTGTTTCATAAGTTATTCTAGTATAGATCCCAGTAAGAAGTTGGATGACTCGGCTATAAATGGTCTAGAAGGTTTATTGAATGGTTACATACCTACAGCTGACAACCTTAATGTACTGAAATCATTACTGGAATGGCCACCAAGTAAGTATTCTACTGCTGCAGGGTTGTTTCATAAGTGAGCAGCCACTAATGTCTTTGCTGTTAACCCTTAAAGCCCCAATCACAACAAAAGTTGTCTGCTTTTGTAGTTCTTTGAAATGTTTAGTGTCTCCTTGACAAACAGTGCTGACCCTGTAGGAGCAGTCTGATCTGGGTCCACACTGTTTCTATAAGAGCAGTCTGATCTGGGTCCATACTGTTTGCCCTCATACTAACATAAGTCAGATAATGTTTGCAAAAAATATGCAGCAGACAACTTAAGCAGACAGCATTTTTAGATGATTTTTTGCAGGCACTTTAATGGTTAACCTTTAGAGTGCCAATCAAGTCAGCAGCAGGCGACAAAAATTGCAATATCTTCCTTGATTGTCAACAGATGATTTACATGAAATATTAAGCTGTATATGGTTTCTTTAGCAGCCATAACATTTTAAAATGTCTGCTGCTAATTTAAGGTGCTTTCGGAGTTATTTTCAGTGAATTTCTTACATTTTTTTTTTTATATTTCTTGTCTCAAAATCTGTTATCCTGCCTTTATTTTGTCATAAAAAATGTTGTCTGCTTATTATTTCTGCTGGATATTATATATTCAAATGTACTACAGAAATATTTCACCATTAAAAGCTTAATGAAGGTCAAAAGTATTGCATAATGCTCCCCTTGGAGCATTCTGCAATACTTTTGACCTGCATTAAGCGAAACTTGGTCTTGAAAACCAACTTTTGGTCTTTTTGAGAGTGGCCGTTTTACACAGGTTTTACTGTAGTTAATAAATACCCTATGGGCCAGCACATAGGATTTTGCTACTTATCACATCGAGAAGCAGTGAAGGCTCAGATGAGCCTGCCCATACCTGCAGTCTCACCAGAGACTTTGCTGTTTGCATACACAAAGTATAGAAGTAGAGAAAGGCTCGGACAAAATATAGACCTCTAGCTCTGCTGGATATGTCAGCATAGGCATTTATCAACCCTATTTTAGATCATGGCATCATTTTCTATTTTTAGACAACATTGAAAAAAAAAAAAAAAAATTTAGTTTTGAATACTTTTAAAAATATTATGGAAAATGGAGCATTTGCTCCAAAAGAGCAAATGCTCCATTTTACATAATATTTTCAAATACATGATATTTCAAAGTCATCAAAAGGCATCATCATGGAGTGAAGGGATAAGAGACATTTACACATGCGTGATAATCACCAAAATCATGTGTGCTGGCTCATAGGTAATCTGTTTGATAACACTGCTTTGATGTGTTGATTAGAGAAGAATCCTTACTTTAGAGCCCTCAACACTGCTAAATGAGAGTTGAGAGACTCTTTGATATTGTTATTGAGGGAAAACACTGGTATAACTGGGAACCCCTAAATGGGTACTTTGGCAAGCAGTGAAGACCCAGATGAAATGCAGCATAATGCTGCATTTCATCAGGGTTTGCATTGCTTGCTAAGATTAAAAGCCTTCAGAGACAGAACTACATTATAATTAGAAATTTCTACCTGTGACCCCTAAAAGTACACAATGAGCTGTCCCATACTTATGTATCTATCTAAAAAGGGAAATCCACCAGAATACAAAGGGTTAACATAGTTATTTTTTTATCTTTTTTCAGATTTTGTATTCCCAGGACTGGACATTCTAAGGATCTGTATAAAAGGATTTGAGACCAATCAAGCTTTCTGTGCTAGTGCAAATATACTAGAAGCCATTTTCAGCTACTGGTCACCTGACAGCTCAGTAGCCAATCAGGTTCTTTCTTTGAAAGTTCTATGTAATATGTTTGCTCAGCCACTAGGATGCAAGCTTGTATTGTCCAACAGAGACATGGTTGTGGAAAAAGCAATGAACCTAAAATCCAATAAAAATAAAAATGTTCAAATCGCCTTGTCAACAGTGCTTCTGAACATAAGTATAGGATTATTTGGATCTTTGAACTTGGAAGGGAAATCGCAATGTCTGTCAGCTTTGGCGATGATGTTGGAGGCGGGGCTTGACCCAGAAGCTGGTTTCCGAACCCTGGTTGCCATTGGAACGTTGATACACAAGGACGAGACTGTATTGAATCTAGCAACCTCCCTGGATGTTCCAATGTATCTGAGAAGCTTTCTGATGATTCAAGAACCCAAAAAGCTATCTGAATGTGCTAATTTGTTAAATCAGCTGTTTTCTTGATGTAACATATAATTCTAGATCAAATGGTATGCTGAGTGCTTCAGTTTTCTTATTTCTGCAAGAAAACATATTGTTGGTACTCATTAGAAGTGTCTCTTTGAGCAGGGCTGTGGAAATACCATGCCTGGCTTGTCCGACCTGGTCCCATTTCATTCAGGACAGGTTGAAAATTTCTATTTACTTGTTCTTTGACAAGTACAAATGTGTAAAGTTAGTACAATTCTGTATTTCATATTTTGATTAATTATTAGGAGTTTCAATGTTGCATTGAAAACAGTGTAGATTCTGATCCTCGTAAAATAAAGTCTTTACTTACTTACTTACTTACTTCCGAAGAGGCCAGCTGATCTGGATCTACACTGTTTACAAGAGAGTTGATCTGGTTTTATACTGTTTTCAAGAGTAAATTGTTAAAGCGCATAAAGGTAAAAGCTGTTATTCCAGACAAGTAGAATTTTCTTTGGACAAGTACATTATGGCCAATTACTTGTCCCTGCACAAGTAGAAAATTTTACTAAACTGATCAAAACAAGTTAAACCCCATCTGAAATTTTCCCAAAGACTTATTGCATAAACTCTCATGTTTGCTTTACCATAACATTTTACTGAATGAAGATTTTTGCATACATTTTTCAGCGAAAAAAGAAGCAATCAGTCTTCTCAAAATATGCTAGGTTTCATTAATATTTATAAATTTTGCATAGAGTAGCAGACATTTCAGTAAATGTCTAATTTAGTTCCCTATCAATCCTATAGTAAAATTGAAGAAAATATGGGTACTCTTGGAAAATTTAGCACATGTCAAAAGACAATCGGTTTTTCCAATTTAAACTTTGTGTAATTACACCTTAGATATTTTTGTCTACTATGACACCTTAGATATTTATGTCTACTTTGAGTTGAGTAAGTTTTCAATTGTTTAGACTGTTTTGAAATAAACAACTAAACTTTGTAAACTTTACATTAGGCCTAGGAAAAAAACTGACATGGGGCTCAATTTATTTTGACCAGTTTATTTCCACATCCCTGCAGTTTGAGAGATTGTCAATGAGCACCACAACAAATAGGCCTGCACATGAGAAATGGTATTTATCTCATATATGTTGAGGTCTTTTAACTCTTGTACTGCTTTAACGCTGTAAGTGCTGAATTTCTAAAATGAATCTTCTAGTTGATGATCTTAGGCCAGAATTTTTTTATTAGATGATTAACAAACCCTCCTACTGTAATTTTCCGTAAAGTAGAAAAAGAAAAAAATTTCTAAAATTATTTTATATTGTATCCGCCGACTCTTAAAAATTATTTGTTTCATTGAAAAAAAATATATATATATTTGAGGTTCTGTCTGTGTATTTTTGAAAGTGACACTGTTAAAAGTGATTGTCCTGTCCAGATTTTTCGGAAAATGATTAAATATTTAAAGATTTAATACTGACTGTTGGTTTACCTTACTAGTTTTACTTTTTTTTCTGCGAGATATTAAAAAAAAACTCTGAAAATACCAGTGAACTGGTCATTATCAGAGCTTTTTTATTTATTTATTTTTTTGTCCTCCGACCATAAATCATAAATCTGAAAAAAAAATCCTGTAAATCAACTAATAAAAAAAATTTGGCCTTATCTAATCGAGCCTAGTTATCAATGAATAATTTGCCTAATGAAGCAAACAGAAAGTCCAAGGTCAGACTAGGAGCTGTCTGATCTGGGACTATCTGTTTGCGAATATTTTTCCTGTCTGGTACCTGCACTGAGAGTTAATATATATATACGTTATATTTATGCCTATTTATCAGCCAATTCTGATGCATGATTCTATTTATAGCCAAAAATTCTCAGGCTGGTTGGAAAACAGTGTGGATCCTGATCAGTGGGCTTCTTCTGAAGAAGCTAACTGATTTGAAAGAGTATATGCATTGAAACCTCGAAAATGCGAACACCGATTGTACGAAATACTCCCTAATTCAAATCAAATTTCTGACAGAATGGGCCGGGCCGCATAATGCAGTCGGTAACGTGTCTCGCTGCAGATCCAGGGGTCGTGAGTTCGATCCTGGTCCGGTCCCATACTTTCGTGGAGATTGATCATGAAATGATGTCTACGGTCATTCTCCTCCCTTCCGCTGATTCATTCAAGAAGGGTTGTTGTCAGTTACAAGCGAAAGTATGTGCACGAATTACTGGTTAACCGCTTGTTCAAGCCTGCCCATGAAAAAGTGTGGTTAGGTGAACTGACCGTCCCGCAATGACCATAGCTGTTGACTTGGGACGTAAAGCAACAAAACAAACTAACTGACAGAATGGATTCAGAGAATAGGGCCTAATAATGATCTACTTTGATAACTTTGGTGTGTAAAAGAAACCTTGAGATGTTTCTTTTATGCGTCCAAAAATTATGTATGATAGAAAAAAAAACTGAAAATAATCATTTTTGGGGGTTATATATTTACATAATAATTTATATATGTCAACCTCCCTTTAAATTGGAAATACTGATACATGTAATTCTAAATAAAACCTCTAGCCCCAAGGACTTCGTATTTACGAGATTTGACTGTATTTTGATTGAGCAGGACAAATGTTAAACTGCATGCTTATTTATGGAATAGGGCTAGGTGTCTGGGTTTTTATCCCCACGCTTTTTTAAAAAAGCTTCGGGGATATTGCAATCGCCTCCGTCCGTCTGTCTGTCCGTCTGTCCGTCCTTCTGCCGTCACGCTATCTCCTCCTAAACCATTGGACGAAATCCAACCAAATTTGGTGTGTGAGTTGCTCACATGAATAGGGTGTGCAACGGCACATTTCTTTTCGGCCCCGCCCCCTGGGGCTCTGGGGAGGGGCCAAAAGGTCAAATATCATTAAATTTCAATTACAAAGTCAATTTCAAAGATTTTTTAACCAAACTTTGTGTGTCTTCTCACACGTGAAAGATATTGGATTTTCATTTGGTCGCCTGGGTCATGCCCCAGGGGTCGGACTTAGGGGTACCGTGGGGGTTTGGGGGTCAAAATTTTTTTTTTTTTCGAAATTCAACCAAATTTGGTGTGTGAGTTACTTACATGAATGGCACATGCACCGGTGCCATTTTTTGGGTCCCCACCCCCTGGGGCCTTTGGGAGGGGCCAAAAGGTCAAATATCATTAAATCTGAATTACAAAGTCGATTTCAAAGGTTTTTAAACCAAACTTTGTGTATCTTCTCACAAATGAAATATATATAACATATCAGGCGGGATTTTCATTCGGCCGCCTGGGTCAAGCCCAGGGATGGGACTTGTGGGTACCGTGGGGGGTTGGGGGTAAAAAAAAAAAATTCCGAAATTCAACCAGATTTTGTGTGTGAGTTACTCACATGAATGGCACATGCACCGGCACAATTTTTTGGATCTGGGCCCCCTGGGGCCTTGGGGAGGGGTCAAAAATTAAATTTTCTGAACATGGTCATGTGGCATATCAAATTAAAGGGGATGAGCAGTAGACCATGATACACTAAACAATTTTAACCTACGATAGAACTGGTGACCTTGGGATGGGGTCAAAGGGTCAATTACCATTAGATTTCTTTGAGAGCGTGGGGATTTGCGATGGCACGCCATCGAATGTGTTCTAGTTTTTATTTGAATCTTCATCTACTACCATACTGTATGAGAGCAAGCAGAGAAGGCTTTGACAAAACTGAGATAACCAGGCTTAGAGGTATATTAAACTTTTTTTCATGTTCAACTCAACTGAGCAAGAAATTTAAACTGCTCACAAAGTCTAAAATTCTGAAAAATCATGATTTTTCTTGCTTTAAAACCCTCAAATGTTGTATATTTCATGCTAATTAACTTTAAAATACCAACAATTGTTGGAATTTTTACTTTTTTGAGCATGATAAAGTTCATGCTCAGTTGTGTTGCGCATGATACATATTTTGTAACGTTAGAGCCAGGTTTGTCAGAGCCTTTGTTAGTTGCCTATGTGAAAAGTACCAAAAGTTTGATGAGAAGGCTCATGTTTTCTTGGGGGAAAAAGGAAATTATTTCCACTTTTTGTTGGAAATTGTGTGATCTTGGGTTGTGAATGGGTGTATGTGATTGGAAGTTTCATTAGATTTAACAATTTTTAGAAGAGTTATTTGTTCGAGAAAAACCTAAATTATTTGTTGCTATGGTAACATGAATATGCCACAAACATATCTGCTGGGGGTTGAACTTAATTTGATATCTGCACCTATGAAATAAGAAAGTATTATCAGTCCTTGTTGCATATGTAATTATTTTTTGAAAAGAAAGTGCAAAAACAAAAACTTTCATAAACTATCCCAATACTGACAATAATTGCTTCTTCATGTTGTTGTTCAGAATATGTACATGACTGTTTGGACCACACTGTCTCGGAAGATGAGTTCCCCGGAGTATGTGAGGACAGCTGTTTCACTGCACCTGATATCTGTTCTGCCTGTTCAGAATGAAATTAGTAAGAGAACTGCTAAATTAAGTCTAAGCAGTGTTTGTCAGGCCTCATCTTAAGATGAGAGTGTGAAATTAAAACAAATGTTTATTTATCAACCAAAACATATGTTGTGGGTGCTTAAAAGAACCGTCTCAATGAGACGGTTCTTTTGAGCACCCAAAACAAATGTTAAAATTGATGGATAAGAAAATATTTTCAATTTAATGCTCACAAATTTTGTCTATCTAGGCCTATGTTTGTTATGCATACCATAGCAGGTGTAGTTGATGGTATATTACAAATTGAAATACTGGAGAGAAGAAATGAGTTTCTCTAACAAATAAATGATATAATTCACTTATTATTTTCAAATAAAAATTTCGAATGACTGTGCTTACTTGTTTTGAAGGATTATTCCTAGACCAAACTTAAGAATAGATTGTGGTTAGCTAACAAATGTTTGTGTAGTTTTATATTTTATGCACCAAAGGAAGGTTCCCCAGTTTTTAAATTTCAATACTTTCATTTTTGACAAATATACGCATATTATTTTGTTCTTTCAAATCGCCAAAATTATTTTTTTTTATGAAAAAAATAAGAATGTTTTGTTTCTCTGACTAGCTCCTCACATAGTTGTACAGAAAAGGAACAACAGCTTGGATAGCCTCCATTTGTAACAATCATGGATGAAAGTTTTCAGGATTATTCCTGAATTCAGGATTTTGAGGCTGACTTTCCATAGAAAGTCAGCCTCAAAAGGCTGAATTAGTAGAATTACAATAGGTTTTCTTATTTATATACAGTCTGTCTGAAGACAATTGGCAATTTAAACTTGAAATTGTGAATATTTAGTAGGCATACTGCAAGTTCTAAGATTTGAGTTTCAAAAGTTCAGGATTTTGGAAATTTTTAACTTTCACCCATGAACAATACAAATGGTGCAAACTTCCTCTGAGAGTTGATAAATCATGTAATTTGAACTTGTGGGATGGTCTGCCATGCATTCTGAAGTGCTTGTCACAACTGACTGATATTATGCAGTCTCATTTCAAATGCGCTGACATGCTGACTCATCTGGTTGCAAAATGACAGACTTACACAGGGCTGTGGAAATACCATGCCCGACTTTTCCGACCTGGTCCCATTTCATTTAGGACAAGTTGAAAATTTCTATTTACTTGTCCGTGGACAAGTACAAATGTATTAAGTTAATACAATTCTGTATTTCATATTTTGATTAATTATTACGAGCTCACATCTTGTATTGAAAACAGTGTTGATCCTGATCATCTGGCTTCTTCAGAAGCCAGCTGATCAGGATCTACACTATTTACAAGAGAAGCCAGCTGATCAGGATCCATACTGTTTACAAGATTTGATATATATCTGGTTTCATACTGTTTTGAAACAAATAAATTGTTTAAGCTCAGTAAGCTCTAAGCTAATTTGTTCTTTCAGACAAGTAAAATTTTCTATGGACAAGTACATTTTGGCTATTTATTTGTCCCTGGACAAGTAGAAAATTTTACTATTTCCACACCCTGTCTTACATATTGTTACTTTCCTGTGTGAGGGTATAGTAATATATTGAACAACTGAAGTCAGTAGACGCCACAGAAGTGGATAGTTTCTTTTGTTTCTTAAAAACAACAAATTTGTCAATTTGAAAAACAAATGGATGCCATACACATTCTTATAACTTTACTGTTTGGGGATATAGTTAGCGCTAACCCTTAATGCGCCAATCACAACAAAAGTCATCTGCTTTTCTTATCTGCTGAAATGTTTAAAATGCCTCTATGCAAACAGTGTTGACCCAGATCAGACTCTGTTCTGGGTCCACGCTGTTTGCTTCTATACTTAATTCGTCAGTAATGCTAGGCAATTATTTGCAGCACATGACTTCAGCAGACAACATTTTCAGATGCATTTTTTGGGGGGCGCTTTAAGGGCTATTAGGTAAGAAACAACTGACAGCAGACTGTTCAGAAACTTTAAATTCTAACTTTAAAAAAAAAAAAAACGATTAAGTTGGCAATTTGAAAAACAATACAATTTATAAAGCCATTTGTGAAAAATTAAATTATTGAAAAGTTGAAAAAATAACTGGGGAACTTTCTTTTGATTCATAGTACTGTATTTGGTCAGCTGGTTTTCTGTTTGTCCTTCTGTCTGTCTGTCATCATCATCATCATCAGGATTTTGATTAACCTCAGTTGCAGGGCCATCATCCACATCAGTGGGCCTTCCAGGTAGATGGCTAGCTGCATGCATACCAGATCTCACCTGATCTCCAGGTGTCCCTTTTTTGGGGGTCGACTGTTTTGAGCTTCCACTCACAGTAATTGTTCTCTGTCAATTTCTTCCACGACATCTTGGGTCTCCCTGGCCCATGCCTTCCATCAAACTGTATACCCATAGGTATAGATAAACAAAATTTTTGAGCGTAAAATTGTTAATATTTTCTTACCCATCAGTTTTAACATATGTTTTGGGTGCTTAAAATAACCGTCTCATTGAGACGGTTCTTTTGAGTACCCACAACATATGTTTTGGTTGAGAAATAAGAAAATTATTTTTTTGGTACACACTCTTAACTAAAGGCCTGATACCACATGCTGTTATGACTGCACCACTAGAATGCTCCACATGTCCAAACCTGTCTCAAAATGAGGTCAATGTTCTCGAGCTCAAGCTTTGCCAGTAGCTCTCTTGGTCTAACTGTGGCCACATCCTCTGGCTTGATGTAGCAGATCTGTCTGATCATGGCCCTGTCCTTGCATTGCAAATGCAAAAGGGTCGGCTTGGTCAACAGCCAAGTTTCACTGGCATGGTGCATGGCTTTCCACACTCAAGAACTGTACACATAGCCACGGGTCTTGTAAGGTTATGGGATGTGAGAGCTTTTAGTAGCTTTTCCAGGCAGTTTTCACATAAGTAGTGACTGCCGATTTACAGCTTTGCCAGAGGAAAGCATGTCACTGAGGTAGCAGAAAGTAGCTTTCACCTCAAGATTATCTGGTCCAACCTGAACCTCAGGCTGTGGTATCTGCTGTCATAAGGGTGGGCAGTTCCTCTGCACCATGCACAACTATAATCAGGATTTGGTGTCAGTCATTGTAGCCATGCTGCATTTTTATGCACTCATTGTTTGCAGGCATTGCAGTAGATGCTGTTGTTGCCTACTCCTGTACGACAGACAGTGCATGGGAACTCACCTGAACTCTACAGGAGGTCCAGGCATGTACCACAGATCTTGAACTTCTTCTTTCCTGCATTTACGCTCAACCCTTAAAGCGCCAAGAAAAAAATGCATCTGAAAATTTCGTCTGCTGAAGTCGTCTGCTGCAAATAATTGCCTAGCATTACTGACAAATTAAGTTTAGAAGCAAACGTGGACCCAGAACAGACTGCTTCTTTAGGAGCAGTCTGATCTCGGTCCACACTGTTTGCCATTGAGGCTCCTTAAACATTTCAGCAGATGAGAAAAGCAGACCACTTTTGATGCAATTGGCGCATAAAGGGTTAACCCATTCTCCTCCATAGCTTCTTTCCATATCAAGAGCCTCCTTTGTCAACACCTCCCTCTAGTGAGTCAGCAATGATGACAAGACATTTGCATAGAGGTCCTCACAGGGAACTCCGGAGTGGAACTCACATGACAAGGCCTCCAGCACGATGATGAAGAGCAGGGGACTGAGTAGGGAGCCCTTATGGACCCAGACCTTCACCTTAAACTCTTGGCTGTATTCCCCTTGCCGACACAGACATGGCTTTGTGCATTGGTGTACATTGCCTGGACTAACGGCACAATCCATTCTTCAACACCTAATTTTCTCAGTGCCCACCAGATAACCTTCCGAGGGACACGGTCAAATGTTTTTTCTTGGTCCATGAAGGCCATATAAAGCCTCTTGTTCACTGCTTGGCATTTCTTCTGTAGCTGCCGGATCACAAAGATTGCATCTGTATTGCCTCTTCCTGGGACAAAGCTGAACTGGGAGTCATCATTAGACAGCACCTGTTTATGAGACCATCAACAATCCTCTCTAGGATCTTCAAGAGCTGTTTGGTCAGCTTGAGGCCTCCATAGTTGCCTCTGTTAAGAACATCAACCTTGCTCTTGTAAAGACAGACAATGAAACTGCTCACAGTCAGTTGGAACATTGCCATTACAAATAGTTATTCAGTATCAAGATTGCTGGTCAATGTGGCACCTGTATCACCTGCGGCTTTGATGATCTCCACCACAATACCTGATGGACCTGCAGCTTTGCCCAACTTCATCTTTGAGAAGGCATTCTTTACCATGTAAATAGTGATTGGGATTGGCGTGCCTTCTAGTGGCGATTTGTTAGATAGGTGTTTAGGGTCCCACTCAAAATCAATGTTGAGAAGCCTTTTATAATGTTCGGCCCACACATTCTGCTTTGCCCCCTCACTCATTGATATTTTCTCCTACGTTGTTCTTCACTGGCTTAATTGTCACCTACAACATTGACGTGCGCTTTCCAAAGTAAGTGAGTAAGTAAGTAAAGTCTTTATTTAAAGAGGGTAACAACATTTAGCAAGCAATTGTACTAATCTTCCATGAGGCTCTCATATATGATACAGTATATGTTACAATAATATACAATTTTTTACAAAAATAAATAAACCAATAATAAAAAAAAAAAATACAGTATAAATGATACATAGAACAACAAAAGTTCTTGACAGTGACATTTTTTGTAACAAGTATATGAAGAAACGGTAGCAAAAGAGAAAATCCACAATAGTTACTTCAACATTTGGCAATATTTTATTCCTTAAAGGGCCAATCATGACTAGGTAAGATATTTCATGAGAATAGTCTGCCAGCAGACGATTCTCATGAAACATCATGCCTTATTGTCATTTTCTGAAAAGGCAGCAAAATTTGAAATTGTCGTCTGCTGCATATCATAGGTGGCACTTTAAGGGGTTAATGCTGAATATATCTTCCTTATATATTCCCATTCATCCCATGAATTAGGAAAGACACTGCACATCTGTAAATAGTTTTAGAATTTAGTTTCCACTTTTTTTGTATCTATACTTTAAAGTAATGTTGCAATCTTGAGACTGCACATGATAAGAGTAGAGTGACATAGACTGGTAAAGCGGATACCTTTTGGTATTACAAGAATATGGCTGATTGAAGGAAAATAATTATTTTATGTCAGGCCTCCAGATAAGAGTGTGTATTGGAAACTTATTATCTTTATTTCTCATCCAAAACATATGTTGTGGGTACTCAAAAGAACCGTCTCAATGAGACGGTTCTTTTGAGCACCCAAAACACATGTTTAAATTAATGGGTAAGAAAATACTTTAAATTTTTACGCAAATAAAATTTCCTCATCTAGATCTATGCATATTGGGTAAAATTACATTTCATCTCCCCACTCTTATCATAGCAAACTTTATCAATGAGAATTAATATACATAACAGATATTTATCATAATTATCAACAATGAAATAAGCAAATATACAAATATGAAATAGGAACGAAGTCCTCATCTGGATGCTGATGCAGAATGTGGTCAATGCTCTCATAGACCACCTTGTCTGCCTTATGGCGTAAATGGTGCACCACACATCTGGCTATTCTCTTGACAGTGTCATATGATGCCCATGTACAAATAACAAATAGTAGATTACTCAGCTCTTGAGTAGGGAAGACAGTGGTATGTTGGTACAGTTATAGCATTTTGCTGACAATACCTGCATAATTTGTATATCCCAGTACTCTTTAGGTTACTAATAATCATCAATCCTTCGAATTGTATTTTCAAACAAAGAAAGCATTTTCAGCTACCTAATAAGGTTAGTATTTTCTGTTTTCCTATGAAAGGTAAATGTACCATTAAGTTGGCAAGTTGGTACATCCTGTAGGGTACGTTGGTACAGGGTGACTGTTGTTGCTCAACGAAATTTAACAAAAATACACATACACACTACTTGCAATAATTACCAGGCCTCGTAGCGCAGTCGGTAGCAAGTCTAACTGCAGTTCCAGGGGTCATGGGGGCTACAAATAAACTACAAGAAGGCTTTTATCCGAACTGGATATCCAAACTGGAACTGCAAGGTGGCGACAGACCTTGAACTAAACAGTAATTGCTAAAAGTTCCAACATAAAGTACAAGCACAAGGGGTTCCAAATTAAACTGTAACTGCAAAGAGACACTCTTGTCCAACTGGCTATTATTTACTGTGACTGCAATACTGCAGGGTGGGGGGGAGGGGGGGGGGTGCAACTCAACTACAACTGCAAGCCTTATTAGAGTGTTCTGAACTAAATTGCAACTGCAAGGGGGGGGGGGGTCTAATATATTCTGTAACATAAGGGGTCTCCAAACAAACTGTAACTGCAAGGATTAGATTAAACATATTTTATTGTAATACTTCACACAAGTTATAACAGCATTAGATAGTCCTTGCCCTATACAAATAACCATAAAATAAGGCCATTGCAGTTAGAGATTAGTTTGGACTCCAATGCAGTTAGCAATCAATTTTGCACCTCATACAGTCACAGTTTAGTTTAGAACCTCCTGCAGTTACAGGGTTTTTAGCTCACATGGGGAGCTTATAGGATGTGAATCGAGCTGGCGTCCATCCGTTTGTTCACACTTCAAATAGAACATCAATATATCTGAGACCAGTTGGCTGATTGAAATCAAATTTTATCTGGAGCATCACTTGGGTGGGGGAAAGGCTGCAGGACCATATCAGATCAGAACTCTGGTTTCTATGACAACAGATAGCTCCCATAGGGTTATAATGGGGAAAATCGTGTGAGCACTGTAGCTCCTCCATTTTTGATTGCATCTTCTTGATTGTTGCAGGTAACAAGTTCAACCATAAAATCTCGGACAGGTTCAGAATTCAGTAAGATTCAACCATGAACAAGTTAGCTGCCCTTGAACGTATGGAAAAATAGGGAGAAATTTTGTGAGCACTTTAGTGCCTTCATTTTTGGATGGGTCTTCTTCATTCTTGCAGGTAACAAGGACAACCATAAAAGCTTGGATGAGTTTGAATATTTGCTAGATCCCATCACCAACTTCTGAGTTAGCTTCCATTGAGCGTCTGAAAAATCAATGTCTAATGTTGTGAACATTCTAGTGCCTTCATTTGTGATTGGATCGTCTTAATTCTTGCAGGCAACAAGGACATCTTGGATGAGTTTGAAATCGGCAAGATCGGTCTAGGGTCTGCTTGCATGTCTGGAAAAATCCGCATAAATTTATAATGAGAGAAATGTTATGACCACTCAAGTGCCTTTATTAGCTCACCTGAGCCGAAGGCTCCTGGTGAGCTTATAGGATTGGACTCGAGCCTGCAATCATCTGTCCGTGTGTTCACACTTTCAAACAAAAATATCTCTGGGACCAGCAGGCCGATTATAGCCAAATATCATCTTCAGCATCATTGGGATGGGGGATTGGCTTCATTAGGTTTCGGTCCAGATCGGATCAGAATTCTGGTTTCCGTGGCAACCGATAGCTCCAATGGGGTTATAATATGGTAAATCGTGTGACCACACTAGCTCGTTTATTTTTTGATTGGTTCTTTATTCTTGCAGGTAACAAGGACAACCATAAAATCTCGGATTGGTTCGAAATTTGGCAAGATCGGTCTGCGGAGTTAGCTGCCCGTGAGCGTCTAGAACTGTCCCCATATACTTATAATGGGAGAAATGTTGTGACCACTCTATTGCCTTCATTTTTAGATGGATCTTCTTCCTTATTGAAGGTAACAATGACAATCATTAAAGCTTGGACGAGTTTGAATTTCGGCAAGATTCCATCATGGACTACGGAGTTAGCTGCCCTTGAGCATCTGAAAAATCAATGAATAATGTTGTAACCACTCCAGCGCCTTTATTTATGTTTGAATCTTCTTCATTCTTGCAGGTAACAAGAATTTAGTACAACCATAAAGTCTCGGATGGGTTCGAAATTCGGCCAGATAAGACCTCAGACTGCAGAGTTGGCTGCCCTTGAGTGTCTGGAAAAATCCCCATAGACTTATAATTGGAAAAATGTTGTGACCTCTCTATTTTATTGGATAGATCTTCATTCTTACAGGTAACAAGGATAACCATAAAAGTTTGGATGAGTTTGAATTTTGACCACATCTGATTGCCGACTATGGAGTTAGCTGCCCTTGAGCATCTGAAAAATCAATGTATAATGTTGTGACCACTCTAACACCTTCATTTTTAATTTGATCTTCATTCTTTTAGGTAACATGGACCGCCATAAATCTTGGATGGTTTTGAAATTCTGCAAGATCTGACCAAGGACTGTGGAGTTAGCTGCCCTTAAGCACCTGAAAAAACTCCAATAGACTTATACTGTGAGAAATGCTTATTTGGAAGCTCCGAGAACCCATCAAGTGACAAGCCTGAATAAAGAGTGGGGGAGGGGTTATTTTGTCTGGGAGATGTTATGTTCATGTTGTTAAACTCACAGGGGGTAATTATGTCCACGTTGTAAAAACACCAGGGGGGGGGGGTTTATGTCCACTAGTGACCTATATATGGTCTTATATAGGTCCCTGTCCACCTTGCAAAATCATGGGGGATTGTGTCCAGCTATACAAAAATGAGCAGGGAGCGGGGGCATATTGTCCGTATGATCCCACAATTGTATAACTCTAAATTTGGCGGCGATTGGCTGAGTCTATTATTGGTGTTAAAGCTGTGAAGATTATCACTAAAACATCAAACTGCTCAATTATTACTAATTACTGCGCAAACATTAATTCATTTAAACTTTCTTCTTGAGTTTCTTTAGTTTTTAGTTGAGTGGACCAATAGTATATAGGAGGTGCCATTTAAAGCAAATTCTTAAAGACGCACACCACGAAAAAAAACATAGTCCACGGGGACGTGGCTAATTGTGGTCTATCTATCTATCTATCTATCTATCTATCTATCTATCTATCTATCTATCTATCTATCTATCTATCTATCTATCTATCTATCTATCTATCTATCTATCTATCTACTAATACTGCAACAACCTATCGCAGAGATTATGTGCAGGTGTCGGTGTGCTAGTGCAGTGCGAGTTAAAGAAAATTTGAGCCAGTGCATGAGAGTTCCAACAAGGTGGAATGTGCGACCAGCAATGCCTCAGATCAGCCTGCGCATACGCGCAGTCTGATCAGAGCCTTTGCTTGTCGCTTGAATATTCTTTGAGTGTTAAGCTACTGACTAAACAACATTTGGAGTTTCTAAGCTTAAAATGAGACTGTACAGGCTCGCCTGAGTCTACACTTGTCAAAATACCACATTGTTGGAAATCACATGTCACGGCTCAATTAGTAAGGTGGATAAAAACAGATCATGAGAGTGAGATGAAGATGAAAGGTTAAAATGTTAAAAGTCTGATAAAGACAAAGTGCAAAAATAAAAGGTTAAAAACAATGCTTCCTGTCTAAGGCTTGGAGTGGGTCAGCTGCTAAATGACTGGTCTGAACGTGTCAATATCTGGCAGTTATGCTGTGCTTGGAGGCAGCCTATTCCACTGGACAATGACAAGGGGGAAGGAGTACTTAGTGTAGTCTGCAACTGTGTGAATTACTGTAGTCTATATGCGAACGGGTGTGATGTTGAGTGTCTCGTAAGCACCTGAGTATGCACAACTTATGGTGGTAGTGGCACTGCAACAAGACAATGCACCATCTTATAAAACAGACATACTCTAGAGTATGTACGCCTATATTCAAGAGACCTCCACCAAAGTTCACCCAGCATATTTGAAAACTGTCATAGCTAGAGAAACGACACAGAGTTCAGTGTGCAGCTCTTCTCTGGACCATTTCTATCCTATGAATGTTTGTTTTAGTGTGAGGGCTCCAAACGGGATGGTTATTCAAGGATTGGACGAACTAGTGTATTATAAGACTTCTCTGAAGCAAGGGTTTTTTGTTCAGATGTTTCTTCTCGGGAAGCCTAAGTTCTTGTTTGCTGAGGCTACCGTGTTCTGGATGTGATCATTCCAGGTGAGGCGGTCGTTTAGAGTTACTCCCAGGTACTTGGAACTACTTACCTAGTCTAACACCTGTTCATGTAGTGTGTACTGAGATGGGAATGCAAACTTGGAGCATGTTACACGAATGACAGTGCATTTGCTGAGATTAAATTCCATGTCCCATTCTATAGTTCATTTTTTCCAGTCTTTCTAGATCTTCTTGGAGTATTTTAGCATGTTATTGGTTTGATACGACCAGATAAACTGCTGTGTGGGAGCGCAGTGGCTCAGTGGTAGAGTGCTTGACTCGAGGCCGAGGGGTCGCGGGTTCAGGTCTCATCGGCGTCATTGCCTTGTGGTCCTTGAGCAAGACACATTTATCCTAGCTTAGTACTGGTTCAACCAAGGAAGACCCGTCCCTGTTTAACTGAAAGATTGTTGATGGGACATAAAGATCAAACAAACAAAAACTGCTGTGTCATCAGCAAATAGTCTCACCCTTGACCTGATGTGATCTGGAAGGTAATTTATGAAAATTGGACCTAACACAGAGCCTTGTGGTACCCTGGCGTCACTGATACCTAGGAAGATTTTTTTTATTTTCCAGGACGACAGTCTGTGAGCTGTTGGGCAAAAATGCCTTGATCCAGTGGAGAACATGGCCACGAATGTCATAATGATGAAGTTTAAGAATCAACTTATCATGACTGGCCTTGTCAAAAGCTTTACTGAAATCTAATAAAATGAGGTCCGTCTGTTGTCCTTTTATGGCATTCCTGGACAAGTCCTCCACCAATATCAACAGTTGTGTCTCACAAGATCTCTTTGATCTAATGCCCTGAAGGTCATAAAGCAGTTGGTGAGAGTTCAGATGGGTCACAAGGTTTGACGCAACTATGTGCTCCAGAACTTTACAAAGTATACATGTAAGTTATATTGGCCTGTAATTTGAGGCTGTGCTTTTATCACCTTTCTTGAACAAAGGGCACACATTGGCATCATTCCAGTCTTTAGGGACCCGGCCAACCTCAATACACCTTTGAAATATGACCACCAGCATGGGGGCTATTACCGCTTAGAGCTCCTTCTGTACAAGGGGTTTCAGTTCATCTGGTTCCGCTGTTTTATTGGGATTTAAAGTAAGAAAGATGGCAAAGATGAGGAAACGATACAATCAAGTACCACACCTGACCCAGAATACCTGAACCAAGATACCACATGGGAAAGTAACAAAAATACAATAGACATCACCAACAAGAGCCAAGAGATCAGCCCTTTCCCAGCAGATGATCACAAGGCAGCAATGAACAGACGCGAAAGCATGAGAAACACAAGACATGATATATAAAGAAATGATTCACAAAAGAAGCACCGCCTTGGAACGGCCAGTAAAAATAGTTTCCTGGAGGGCTTCAACCGGTTTCACGGCGCAAATCTCACCCTTAGTTCAAATGTGGATCAAGACACATAGCTGTTTGGTTTGCATGAAAGACCCCTAACTTGTCAATGCATCATCTAGAACATATCAATCAAGATTTACAAAGGAGATAAAGCAAAGATAAGGACTCAACAGTATATAAAACTGAATACCAGAGCAAAAGAAATCCAACAGGTAAAGCATCAGGCCCCTACCATCTTATTATCCCATTTAGTCCTTTAACAATTTCAAGATTCCGCCCTCAGAGTGAAACACTTTGATATCGGGCATAACAGGCTGGGTGTTTATATTGTTAGCAGTGGCAGATTTAGAGTCGATATTATCCGCATCCACCAGGTCCTGTACGGCTATCTGAGCAAGACTTCTGAGTGTCGGGGGGGGGGGGGGGGGGGGGGGGGGGGTGTAGGTGTAAGAATTGACTGGAACTGGCTATTTAGGATGTCAGCTTTGTCCTTATTATCAATAGAAAGCTTACCATCACTGATTAGAAAGGATACGCCTCTAGAGTCTTTTTGACCTGTTTAGCATGGTATAGGGCTTTTAGCTGAATGTGAAGATGACCAAGGTCTGCAGCATCTTCAGCCTTGAATTCAAGTACGAGGGACGTTTATTTAAATGTGGCACTGGGGCTCTGCAAGGGGCATTATGAGACTTATTCAAATTTGATTCATTTCAATCGGTTGGTGTGTTCTCCTTTGACAGAAATTCAGTTTTAGTTGTATAATCCAGGCTCTGAATTCAGAAAAGTAGACTTTTGTCGTCATACCCTGTATATACTGAAAAATGACACTGTCAGGAGCACTTTGAGGCTCATAACGACGTCTGGAGAGATTGTTTTTCAGTAAAGTCAACAGGGAAAAATCATAAGGACTCAAGTCTGGTGAATAATGCGGATTGTAGAGCCGTATAGTGTAGGCCGCTGTGTAATCCCGTGGGAATTTTTGGGTAAAAGTGTCAAAAATACATTTTCTTGTAGAAAAATGTATTCTGTTTAACAAAAAAGATGTTTCCAATTTTTTCTTACCGTTATAACGTCATTGTGACGTCACAAAGTGATGCACCCATTTTTGGCTTATTTAGGGCTTGAAAATTAAGCACTATGAATTCCAGCTGGCACAAACATGTACTGTTTGATCAGCTATAGTAATATTACTGGCGATATATTGTATTTGGAGCATAGATTCTGACTCAGAATTTTAAAGAGGTTACTTTAACTTCAAAATGATGTCTAAAGAGGAAAAAATGACGTCAGTATAAAAATGAAAAGTATGTTATAGTGAAAGCTCAAATTACATTAGATCACAATATGCTAATAGACCCTCCTCTCCCACTGCTGGAATATTGTACACTATGCTATACTGAAACTACATGATATAAGATACAAAATGACAAATGTTAGCTCTCTGACCTGTAACAGCCATGTTGACTACTTTACTCTATTGTAATTTCAAATCCTATTGTGCAAATACCAAGTTATATCTAATTACTATTTATCGATATGCCGATTGCCTTAAAAGCATTTATCAAATAGCAGCAAACAGCAAGCATGCGTTTGAACAATACACCTCTATAAAATGACAGTTATATATGTTATTTACTTCAAATGTATTACTACTTAATGTAGTACTATCACTAGACGATAGGCTGCCAAAATGCCCCAAAGGGAGAGTTTTGTACACTACATTTTTCTAAAACCAAAATATAAAAGCCACAGAATAATGCATATTAACTCTATAGCGGTTACAGAGTTACTTCGTTACCCTGAAATAATAGGAATTCCTATCAAATTGTTCCTTATTCCTACGTGACAATATAAGCTTAGACTTTTAATTGTATTCAAATGACTAGCAATATGATTCTATCAGATAAAAAGACCTGTTATTACTGTTAAGTATTTTATTTTCGTTTAAATGCATTATGTTAAAGCAAATACAGCAATGTATGAGTTTACATTGCTAGTGGTTTATTTACTGTCATCTAACTGCCAGTAATTGCCATGAACTGAAATATCAACAAAGCATTGATAATAAGGGAAGAAATGCTAACCTAAATCGCATAAAACGTCATTTCAACTCCGTGTATTTTATCAAATTTATAAACAGCATTTTAGATGCTGCTTATTTTATGATCCATTAATGTTTCTTTAATGCATAAATAATATCTTTTATCTCTCTGGCACTCGTGTATTTGCTTCATTTAACACATGAAATGATATAAAAAAAAAACGCTTTTCTTCACTTACTTCACCTCATTTGAGACGACACAATAGTATTGAGCATGAAGTGGCTTTAAGTTAGTAAGGTCTATCACACATTGTGTAACCCTACTATTGATTACACCAACTGTATTGATTAAGACAAAAACTTACTAAGAATTCGTTAAAAAGTAAGTTTTTTCAGACTTAGGTCTAAATTGTGACCTTTATCCTTGTCTTTTGAAACAATAAACTGAAGTGTTTTCGAAACTTAACGACCATTTCCCAACATACGAGTATGACACACACCATGCCTAATCTTATGGTTATAATCGCTTTATATCTTAAGAAGGATGTCTAGTTTGGTGAAGTAAGAATACCATTTATGTTGGTAAAATGCATAACAAGAGAAGTTTAAGGAGCATATAACACTTATCTTCCATGTCTGGTTCTAAGATTTTGTGAAGCATTAAACAGACAGCATTTGTTCTAATGGTTCATGATAGCCATACATTTGAAAGAAAATGGTTTATCACCTAGAAAAACTCCCTGGCATTGTTAGTATTGCATATATACTGTATCCATTGCTATATTAATGGACCCAAATAAAGTATTGGTTAATTTGTTTTGCATAATTCTATCAATTAATTTAGTCTCGAAGTTGAATTTGTTTCAGATAAAATCATTTTGATATTTAGCAAATCAAATGTGAACATTATGATAGATAAAAAAAATACACCCAACTACTTCTTTGCATACTTCAAATCAAACAAAATAGATTAACAGTAGTAATGGAAAGAATTATTAAAAGGATTATTCCCATTTGATTTTGGTACTTTGCAAGTGAGTCTATCATTGGCGACTGAGTACAGTGCCCTCTTAATGCTGATATTAGCTAGAACAGTTAACATTTTTGCGTGCTTCATTTGAATCTTTATCATGGTGAGTTTACAACTTATTCAAATGTTTAATACACATATAACTCTTTATTGTTCCATTTACCATGTTTACAATGTTCCTGTAATATTTTGTCAAAGTCACAGTCAGTTCAGGTATGTAAGCATGTATTGCTTAAACTAAGTGAGAGCTTATACTTGCACTTTCTTATTAAATACTTCACTTTCTATTCAGCATTCTAATAGAACATTGTAAAATCTATTTTACAATAACTTTAATGTCACCTGATCAAATTAGGCCGGACATAATTTGGGCTGATAAAATTAGTATTTAAATTGGTATTGAAGTAACAATTGACCTTTAACTAGTTTCCTCGAATATGGTCATATCTAATGTGATTATTGCTTTAAAGTAAAACTCACCACTATTTTCCCATTATTGGTTTAGCAAGTGACCAGAAGTACTAAGTTGATGTGATTGACAGTTTCGTTAATCAAAAAACGAATGCTCTGTTGAATATAAACTTGAATTAATTTAAAAGCTTCAGTAACGCCTCACCATCTGCATACGCAACTAGATGCCAGGATACAAATTGATTTGGTGACAAATTGATTTGGTGACAGTCTCTTTAAACAATAACTGATTACAGGAAGTTATAATGCACCCCTCCCTCAAAACATTTAGTATTTAGAAGGGTTACTATTTTATGGTAATTGAACCTAAATAAACATGGATACATGGAATCTAGCCTGTATCATGCAACGTAACTGAATATGTGTACCCATAATTTAAACAACTGTAAACAGTTACATAGAGTGATTGATTTTACTGATTATAATTATTTCAATTTAACTTAGATTTCTCCAGATAAATACTACAAAAAATCTCTAAACTCATCATGATATATAAGCTTTTCAGGCTCAATTATATATCGTCTTTGACAACATTTTTGATAAACATGGGACCTTATGATATACTTTATACAGCTTTATATGTTATTTTAACAAATTCGACAGGAATTGGGAATGTATCCTTCTAAGTTCTGGTCTTGAGAGCTATCATTTTATTTGCTTGTGAGTTTTAAAATCTATAATTTTGGGCAAATCATGTTTTGATGATATAAAAAGTTAAAAGATATAATATTTTGCAAATGTTGCATGGGTGAATTGATACTTTTTTCAGACAAACAGGAACCTGGATATCTATAACAAAAACAATTCATTTTTCCATGCGAACCAAACAATTGTTGTGCTTTAACAACAACATAATCTAGGGCTAAGATTTGGTACCAGTAAAATGCATTTAATCCCCCCCCCTCCCGCTGCAGTGGCATAGGCAGCTGTCCGTTCAAGGCCAGTGGTTTTGTTGTTGTTGTTGATCCATTGCTTATTGTTGCTCCCATTGTTTGTGGGGGTTTTATGTTTGGTTGTTGTTTTGTTATTCAGTACTTTTTGTCCTTCTAGTGTTGCAATCACCTTTATGGGGAAAAGAGAGTTGGTTGCTTTACTTTAATTGTGTTACGGATGTCTTGTGGCTGTTTGTGTTCTGTCTCTCTTCCTCACGGTACCATGTGTTGGTATGCAGTGTGTGATTGTGGTATTTCCAATTCATACTTACTTGCTTTTTTGAAATGATATCAAATACTATATAATGTATAATATAAGGAATTAAGCAAGTCATATACAGTCTTGAAAGCTGTAATATACGTTACATATTGCCACACAATAACTAAAAGACAATTAACACCAGAAACGATGTTGGTTACAGCATTTTACTATTGAATTTCAGTATAATGCTCATACATGGTGTTTAAAGGTTTTCATATAGCATTACATACAATTTTAGAATGAAAATATTCTTACCTTATTTAATGTGCTTTTCGGTGGTATCATATTAAACAGCATATAACTTTTAATTTTTTTTTATAAAAACAAGCTGCTAGCAGTTATCAAATGGCCCATTTATTGTCTTTTGGAACATATAATTAAAACATGAATGTTAAATGAGAAGCTTATTAAATGAAACTATTTAACAACATTTCAATGGTTTAATAGGGGGGGGGGTAGTTTAAATGTAGCATAAATGACATTACAATGGGTCCTAATAATTTAAGCATAAATATTTGTAGGAAATGAAATGTTCCTGTACAATAAATGAATGTTTGGCCAATTTGATTATACCGGTGCTACCTTAACAGCCTTATTTATATTATTTGTGTTTTAAACAATTGAGGGGTAACGTAGATAACATGCTGTAACAGCCAAACGCCCCGATCGTCAGAGAGCTAACATATTTCAAAAAGCTTAGCTAGAAACATTAATTTATGCTACCATTTGATTTTAATCGCAAGGCACACACAATCTTTCCAGAATTATGTTTCTGTACACAATATTTTTTGCTGCATACTGACATCAAATCAACGTCAATTTGACGTAGAATTGAAGTCCACGTTGAACCGATTTTTATTTTGGTCCTCCTATCGACGTTTTCAACCACTTCAACGCAATAATCAACGTTACAATGCGATTAATTTAGGTGTATACAGCACTAGTAGATACAAACTGTTTGATTTATGTGAAAATACGGTACGTCAATTTGTGACGTCACTGTGACGTTAATACTGCAAGAAAAAAATTGGAAACATCGTTTTCCTTAAACTGCATATATTTCTCTAGATTAAAATCGACATTAATCACTTTTACCCAAAAATTCCCACGGGAGCCCAAATTTCGACACAGCGGCCTACACTAGTACCACAGTTTCCGTTTCCAGGAAATCCTCAACCAGTTTATTATACTTGTGGGCACCTGCTTTGTCACAAATAGGACATAAGCCTTATTTCAAAGACCGGCTACATGTTTGCTTTTCTCGTCTGCTGAAATGTTTAAGAAGCCTCTATGGCAAAACAGTGTGGAACCAGATAAGACTGCTCCTATATGAGCAGTCTGTTCTGGGTCCACGCTGTTTGCTTCTACTTCCCGCGCTTTTTGTTATTTTATCATGGTAGGCCTAACTTGAATTTCGCACAGCCACTGCTTATTACTGACAGGTTGCTGGGGCTCAAATTTGTATATCCAGGTTCCATCAACTGTAAATGGTTCTGATATTCTAGTTTTGTTGCATTTTTTTGGCTAACCAGGACGGGAACCATCTTTTAGGTGAATGAAACCATCTTAAAATTTATTGTGCCACCTGAAAACTAAAGTTTTGGACATTGCAGATGTTCTTTGTATCTGGTACAATTCATTATATGTCTGTGAACCTGAAATGTTCCGATTAACGCGACTTTTGATACAGGCCCTTATTTCAAAAATAGTGAGTATGATCAGGAAATACCACAATCACAAACCGCAGGCAACCCCATGACACCGCGAGGAAGAGCCACTCAACCACCACGGGACACCAGGAAGACAAATTAAGCAAAGCAACCAGCTCTCTCTTCCCCATCAAGATGATTGCAATACTAGAATGGACATAAAGTAACGTATAACAAAACATAAAACAATTACAGACTCCAACAATGGGAGTAACAATAAACAAAAAGTCAACAACAATAGAACCACTTGCTTGAGTTTTCATTAAACACACACACATTTTTGGCCAGCGTATGATGACTGCGCTTGTTCGAACATTCATTAACTTTGGAAAGAGTAAACAGATTCAAACAAAATGTCGTTCCATAAGTTTGCCCTATACCTGATACCGCACTTGGAGAAATTCCTTCCTGTCTTTAGGGGTTCTGTTTTTATATATATATATATATATTGGTAGAGGCTGTCTCTTTTTCTAATATTTCGCCGTATATCCTGGGTCATCCATGGAAGAGATGACTTACTGCTGATGGTTTTGGTCAATACCTTCCTGGAGTGCAGCCTCTGGTCATGGTAACTTTAAAAAAATCTCTAGAACAGCTGATCAGAATTAAAATAATTATGCAGAAATGGTCACGGGGCGACCTTTCCAATGAATATAGCTAAAACGAAAATCATGGCCGCCAGGTGTGGCCCGTTTTCCTTATGTACCCATATAAGAAACTTTAAACATCTTTTCTGAAACCAATGGTCAAAATTAAAAGAATTTGGCAAATTCTAACTAGGAGCTTCTAGCTAAACAAAATTCGATCTGTCAAAAACATGGCCGCCAGGGAACATGGCTTTCTGCGGCTACGGAAACATTAAAAAAAATTCCTCTGAAATGACTTGTAGGAATTGAAACCCGTTTGACAGAAATGGTCGATATATGAGCCTTAACTAAACAGACCCCGAGGTTATACAACTTTTTCCATGCTCAACTCAGCTGAGCACGAAATTTATCCTGCTCATAAATGTTAAAATGCCAACAATTGTTGGCATTTTAACATTTATTTGCAATAGAAATACATCATATGAGAGCTTAAAAGCAAGACATACCTATTTATTTCAGCGTTTCAGTTTTATGAACAGTTGAAATTTTAAGCTCAGCTGAGTTGAGCACGAAAAAAGTTTTATAACCTCAAGGCCAGCTGCTTCGAGCATTTCACTAAAAGTACTGATTACTCGAAAGCTCGACTGTATATTGTACAATGTTCCCACAAGCTCTGAAAATCATGGAAAACCTGAAAAAACACAAAAAAGTTACATGCATGGAAAATCATGGAATTTGAACAAAACCTGAATAATTATGGAAACATCATGGAATTTTGTGATATAATTTGACGAAACCATCAGTAGCCAGAAAACTAGCTGTCAGACACACACAATTTGTGTGTCTGACAGCTAGTTTTCTGGCTACTGGGGTTTCAAGTTTTAATTATTTCAAAATGCATGCATGGTCTACAAGCATGCTTTTTTTTAAATACATTACTGTTGCTGCATTCCACATTTAGGCTTAGTGTAGTCAAGATACCGCTAAAGGGGAGGTTTTAGGCCATGCATAAAATAGTCATGGAAAATACATTGTTGATCCTGGAAAATCATGGAAAAATCATGGAATTGTGTTTTTAAATTTCTGTGGGAATCCTGACTGTACTAGCACTCTAAGTTTGGTATTGATGTTCATGTTTCCTTTCACGTACAGCTCAGTCCCGTTGTCAATCAATTTTCTGATAAGAAGGGTATTATGTTTGTCTATGGCATTATTCATACCATTTCCCGAGTTTTCAATTGTCAATTTTCACTTAAGATCAATCGAACATCTTTGTTTTTCCAATAGCATTAAATCACAATCTATCTGCCTATACGACAGGGCATAAATAAAATCCAAAGTAATAATTTGGCTCGATATTGATTCTTCCTAACAAGTATAATCCCATGTTCAATATAATGTAGGTACGACGATTTGAAGAAATGAAAATCACACGTGAAATTCGCTACTTAAAGACATTGGTAGGGTAAGGACCTGTTTACCCTTCGGAAGGTGGGTAGTGGGTTGCGGTGCTTGCAAGATAGGCCTAAAATCCTAAGGGAACATTGCCCGTTTTTAGGACGTCTGCGTTGCAGCGCCTTGTCGGTTCATATAATAGGTTAAAAAAGATAAAACTGTTTAAATAACTGTCAATATAAATGAGCCATGACATGAGATTTTCAACAATTTGGTATGTGCGACCAGCAAATGCTCAGACCAGCCTGCACAGACTGATCAGAGCATTTGCTATCCGCTTGAATATTCTACGACTGCTAAGCTACTGACTGAAAATAATTTGGAGCGTCTAAGCTTAACAGGAGGCTGCACCGGCTTTTCTGAGTCTACACTTGTCAAACTGCCACATTGTTGGAAATCACATGTCACGGCTCAATTTTCGGTAGCAGCTGAGCTGCCAATTGTCTTTTGTAACCTTTATACTGCTTTAAAGGGTTGTATTGATCCGAAGAATAACAAGGACGTTTTGACTTGGGGACGTTTTACTTTCAATTTCTTACGCAAGACCGCTATGCTAACAGTTTATTGTTATACAAGGTTAGCTTTTAAAAAGGCTTAGAACCATCGCATGGCGTTATACAGTCATTAAAGAAGAACTTTTATAGTGTTTTAATATTGCATTTGCTGAAGCCACTCTTTTCATTATTTCATGTGTTTCAAGTTCTGAGTATTTTTTTGTTTTAGTTAACGATTTGTACATAGGTGATCCATTGGAAGCAAATAAAACACAGGAAATATGCATATTCCAGTAAGACTCTGCTCATGATCATGAACACACTGAATAGTGGAAGAATTAATACCCTCCCCAGCAGTATGTATAGGTCATACAACTGTATTCCTCAATCGAAGTCAATGCACATAATGCCTAGGGGGCACATTGTAACTGACCCATCTACATTTAGTTATTTCGTCACTCTTAGCCAGGAATATCCGAAGGCTCCACGTTTGATCTGGATTCTAGTTCAGTGGCAAGGTCTCATTGGCATTTTCGTTTTAAGAAGCAATCTGGTATCCAAAGTGTATCAACATCGCTCACGCAATGGTGATCAATGGTGGAATTTTGGAAAAAAGGAGTTTGAGAAAGAACATTAAAAGACACTGCTGCTGGGGAGTTAGCAACTTGTTAATGGAACAGGCCCGAATCGAACACGCGCCCATGGAAGATCACTAACGTATATCACCATTGCTGACGCGATGGTGAATAAGCGGCAGGGCAAATTGACGCCTACTTTGTAAAAATCAAATTCGCAAACGAGTTTGCCTCGCGCTATAGGTAGCCCTACAGCTTCACTCCAGTTTGCTTCGCGCTATAGGTCAACCCTCGATATTTAGTACCCCACAGCGTATAAAAAGTAGCCTGAGCATGGCATAAAGGTTAGCGTAAAGCTCACCATTAGGGGGAGCGGAAAACATAAACAAACAATAACAAAACTCCTTGCCCCTCCAGGCGGAATTAAAAACTTACACTTTTAGGAACAGCGGGGGTGACACTGTGCAGACGAAATTGTCACGTCAATCCCCACAAGATTGAAACCTGCTTTAGAACATTTCCAAAATTCAAACTAACTAATGCCCCACACTTTTACTTAACGCAATATAGGCGTAGGATAAGGGCAGGATACAGCCCGAATTCCTTTTTTGAAGCCATTGTGGGTGCATAAAACTGGGTGTGCCGTGTGTGCTATATATGCCTAGTGCGCAGGGACCGCGGCACACCGTCACAATAACTGAAAAATGATGATGCATAAAGGTTAGGTACCGTCAAAAACTGAATTTGATGTGTGTTTTGCATGAACGTTATAATCTGAGGATGAAAATATAATATATTCCATTGAATAAATGTTTGTCTCAAGATGGGGGTTTTAAAATAGTCTAGAAGGAAAAATAATAAAGTTAAACCAAAAGGGGTGGCAGCTGAGCTGATTTTACTGGTTAATTAAACAAAATATCAATATGAGACCATAGAAGTAACCTAGAAACATGGTTTGTCAGGTAATTTCAAAACAGGCAGTATAAGAGTAAGTCAAATCTTCCAACATTCACTAATTACAGCCTTGGCGTCAAGCGATATAATATCTACAGGCCAATATTTGCCTTCTAAATTCAATGCGCTCTGTGCTCGGCGAACTTTGCATAAGCGGCAACACTTGTTCATTTAGATAAATATGAAAAATTTAAAAAGACCACGAATATTCAGTTTGAATGCTTTCAATAGCGATCAAATATAATTGTGATTCGACTCAAGAAAATGTCTCTTCCATATTGAACGGATAACGAAATACCGGATCAGCCATGTGCTGCTGCAGAGCACAAGGCTTGTCTGGGTATCCGACGATATGCACTGGCCGGGTAACTAATCTGTTAACATAAAAATTGCTGGATTGGACAACTTAATCCCGTATCGATGCCTTACATATGCTTAGAGGTCCATAGTAGAAAAGTCCTTTTCCACCATCGGAGATGAAAATAAAACATTGTGGTCTACTTTTTTGTTCAATAATATTAAAAGTATGGGCCTTGGTTGGTTTGATGTTTCTAATCATTGATACTTTAGTTGTTTTTATTCATTTGATTCTTCAAATATGCGTACGCTTCGAATGCAAGAAGCAATATGCAGATACCTACTAACTTCTTTGGTCGAACATTGGCACCTGTTAACCCTTAAAGCGCCAAGAAAAAAATGCATCTGAAAATGTCTTCTGCTGAAGTCGTCTGCTGCAAACAATTGTCTTACATTACAGACAAGTTAAGTATAGAAGCAAACAGCGTGGACCCAGAACAGACTGCTCCTATAGGAGCAGTCTGATCTGGGTCCACACTGTTTGCCATAGAGGCTTCTTAAACATTTCAGCAGACGAGAAAAGCAGACGACTTTTGTTGTGATTGGCGCTTTAAGGGTTAACAGTTAAAATTCAGCTTGTTTTGAAATGAATGAGGAGACCATATTATTTCCACTGCCATAGCATATTTATGCCGTAATTGGCGATAAACCTTTTTGAACGACCCTCCGACTTCTTATGTTTGTATGTTTGAAGAGTATATGTGGACGAGGCGTGCTAGGAATATGAGCTAGCTATCATTTTTACGAAGCTAGGTAGGAGCTTGCAAAGTTGGAAAAGCGTATAAATTTTCCTATTAAAAGCTGTTTTCTACCCTCATCTTGGAATTGCGGTCAGCCAAAACAAATTGAGCCTGTTCTAAATGGATGAGTGCAAAAGATGCGTGCTTAGAAAGAAAGCAATGACATAAAAAGAAAAGAGAAAATAAGAAGAAAAATGACTAAAAGAACCGGTTTCCATCCGCCACATCCCACCCACCTCTATTTTGCTGGAAAATAACAATATTGCACACGTGGACTTTATTGAAAAACGCTTATTAGAGGTTGGATTGTTTTATGCTAAAACATCACTTACACTGCATGTGCGCTTTAGTGAGGTCTGAAATAAAGTTGACAGTAAGTGCACTTCTTGTGCACCTTCATTTCCAAGGAATTAAAGCCATTGGTTACAAAAATGTAGCCAAGGGCTTTAATTCCTTGGTAATGAAGGAAAATGGTGGGTTGCAATTCCAAACAAGACCTTGTCGCAAGCAATACATATTCAAATGCAAGCCTTTAGTAAAGAGTGCGTTCCAAAAAAAAATATTATTTCTCAACTAAAACATATGTTGTGGGTACTCTCAATGAGACTGTTCTTTTGGGCACCCAAAACAAATGTTAAAACTGACGGATAAGAGAATATTAATAATTTTACGTTCAAATTTTTTGTTAAATCCTTTCATTGCCAAGATATTCGGCGAATTGTATAACACAATAGTGGAAAGAAGGATAGTACTTCTATTCAACATATATTTTCAAGGAATGCATATACAAAGTTTGATTGGAATTCACCGATTCATTGCAAGATAAATTTTGAGGCAAAAGTCCCATTTCCATGGTAAATTGAACTAAAAGGAAATTATTAGCAACGAATTTGCACGATTTGGCTGAACTTCATCTAATCCATCCACTGACAAAATTTGAGGTAAAAACAAATTTTTGACTTCTGCCAAGCCAAGGACCAGAACTTAAGTAAATGTATCAATGTCGCTTCAGCCTATAATGCATCAAACTGTCCGTGATCGGCGGCTGTTCATTTTAGACAATGGTTCGATATATTGTTGTTGATTCTTTGTTTATAGGTGCTCCTATTGTTTGTGTTTTTTATTTAGTTTGGTCCTTGTTTTGTAGTGCAGTACTCAGTGTCCTTTCTAGTTTTACAATAACCTCGCTGAGGAAGAGAGAGCTTGTTGTTTTACTTTAATTGTATTCTTGCTATCGTGTGGCTGTTCGTGTTATGTGCCTCTTCCTCGCGGTGCCATGGGTTGGTTCGGGCCTGTGATTATGGCATTTAATGGTCATAATTACTTGCTTTGGATCAGATGCCATACAGAGCTATTCATGTTTTTTTTTTTCAAAAGAGCAAACGAAAACACATGGAACATATAAAACATCTTTAATAAATCTAATAAATCTCTGTATTCATTAATAAATGCACATTAAACATAAATGCATGTCGAAAAGACGATTAATGACAGCCGCCCCACGTCAAAAGATGTGGCACGAACTAAACAAATGAACAAAATTGCAAACATATTGACGAACACAAAGGCTCGACCAATATGCACTCAAAACAAGCAAAGCAAACAAAACAGAAGGGACCAAAAGTCCATTGCTTCAACCCATCGCTTGCTAAGAAAAATTGCATCTGAAAATGTTGTCTGCTTAAGTTGTCTGTTGCACGAAAATGCTTGCATCAAGGACTAATTTCGGCATACAGACAAACAGTGTCGACCCATATCAGACTGCTCCTAGAGGATCAGTCTGATCTTGGTCCACACTGTTTGCTACATAGACGTTTTAAATGGATTAGCAGACGAGTTGACGACAGTTAGTCACGATTAGCAGCCTAAGAGTTCAGACACTGAGACCACTTCTGCCAGGGCTTTTAAAAGTTGTGTGCCTCAAAAGTTGTATGATTCTCATGAAATATCATGCCTTATTTGTTATTTTTGTTTAAAAAAAAAACAGCAAAATTTAACATTGTCGTCTGCTGCAAATTATAGGTGGCGCTTTATGGGTTAATGAAAACCGTGCCATTAGGCAAGTGGCCATGGATTGGTCAAACATGACGAAATTCCAGTAAAGAGATTTTTCTTGTCATTCCACCAATGTACCCAAAAGAACCATCTCAGCAAGACGTTTCTTTTGAGAACCCACAGCATATGATTGGTCAATAAGAAATATACGTAATATGAAACCTGCCCTCTTTAATAAAATTAGTCATATATTAGTAAATAGTGAAATTCCAAGGTAAAAAGTGAACATTGAAATTCCAAGGTAAAATAGTGAAATTCCAAGGGTATAGATCTGCCCAGTGACTAACACCGGGAACTGTCCATTTAGACATAGGTCAGCCGAAAAAGCCAGATTATCATCCAAAGCAGATTGAGACTCTATAAATTTTATAAATTGGAAATGCACAATCGAAATGCTGGCTGTGGCAGATTGCTGTATTCGACTTTTAAAATAAGCACATATGGGCCTCGACGCGAGAAAACCTGTCTTCGGGGGTCTGGGAACAACAAAGGCGCAGACCAGCCTGCGTATCCGCGCAGACTGATTAGCGCCTTTGTTATTCGCTTTTTGGAAAGTATCATACGTAAACGTGCTTCCGGTGAAATTTAAATTTTCTAGCTTGTCTCTATAGCTGAGATGGCTGGCTTGAACCTCACTTTGAAGACAGGTTTTTTTCTCGAGACGATTCCCAATAATTTATGATCTTATAAGGACTGCTGAGGGTTTTTCCGTGTAACTGTTATACCAGCTTCTGGTTCCCAGTCAGTCCAGTCGTGCATTTATTGATACTATAGATTCGTCATGTGGATAAAAGCAGCGTAGATTCGGATCAGCTGGCCTGGATCTGCACTGTTTCAAAACTGTATTAAACTGTTGAAGAGTTACAAATATATGCATACGGAACGCTTATCAAGGCGAACATGGTAATTTAATCAAACATAGCAAGGGGTAACCACTCTTGTGACACTTTCCAATTCGGTTCAATGATGAGACTTAAAACGTACATGATTTTTCTAATGTATAACATAGATGAAACATATAAAGCAAGGATTAAAATGCATTTGGTGACTGAAATATTCGATCAAATTAAATACGATGAAATGTTTACCCATAAAACCCATAGCTTAACCCATTATCAGGTTGCGGTGACATGGACAGAAAAGGGAACTCTCAGAATATTTACCATTAAATCCGAAATGATTGATTTTTGCAAATGTATGATACAACCTAAAGCAGTACTAATATTAAATGCCGTATTTGACTTCGCAATTTGCTGAGATTACAAGAATGAAATGCACATTACTGCCATGAATAATTCAATTTTGTCGATTTTAAAAAAATATATACACATTTATTTAAATCTTTTACCTGTCACAAGTGTTTTTATTTGCCAAAGAATATCCTGTTTGTACAGGCAATTCGAATTTTGTACGAAATGAAGAAACTGGAAAACAGAAATTGATTTTATTTGCCTCAAGTGTTGATAAAACTGCCAAAGAATATTCAGTTTGTACAGACAATTCGATTTTTGTACGAAATGAAGAAACTGAAAGGTTTCCAGTTGTAAAAAGAATCGAACGTCAGTTCGATTTTGAATATATAACAGTAGGACGAACAACTCAGTGTTGCCTTCAGGGTACAAAGATACCATATAATACATTATATTTGTAGCATGTATATCAAATTCAAACTGGTGTTTCACAAAGAAAACAAAACTCAATAGATTTCGTTAGTTTTGTGTATCCCGAAATTTCGACGAAATTCTTTTCTTTAGTTTATAATCATTTCGTGGGTAAAAGTTTGGACCTGCCCATAATAAAATGGTACTCATCGCATAGTCATGATGATAGGCTTGATATTGACCCTTTGTCTGCACATCAGCAAATGCTCAGACAAGACTGCGCATGTACGTAAGCTCGTCCGAGCCTTCGCTGCTCGCATATGTGATTAATACCAAGTTTTCATGTGCAGGCTGGTATGTTTTCTGAAATAAATAAATAAAAAATAAATTCTAAATGCAATTTTGGTGATCTATTGATTGATTGAGTTAAGGCTTAATCCCAGTCAACAATATTTCAGTCATGTCGGACTCCTCCCAAAGAGAAGGAGACAGAATGGAAGAATGGGATAGACTGAAAAGGCCCCGACCCCACCCAAATTTGCCTCAAGTAAAGCAAATTTCATCCTGCAAACAAACCAAATTTGACAGGGCCATCTGTCTGAAAGCTGCAGCAGAGAGTGCACCACCCCACCACCCACTTGGTGGTCGATTAAAATGTGAGGTTTTGTATGTCAGTAAAATAATCTAAACAAAATGTAATCACAGACTAGCTTATAAAATGCATGATCTTTTTCATGTCGTCATTCTATTGAATCTAGCTTCAAAATTCATTCATTCTGATTCATTCATTCATCCTTTCATTCTTTTATTCATTCATTATTCATTTATTCCGATTCATTCTTACATGTTTTGCTGGAGATATGGGCGTTAGTTCCAATCTTCAATATAACTGCTTATATGGATATTTAACAAAGGTAATTGCCTAACTTAAATATGTCTATAAACGCTTTAACGTATACTCGTAGAGAGTCGTTATAATTGTTGCCTTCATTTATAGCTCTATAATTGTACACTGCTTTTTGTACAAAATAATAATTGCTGTTTTACGTTCAAAAGAGAATTTAAAAATGACAAGCTTAGATAAAGCAGAGAATACACTAATACGACACACTGAAAGCGATTCGAGTATAATATAGGCTCATGCAAAATCATCAAAAGTCAAAATAACAATATGAAATTCAAAAATCAAAAGTCGAAATTTGGAGATTCGAGTAAAATGGCGGGATGTCAAGTCGAAATTCCGCTACCAACTCTCGAGATTAGGTCGCATTTAAGCGATGACAAGTTGAAATTTTGACATTTATTTTCGATATATAAACTTGTCTTAATTTTTCAGAACCGCCGTTGCTACCGTATCTTAAAGGAAAACGCTCACCAAATAATAAATGATCTTTAAAAGACAGAATTTGTCTATTAAATTAGTTTACTGCAAATTATATCAAAAATATCAGGAAATAAAGAAATTTGCATTAGAAGATTCCATCATTTCTTTAATGGTCGAAATTATGACGTCATTACCTCCTAATAAAATATGCAAAAAATGAAAAAATGAGATTTGAAAAATAATTTTCATTCTAGTTTGATGTAAATGCCTAACATAACATTAAATGACCATTTATACAAGAAATATATGCTAAAATATCTTAACAAGATTTAATGCATTACTTTAGCATCTCAATATATATTCAAAATGGTGGCTGTTACAGGCTGGCTTGTTATGAAAACTTTATTTATTAATAACTTTCTTATCTCTCATCCGATTTTGACCAAGTTTGCACTAAAATTGTTTGTGTGTAAAGCGTGTCTTTTTAGACACAATTATCTTTTGATGTGCGTTTTCCTTTAACCCTTTGAAGTACAAACTAAATTAGCACTGCACTCTCTGTTATTTGTTGCATTAAATCTGCATATCCGTTTCTGCGTAACAAGTGGTCAGGTCATTTTTTTCACAATCAGTACAAAACACTGAAGTTTACATATACCATTGCAAAACAAAACTCCGTCTCAAATAAAACTGTCTGTAAAAAGTGTATCCTGTACAGACCTCGAACATATTAATCTTATGGACAATCTATCATCTATATATCGACACATAATAATCAAACGTCATTAAGAGAACAACCAAACAAGAAACTGTCGAAACCGATAACTGGCATAAATCGTTGTGAAAACACCAATCCAACATTGTTCCGTGGCATCAACGTTGTTGCAACATTGTTAACACGCCTTGACGCTCCTTATTTAATTATACCCCATATTCTATTCATCTATAACCCGTAGTCGACTTGGATCCAATGTACTGGGTTCTGGAGATTGTTCGTTTGAATGTGGTTCTTCGACATTTACGGGTGGAGCATTCTTATAATTGGCCGCTCTACTCTGTCTACCAGCCCCAGACTCTTTCGCAGTTTTAGAACTTCTCGCTTCGTCAGCAAACTTTTTTGAGGATGCGGAACTATTTATAGATTCACTACTCGATTCGAACGATGCATCCACAGAACCCATTTTACCGCCTTGCGAGGCCATTTGCGAGATTTTGCGAGACTTGGATTGTGACGGAACTGGTGGCTTGCCTTTTATTCCTGTACCCAAGGTTTCCTGTGTTCCTTGTCGAGAAACAGCACTCTTACCCCTCACCTTTCTGCCCCTATCCTCATCCAGAGCATGTTCCGATGTAGCTGGGGTTAATGGTTTGTCTAAATTTGGCAGATATGCTTCTGGGTTGTATGTGACTGAGTCCCTATAAGACGGGGTACATTGATACTGGAAATGAACATACAATCGTTTCAGCTCTGTACGCCAGCTTGAAGATGATTCCTGGTTCTCCTTAAGCACTTCTGAGCGTCTGACAAACGCTGATTTAGCACGTGGACGCTTATTGTACATACTCTGGGGGCTACTTGTTACTTCATCAACGGTTGGAGTTAAATGAAACAGATATTCAGGATTGTTTCTAAAATCAGACATACTCGCACAGAATATGAGATTTTTCTTGTTCTTCTCATAGGGAGGAAGTTCTATGTCCGCCTCCTTCCGGCTATATCGGTGTGCGTCATAGCTATAAATAGTTGGAGAACGTCTGTAAGAATACTCGGTCTGAGTCAACATGCTAGACTTTGAACTTCTGTGAGACAAGATGGACGACCTTGGTCGGCTCATGGTTGACCGCGGTCTACTTAATGTCCTTCTTGAGCTTCTAAACTCAGAATCCATTTCAAAATCGACTGGCCTAAGTTCCAATGGTATATTAGCTTCAATATGTCCTACTTCGCTCAAAACTACTGGGTTTTCTATGATTCGTATACATTTTCTGTTGTTGTATTTGTAAGCTTCTTCTAAAGCAGTAAATCCATCGTTGTTCTGTTTATCAAAATTTATTCTATATTTAACATAAGCTTGCACTATCATTCGCACTATCACTGAGTTGCCTGCTTTCACTGCATAGTGTAGTGCCGTGTTTCCTTGTCTGTCACCTTGAATGAGATCAAAATCAATGGCTTTAAGAAACACTCTCACTAAATCAACACGCTCGTATATACACGCATAATGAAATGCGTTAAGTCCATATATATCACGAAAATACAACTTGGCGCCATTTTCTATCAGCATTCTACATATGCCTACGCCCCAGACATCTGGCTCTAAAAACGAACAAAGAATCAACGCCGTCCGTCTTTCAGAATCTCTCTGGTCCAAGTTATCCCCGCGATCAATTAGAAACCGTACTTGTTGAAAATATCCACTCTTGATAGTATCTATTAAATTCATTGGAACGTTTTTATTTCTTGTCTTCATTTTGGCTTATGTTTCAGTTTTATAAGTTCCTATTAGTTAAAATGAACAGATAAATTAGTGATGTTATTCAACTTGGACTTTCTTTTAGATTCCACACTTTGTAATCCTTTGCATTTTTACAGCCATCGTATCTGTCTCTAGGGTTGATACATCCTTTTTCTTCTTTATTCTCTCTCTATTTACTTCATCAGTTTAGCCACGGAATTTTACATATCCAACTCTCTTGTTTTGTTCACTTAAGCTAAATCCATTGTTGGGTAAATCTGTCCAATGTTCTTCACCTATTTTTACCTGAAATGGAAAATGGATCACAAGGTTAAGAAGGCCAAACAAAACAATCTTGCGTTTCATTAATCAGATTATACATGGTCTTCTAGTCTCACTGGATAGACCAGCATGATCGAGTTAATCCATATTATCATGGATACCCATCAACAGGTACTTTGGCAAACAGTGAAGACCCAAGATGAAATGCCGCATTATGCGACATTTCATCAGGGTCTGCATTGTTTGCTTGTATAAAACAATCATCAGAAATAAACCAACATTTAGATAGTTTGACCTGTGATCCCTTTAAATGCAAAATGGAAAAAAAACTTTTGCTAATATGTATAGGAAACATTGTTTCACACAGATGCTTCAAATAGTACTATCTCATGGAATTATCAGGTTATACATAAAAATAGACCAAAAGTAATTGCAAAAAAATCCATAGACTTTAATGCATTTTCATGTTTGCAAAAATATCTTAATTGGGTGATATCGAGATTAAATAGCATTTACTTTGTAATTGTTGAAAGCTAATGACAGATGCGCGCACTGTACAATTTTGATGAAATTCCGACTTCGCACTTTTCAAATATATACTACAGTTTAATTTTTTTATAAAAAATTGAAACTGCCATTGGCTGTCCAAAAATTGTCAAAAAATTGTTGCAAATTGTTAAAATCTCTGCAACTTTAAAATGCATAGATGAAATTTAATGAAACCGAAAAAGAATATTGCCTGATGCATTTACTTTTCATATGCCACCAAAAGCACAATACTATGTTGGCTAGCTGTGGCGTAGTAAATTCTCTTGCAATCATGAAATACACCGAGGTCTATGGAATTTCTGATGCGGAGTTACTATAATAAGCGAGGTATGTTTTCTCCGTATTTGTTTTAAGACTTATGACCGTATTCAGTCCCTTATTTTGTATGTCTTACGGATTGAGTTTAACCTTTCTTTTCTAAAATCCTCTTATGTTTGAGGTTTACACAACCACTAAAGTAATGTCAAATAGAATTAATACTTCTCAAACATATGCTCGCTTTCTGAAAGAATTTTTAGCATAATACAGTAGAATATACAAGGTTAAATGACTTTTAATTAACCCTTTGCCTATTAGTGTCGTCTGCTGATAACCTTTGCTAACAATTGGGATCCAGATCAGGACCGACAACACGTCGGGCCTGACATGGATCCAAACTGTCCATAGTGTTCCTTTAAGAGTTTTTCGAAAAAGTTTATTTTGAAGAAGAAAAAAATAATCAACAGGCGACAAAAAAGCATGCAGAGTTGACTTAGGCCTTGTTTATCTCATTTCTTAAGCCAAATCGCCTGTCAAAACTATTTTATTTCATATTTATTCGACAAGCTTGCTCTTCAAATAAAGTCCATGGCATACCGTTGTAAGCACTATATGTATGACTGGTTCTGAACTGCATAGACGATTAGCTTGTTCAGCCCTGTTAATACCCATTTTTCTGATTACCAGAAAAGTTTAATCAGCAGAATAAAGAAGTTTATGTATTTTTCAATAAAATATCGCTGGCGATATTTTATTGAAACATGCATAAACTTCATTTATAACCGTTTGTTTTGCTGCAATCACACTTATTATTGTATTAGTATGGTTTCTATGACGTTAGCGTCACGTTATGTAACATCAGCGTCACGCCATCAAAGTAGATCTTCGTTGTACATCCGAGGTCTGATTCCACAGTATTGACCAAAGCAGTTCCAATTGGCTTTATGGGTGTTTATTCAATAGTACTGCCTACATGGAATTTCGAGTACGCTTTACAATTGCAAAATACAAAACGAGATATGTATTCACTGTTTGAGACATCTCAGAAGTTTATCAATGCTTTTTGTATTTCATGAAACACTGGCGTTAAACTTGATCAAAACCATGTTCAGATCTGTCCACGCATTTTGGTTTATCTCCAGTATAGAATAGTATGGAATTGCTAATCAAATGCTAGTCCCACAGCAGAAGCGACCAATAACCGCGTATGGTCGTTTGATAGCAGATAAAATTCGTAAAGAATAAGTTTCTGAGTACCATGAAACTAATCCAGCGAGTGGGCATAAAAAGACACACATTTTTTATCTCACTTTACATGGTATGGCCACTTTTCTTGAACACAGTTTTGGCCCCTGGTTGCAATATGTATTGTATCAGTAACTGGCGCGCTTTTGAACCGATGTTAACGAAATGGTCCCATCACTTGTAATCTTTCTGAAATTGATAAGTATTACTTTGTGTTGTTGTTGTTGTTGTTGTTGTTGTTGTTGTTGTTGTTGTTGTTGTAGGTTTTCTCTATTTCTAGAGGATCCGTTGTTCTCCCAGATTATTCTATTAATTCTCATAATAAACAGTCTCAAAGAAACTGAGTCTGATATGAAGGATCCTTTTTTTTCAAGATTATTTTTGGGTGTTATAGTACGTTACACCAATTCCATTCATGTGTGACCCGGGACACTTTATTTGGTTACCATGTATTTCCCAATTCCAAACTTTTTATATAGTTTCGGTTTGGTTATTGTTACAGTTTTCTAAATTCCAAATTATGAAAATAATCAGAGTAAGAAAGCAGGCAAAGATCAGGAATCAATGCAATCAAGTACCACACCTGACCCAGGACACCATTTGGGAAACTGACAAAAACACAAGAAAACATCACATACAAGAAAGCCAAGAGATTAGCCCTTCCCAGCAGTTGACCACAATGCCGCAACAAACCCACAAGACAGCACGACAGACACGAAACACAAACAACAAAAAGGAATCACAAAAGAAGCACGAAACACAAACAGCAAAAAGGACCAACAGACGTATAATTCGTCATTTAACACTTAATAGTTCTATATTTTGTGAATGGCTTATTAAGATATGGGCAAAAATCTTTTTATTGTCTTTATTGAAACATGTTCAAATACTTAAAACTTCTTATAATGTCTATAGTATGGGCAAAAACAAAAAACTCCTCAAATGTCTATATTGAAATATGGGCAAAAAGATAAAATAAAATAAATATTCCTTACGATGTCTTTTATGAAACATGGACAACAACGTTAAATTCCTTACAATGATTATATTGAAATATTGGCAAAAGTATAAAACTCCTTACAATGGCTATACTACACATGAGCAAAACATAACATTCCTATATTGATATATATGCAAAAGTATAAAATCTTTATATTGTCTTTTTTGAAACATGCATAAATACTCAAAACTTCTTATAATGTCTATATTGAAATATGGACAAAAAGATAAAATTCCCTACGATGTCTATAATGAAACATGGACAACAACGGTGAATTCTTTACAATGTCTATATTGAAATATGGGCAAAAGCATGTAACTCCTTACAATGGCTATAATGCACATGAACAAAAACAGAATCTTAATTTAAACATGGGCAAAACATACAACTCCTCACACTGTTAGGATTGAAATATGGACAAAAACATCAATTGCTTTACAATGTCTATATTTAAACATGGACAAACACAATGCCTGTATTGAAATATGGGCCAAAAATAAAGTACCTTACAATGTATATATTTAAACATGAGCACAAACATATATTCCTTATAATAGCTATACTATATTTATACATGGGCAGAACATAAATCTCTACAACATATGTATTGAAACATAAAATTCCTTACAATATATAAAATAAAATAAGAACTAACGCATAAAATGTCTATCGAAAGATGGGCAAAACCATCATTCCTTGCAATGACTGTATTGAAATATTGGCAAAATCTATTCCTTGCAATGTCTGTATTGAAATATTGGCAAAAGTCATTCCTTGCAATGTCTGTATTGAAATATTGGCAAAAGTCATTCCTTGCAATGTCTGTATTGAAATATTGGCAAAACTCATTCCTTGCGAACTTTGGCAAAAGTCATTCCTTGCAATGTCTGTATTGAAATATTGGCAAAACTCATTCCTTGCGAACTTTGGCAAAAGTCATTCGTTGCAATGTCTGTATTGAAAATTCCTTGCAATGACTGTATTGAGATATTGGCAAAACTCATTACTTGCAATGACTGTATTGAACTATTGGCAAAAGTCATTCCTTGCAATGTCTGTATTGAAATATTGGCAAAACACATTCCTTGCAATGTCTGTATTGAAATATAGGTAAAACTCATTCCTTGCAATGTCTGTATTGAAACGAAGACAAACATATGAAATTCCTCACGATGTCTGTATTGAAATATGGGCAAAATCATGAAATTCCTTATAATTTCTGTTTTGAAACAACGACAAACACATAAAATTGCTTTCAATGTCTATATTGAAATATAGGCAAGACATAAAATTCCTTATAAGTTCTATATTGAAACAAAGACAAACACATACAATTGCTTAAAATGTATGTCTATAATAAAATATGGACAGAAATATAAAACTCCTTACAATTTCTATATTCATACATACGTAAAATTGCTTATATACGAAACGCTACGATAGCTCTACATATTGTACTTGAGATCTGCGACTTTTTTCTCATCCATGAAAGTGACTTATTTCAACCACAGAAAAGACCATAATACAGGAGTTGTTTTAACTACAGTGTAGACATATTCAGAAGAACTATTTGACAGTCATCGATTGTGTTTTCTGATTTATGATATCCATGGCACTATTTTTTTCAAACTCGATGGCGACAGGATAAACAGCTCCGTGCCAATGACGACGTAACTATATTTCTCAACTCTCTTTCAGCATAGTAAAACTCAAAATAAATAACTTAATTGCTCTTATTATAGATATAATAAAAATTGTTGGTGGATAAATAAATACGACTTACATTATATTATCCAATTTTAATGTAACAGAGATGAAAACATCCAGAGAACAAAAAACACTAAGACTTCGAAAATGAGCAGAAGGAAGCATAAAATCCAGTTTACTATCAATTTCAATGTTATCCCTGCTCGCACAATAACAGTCTTGTTTATCTCTACAGTGTACACAGTATTGCTTATCGACAACGTATTTAACCATTAAACTGCTGCTGAAATTATCACCAGACGATGTATTGACTATGAATAGTTTCGACCTAAAATATAGGGCTTGTCATTTGATGCAAATTGTCATGTTATGGCAATTTGCATCAAATGTCAAACCCTATATTTTAGCTAACAAAAATAAGATATGAGGAACAAAAATATCACAAATTATTGATATGAGCAGGTAGTAATATTAAAAATGTTCATGCCAAAACTTGTCATCTCAACTAAGCCCTTTTACCTGTTTAAGTGATCTATTCAAAATGGTTTGTATAAACTCTGTGTGAATTTACTTTCCCATTCAAGTGTCCAATACTGATATGACTAGGTATTGGGTAGGTTTTGATGCGATCAGAAAATTACGGTGAAAATATTTTCAAAAAACCGATTGTTAACGCCAGAATTGCTGCCCGATCGAACTTTTGACAGTTCATCGATATTATACAGCTCGTCGTGAAAGCAAATAATTTATTACTTTGGTAGTGTTGTGTTCTTTTTTATTTTTATTTTATTTTTTCGTTATTTCTGGGTCTGGCTGGGGTTAAACGATTACCGATAATTGGACTTATTTTTAGTGATAAGCGATTAAAGGCCATATCTTTTCCGTGTTAAGCTCTTCAAGTGGCTTAGAATATAGCGAATAAAAAAAATAATATAAAAAGTAATGCTGAAGTCCACGACCCCCCCCCCCCCTCCTCCCGCTACATTATCTTAAAACACCTGAACTGCTAATGTGACATCTGCAAAAATAGTAATTGAAACATAAAAAAAAGTATTTAAAGAATTGAATTTCAGTGACTCTTGGGCTTATCATTGTCAAAATATATTGGGTTTCATGCTGTTGCTGTCATGTTGCTGTTTGTGTTTTGTGTCTCTGCCCCACGGTGTCATGGGTTGGTCTGCGGTGTGTGGATGTGGCATTTCCTGACCCCGAGGTTATAAATTATGAGCGCATTCTCAAACTCAAAATAAAGAGCTATGATTGGCTGCTTGCGGACACGTGTCCGCAAGCAGCCAATCATTGCGCTTTATTTTGAGTTTGAGAATGTAACCTCGTGGCATGGTCATACTAACATACATTTTCAGTGAGGATTGTAACAGAGACTTTTTCTCTTTGGCACAAATAAAAACTGATATTCTACGTTAGAGTCACCAGGACTAAATTACTTTCTTGGTAGGTGTGATGCAGCGCATTTGTTATTGACGTTCCTGGAAACAATTTTTAACTGAGTACCACCCTTTCGAACTATAGGTTTGGTTTGTTTTCAGGTGACGTTTCGCGTTTGCTTATTACATTATAATATATTATATTTATATAGGCAATAATGGCAGTTTTCATATCAAAAGGCTGATATCTATCTTCATAGGGGAGCGAAATTATCGCATTATTTGCAATGAAATTTACAATGATTCGTGTGCTTGTAAAGATAACTATTCACTTCATATTGACACGCTATACCAAAATAGAGATTCCTTTAAGAAAATATTGGAAAGAATAGATGAAATATCTTTATTCGAACACTTCGTTTATTTAAAGATATACATTGTGAATACAGTAAAACCTTGAAAATTCGAACTTCGATTTTTCGAAATACTCGCTAATTCGAAATAAATTTGGGACACTCTGAATTCAGAGGATATTACCTATTCATGATCTGGTATAATAAATGTCTATAATAACATGTTTTCGGTGCATGAAAGAAATGTCGCTTTTTTACGTTTCTTTTTATACGCGACCAAAACTTATGTTTGATAGAGAGAGAACAACTGATAATGATTATTTTTGGAGGTTATATATTTTATGCCTACCTCCCGATAATTCGAACTACTGATAATTCGAAAATAAAAATCTCTAGATTCGACTGTATATCGCTTCTCACAATTAAGTAAATACATTTGAGCCGAAACTGAAACTGATAGTTTTATATTTCCTGGAAACCATAGAAACTGATAGTTTTATATTTCCTGGAACCCATAGAAACTGAAAGTTTTATATTTCATGGAACCCATAGAAACTGATAGTTTAATAATTCATGGAAACCATAGAAACTGATTTATATTTCATGGAAATCATATAAATTGATAGTTAAATATTTCATGGAAACAATAGAAACTGATAGTTTTATATTTCATGGAAACCATAGAAACTGCTTGTTTTATGTTTCCTGGAAACCATAGAAACTGATAGTTTTATATTTCCTGGTAACCATAGAAACTGATAGTTTTATATATCAAATTCCAGCTAATAGCAGAAAAATGAAATACTTTGAAACTTCATTTTTGGCCAAGATCACATGATGTAAACATTGGCTATGATCTGTTCTGCAGAGCTTGGCCATAATGTACATTGTATCTGACAGAGCGAACCTATATGTTTCTACAAATAAGCCATAATTTGATGTTCCATAATTACAAGAATCCGGACCCTAACTAACAAAAATACTGACTGGTTCGAGTATGACATAGTCATCTCTGCTTTGTTGTCTGACTTAGTCAATGTCATACGCTATATCCTGCTTATGATACTCGCGGTTGTATAGCTGATATGTCAATTCTTTTGCTCTCAACTCGAAAGTGTTGGAAAAGTATTAAGAGCAAGGGTGTATAGAATATTCTTGCAACAGTGTTTTGGGTTGCAACTGGTAGGTAGAAGATACTGGTGTGTATCTGTTGGTTCTGCGTAAACAAATATATGTGCATAATCTATCTTCAACAAAGGTGGGGTCAAGAAAAAAACGTGCTCATATTCCATACCTCAGCTACAGACCATATCTCAAGACGATCCGCGAACATGTATTACTGCTATCATCTTTGCCCCCATCGCTGCTCCCTACAAGAAGTGCTGACAATTGCTACATTTAAGAACAGGCATGGTCTGAGGACAAAACTGTAGATATATTTTGGGCCTCGTCGAGAGAAAACATGTCTTCGGGGTTTCCGACAAAGCGAGTTTCAAACCAGTCTCCTCAGCTACAGAGACTAGCTAGAAAATTGAAATTTCACCTGTATTTAGTTAACATGAGATAAAGTTTCTTAAAAGCGAATAACAAAGGCGCTGATCAGCTTGCGCGGATGCGCAGGCTGCTCTACGCCTGTGTTGTTCGCAAACCCCCGAAGACAGGTTTTCTCGCGTTGAGGCCATTTTAAAGGTGGAAAACTGGGATAATACATGTTACTCAACTCATACTGAATACTCGTACCTCTTTTACGAACGTTTTGACCTCCATGCTTAGTTCCAGTTCGATTTTCCATTGTGTTGCTGTTGACACGGGAGTCATGTCAATATAAACAGCTCACTAACTCGATCAGAACTATATTTGCTGGAAAACTTCTCTCCAGTATATGATTTAAACCAACCTGCTATGCTACAGAGACTAGCTAGATTCCTTAATACTTTAAATGCTGAATAGCAAGTTAACTTTCCAGAATCGAATAATTAAGGTGCAGCAATGGGGAAGCCAAAACGCTGAAAACGTTACGCACATCAAGGGGAGACTACTATATCAATCAGTGATTTTTTTCAATAGGAACTTCTTTTAAAGGAAAGAATTAGCTTCCAGAGGCAGCGAATTCTTTCCTTTAAGAGCATTTTCTTATTGTACGGAAAATCGCTTTAACCTCATTAGGTGACTGCCCTTCAATGTTACAATTTTTATAATGCACATGCGTAAATGCGTAATGGTAGCTACGCCAATGTGCAGCTCAGACTGCACATATTTTGTCTAGGCGTTACTTATACGAGCCAGTGAATGAGATAATGCCACTCGCAGTCTCGTCAGAGCCTCTGCTGCTTGCGCATACAAATAATGATAATAAGTGAAGGTTTAGATGTACAGTAGAACCTTGTAAATTCGAATTCATCGGAACTAGATGTTTTATTTCGAGTTATCAGTAGTTCGAATAATAGGAAGGAAAACATAAAATATATAACCCCCAAAATAAGTATGATCAGTGTGTGTGTTTTCAATCAAACATAAGTTAAACTGTTTTGGGTGCGTTCTTTTAGGCACTCAAAACAGTTATTAAAATAGATCATCTCTGAATTCAGCGTGTCCCAAATTTATTTCGAATTAGTGAGTATTTCGAAAAATCGAAATTCGAATTTTCGAGGTTTTACTGTATTCCCACGGGATGCTAAATGTATGGTTTTGCGTATATGCGATATGTAGCCTACCATTATTTCGCGGGTTGGCCATTCGCTGTGTTGGTTAGTATGGGTTGTTTATATGGTGGCATCGATTTGCCATAGTGATAGTGATTTTCACGCTCATGGCTTAAGACGACAATGAATAATCCGTAAAAATTAATTCTCTTTGAAAATATTAGATAATGAGAGTGAACACAGAGGGACTTCACAGCAAAAATCCAATTGGAAATCTTCAGCTAAATCAGTGCAACCAGCCCAGCAGGTACACGACTTTAAAACAACATTAAATCAACGTCGATGCGACGTCATGACATCGCATTGACGTCGATAGGACGTTGTTTTGACGTCATGTGCCGGCTGGGAGGCCAGTTTTACAGTAGATTCTGATTAATTATCATTTAGGATAACAACTGTTTGAAAATAAATATCGGTTTAAAACTGCTCTTTTTAGCGAACTGACTGCAAAGTCGTTAACAAAAATCATCTGCTTTTCTGTCTGATTATCAACAACGGTGTGCTCTTTGATGGTCATTAATCAAGCAGTTCGTGACCACGAGTCCCAAACATCCTGGACCTTAAAGTGCCACATGCTGTTGCTGCATCAAGCTAAGAAACCAAACAGGCTTATTATTTTCCAACACACCAAACCAAACCTTAGTTTCCACAAAAATGATAAAAAAAATCATCAAAATGCTCTCTACTTAGATCGTGATCGGTGCTTTTGCTGATAAAAAATATTCGATACCTACCTTCAAATTTTTAATCTGTAAAATCCGAAATCTAAACAGTTTAACTGTAGTTTTAGTATCTATAAACTACCCAGTAATTGACAATTTTAAGTGTTCTTCAGGGTTATATTGTGCAGGTATCTATGGCCTAACTGATAAGTGAGTGTTTTGCCTTCCGGTTTGTTTCGATTGATTAATTTATATGGCAAAATATCATTTTGACCCAGACAAATAGCATTTTTATCTATTCCCTTGACGCAATTTAAAAAAAAGTGAAAAAGCTATCAGTTAAAAAAGGTTGACTCTCACATTAAAACAGACGACTTAATTTAGCCATAACGACTGGAAGGTACCAGAATGTTCGAGAATTATCAACACCCCGTTATTCACATAAACAATTCTGATCAAAATACGATTGATGGAAAAATACATCGATCTGGAACTCTTCGTCCTTCCTAAGAAGATCATACAATTTGCTGTGGATGTTATGAATGTGGTATTTATATAGGTGTGTCCTAATTTCTCTTCCTCACAGTGCAATGACTTGTTCTGCAATCTGTGGTAACTGAATTTCCAAGTCATTCTCAATTATAGTTGGAAGTATTATAGCCAATTATATGTAAGAATTGTATGAATATATTGAAGAATTGTATGCAGTTGGTTTGAATTAGGGAGATGTCCTTTAAACATTGTTTTTCTATTTTCACTCCAAGTGGCCTTTTCACTCACCATTACCGAGGTCGTACCAAGCTGCTAGGCAACTTCTAAAGAATGTATGAATGGAAATAATTTGTGTGAAATCGTTTTGAATTTTGAACCACAATTCAGAGAAAGGTGTTGTAAGCGTTTCAAATTTTAGATATGTTGACAATGTATGGTTTCCTCTTTTGTTCAACAGAGCAGAATCGTTTGAACAATATTTAGGTAGAGGGCTTCGTAATAATAATAGGACACAATTGTGGGCAATCATTTTGAGTTAGATTAAGCGATGTAGGAAAAGATTTTGTTTAAATAGTTTTACTTTGATGATCATCAAAGCGAGAAGTGAGTATGATCATGAAATATCACAATCACACACTGCAGACCACCCCACGGCACAGTGAGGAAGAGCCACACAAGATTTATAGTAACAATACATCTGTAAGATAATAATTGCAAAGCAACCAGCTTTCTCTTCCTGTTCAAGATGATTGCAAAACTAGAATGGGCACAACGTAATGCATAACAAAACAAAGACAAACACGTGATAGTGTAACAGAGTTATGGCCTATGACTCATGTCAGAATTTCTTTAATATTTATTCTACGCTTAGATATATAAATTCTAATAATTGTTCCCATTTTAATATTTATGAGGACATATGCCATGCTCAGAACTTTTTTCATTATTTGCTTTAAAAAAAGGTCCTATACCCGCGCTTGCACAGGTCTTTTCCTAGTCAAATTAAAATTAATAACATGCTTGCCAATCAATAATTATAAATATAAATAGTATAGCTGACCTTTTTATATCATCTTCAGACAATGGACACCTATTACCTTTTCATTTTTCATTTATTGAATTTGTGAGATATTGAATAAACCGACATAATATACTTCAACTTATGAAAACAGCATAAATCATATTTTTATGTCGTATTATATTTCAATGGTTCTGTAATTTTCGGAAGAATGGATTCGTGGAGAAGATATAAATATATAATTACGAGGGCCAGCACATGAGAGATTGTTATTTATCGCCTAGTCGAGCAGCGAAGACTCGTGGGAGCCTCCAATTTCGAAAGGCCACTCAAGCGTTTTCGCTGCTTGACCATATGAGCCAAGACATGAGATTTCCAACAATGTGGTAGGTGAGACCAGCAAAGCCTCAGATCAGCCTGCGCATACGCGCAGTCTGATCAGAGCCTTTGCTAGTCGCTTGAATATTCTAGGAGTGCTAAGTTACTGACTGAACATCATGCTTAAAAGGAGGCTGCACAGGCTTGTTTGAGTCTACACTTGTCAAAATGCCACATTGTTGGAAATCACATGTCGCGGCTCAATTATAATGAAATGTTAAATTAGTGTTACAACGCGCGCGATAAGTTTGATTTTTCATGTGCTAGCCCATATTTGTTGTTGCTATGAAGGCACACATATGCCAATACCATACATACCAGACAGGAACATGGTTAGAGCTATAACAAAATTCCCTGATAAACGATTGCATGAAATTTACGATGTTCTCCTCTTTATTTTCTGAAAACATACTAACCCGTACATTGACAAACAGTGTGGCTTCAGATGATATACCACAAAATAATGGAGCATATCATCAGGTTCTGCTCTTTATATTCGGATCACAAAAGACCCCGCAGGACTGATGTTCCACGCAATTTGAAAATGAGCCGTGACATGAGATTTCCAACAATGTGGTATGTGCGACCATACGCGCAGACTGATCATAGCCTTTGCTAGTCGATTATATATTCTTTTACTGTTAAGATACTGACTGAACATCATTTGGAGTTTCTAAACTTAAAAGTATGCTGCAAAGACTCGTCTGAGTCTACACTTGTCAAAATGCCACATTGTTGGAAATCATATGTCACGGCTCAAATTATGATTATTACAATGTATCATGGGTCATCCAAGTTTTCTTTTATCAAACAGGAGGGAACATTTTTCTCATGGATCATGATCTCCTGGAACCAGCTTCAGACAACACGAAGAGTGTAAAACATATTGTATCATTTATGTTTAATTTATTAAATTTTTAACGAGGATAAAACAATTAGCTATATAAAGAGCTATTCTACCTTGTGGTCCTCAAAAACAAACAAAATGCAAGTAAAACATTATACAAGCATTAACATATATACAACGAGATGCGGAAAATGCCATTGGTTCAAATATGCATTGTCATGCTGACATACTTAAATATCGAAGTTCATTGAAAAAGACATTGTTGTAAGTGTTTAGCCTAGCTTTCTTTATAATTTGTTATAAGCATAAGGCTCATATGTTCGGTGGTAAAGGGGTAGTCTCACCATATAGGAAATTTACATAGGGTTCTGCCCACACATAGATTTTCATAATATTATGCGTAATGATTGCCTAACATATGACTATTCTATTTGTGATATAGTTTCCCACTTACCTATTTACATGGTCAAAAATGAGATGTTATGTAATAAGGTATCTGCTTCAGTTTAAGCCGCCAATAACTCTCATATTATCATATATTGGGTTTGCTTTGTTTTTTAACAATCGATGATAATCACTGATTATATATATGCATAAAACAAAAATCTGTTTCTGTAATGTTAAAATCAGAAAATTGTGATTTTGTTTGAAAAAGTCCCCATATTTAAGCTGTACAATATTTTTTTAACAATTTTTTTTTAATTTAGGCATGTCCCGGTTCTTGTCAACCTATGAAATTAATCTTAAATGAGGCTATACATTTGTAGATGATATGCTGAAATTTTCAAGAAAATCGAAGACCGGTAACATATTGTCTAGGAACTTTGAATGTTACAATTCCAAATTCTCAAAAATGTAAAATACATACTGTTTGTAGGTAATGAATAAGTATTTGATTAGTTAATTATTTCAAAAGCAGATTTTCTTGTTTGTTCTATTGCATAAGTAAGATCGAATCTTAAATATTGTTAAAACTATTATACTTACATGGATAGTTGACTACTGATCACATAGAGAATTTCACCCTGTCTAACTCATCATAAAACAGTTATTTTTGTAATCTTTATAATAAGATCTCAAGTCCAGATTCACTCTAATAGAAAGTCATTCTCCATAATTCAATCATTTCATTTGTGTAAGGGATCCTTTGTTTGATTATATCTTTATCACCAACATGATCATAAAAATAAATATATAATAAATAGGACAACCTATATAAACATATTTCACATTCTGCACAATGTCATAATATTAAGTATGTTTCTTGCAAATTTACCTGACGTATAAACAAGACAGAATATTTAATTTTTTTTCAAAACTTTTATACTTATTCCAATATTGATCACAGAGTGTTTCACCTTGTCGAACTCCTTATGAAGTAGCTAATTTTATTTATCTTCATAAATATGTTTTTAAAATATGATATTCACTCTAATAGAATATCAAAATACATTATTCACTCATTTTATGTAGTTATTGGATCTTTTGCTTGATTATATCTTTACCATGAATGTGTTGCAATATTAGGAAAATACATGCACCGAACTTATACAATTGTAGGGACTTACATTTACATTCATTATCCTTTACAATCTCATTATATCAAATGAGATAGAAAAATTAATGCCAAAATGTCTTAAAAGTTTAACCCATTACAATCAGATCACTTGAAGGATAAAGGATTCCCTGCTTAAGTCGCAAGTTACTTGACTGAGGAACCAGTTTTGAAAATATATTCATGGAAGCTCCAAAATATTCTAAGTATAACACTACAAATACAGAACTTATTAAATAAATACACAAGCAAAATTGAAAAAGGGCCTGACTGTGTAAAGAAGTAATACTGATCAAGAACTTGGGTAATAAGAACCAAAGCCCATCGAAAGGAAATTGGAAATCAACCAAAATTACAAATAGACATAATACAAGGAGAACCCAAGGTGAGCAGATTAACATATAGACAACTCTTTCCCAAAAGAAGTAAAATTGCATAGAGAATTTAAAGTCACAGTGCTTTTAGTCAACAAGTTTGCATGCGAATCTTGATATTCAATGAATTTTGAAACAGTGATAAAAAGTTGCGAGATCTTTAATGCATGTGCAGCAATTGATGATCAGCCTACAGTACATAAGGAGTCTCAACAGGTACCTGGTTTTAAAATTGAAAGCTACACCCGAGCCCCATTTTCACACACATTGACATTTTCAGGGGGATACCATGCCGAAAAAAACCCATTGTACTGAGAAAGGTTAAGGATAAGAATAATTCAAAAGGTCATTTCTGGTAAAATGAATGCCACTTACATAAGCGAGGTTGTACATAAATGTACAAAGGGACAAAATAAATTAAAAATAGTAAGTGAGTATGATCAGGAAATACCACAATCACAAACCCCAGACAACCCGATGGCACCGCGAGGAAGAGCCACTGAACCATCAAGAGACACTAGGAAGACAAAGGACCCCGGACAGTCTTAATGAAGGATTGCCCATAAAAGTGACCAGAGAAAAGTTTGAAGGAAAATGATATTTTTTCTATGAAAAAGATAGTAGGTTCAACCCTCGACTTATCCACAAAAGCTGTTTTCTCATTGGACAAGTACCAATTGAAAAATATGGGTTGAAAACTCAGTTTTTGCTATTCAACATATAGAAAATAGAAAAAGTTTTACTGAAGTGCTTCCCCCCCTCCCCCCCCCCCCCCCCCCCCCCCGTGACCAAACTAATCTTTTTGCACACAGTTGTAGTTTTACATTTCACACATCATATAAAAAAACGGCATGATTGGTCACGGGGGGCGGGGGAACGCTGTCAGAATGCTCAAAAACACTTTAGTGTAAAACCTATTAGAAACTTATTTTGAAAAAGCCTGTAGGTAAATATCAATATGCAATGGCATGTATCAGGGCTTAGTTATGAGTGCTTACAAAGTAATTAATTGTCTCATTTCTCAACCAAAACATATGTTATGGGTACTCATAAGAACCGCCTCATTCTTTTAAGCACCAAATTATAGGTTAAATCTAATGTGTAAGAAAATATTTACAATTTTATGCTCAAAAATTGTGTTTATCTAGACTGTGATATGTACAGTATGTAGTTTTAACAAGTCAACTGGTTGACCTTGAAACATTACAGGTAATAGTCAAAAGTTATTGACAGCACACTTCTTTAGATGAAATAATGGAATTTTCTCAACCCGAATTTTATGCAAACGCATCACTTTCGTCTAAAGTTTTATGCCGCAAACATAATATTTACATGTATTTAGGTGAATACTTGACGAAACTATGACTTTCTGTGAAATAAAATTTGGTCACAAAAAATACCCCCACCCCCTTAACCCTAGAGCCCTGGCATAATTATGCAATATTTTCAAAATATTTTTTATTGTGTTAGGTGCACTAAATATAAAGGTTTGATCTAAGCCCTAAACTATAGTTGTCAGTTATGCATTATCCTAGCCAGAGGCTGTCAAAATTTGGGCAGATTGAATAGGAAACTGTCCGAGGTCCTTAAGCAGAGCAACAGGTCTGGGATCAAATAATCGCCTTGGCTAGCATTATTATGATAATGAACTGTCAATTAAAACAATGCTATGCAAAAACAAATCAAAATACATTTTCGCATAAAGAAACATTGGGTAAGAGATCACAAAACTGAATAAATTAATTGATGTGTTTCAACTTGCTTTTGAGAAGTTTAAAAGTTTTGGATGGTTTGTTTGTTACTCAAACTGATTGTTAATAGTGCATACGTCTCAGATTTGTTTCAATGTCAAATTAAAAATGCTTTTGTACATGTATAGCATTCTAGTATCGATGTTCATAATGTTTCCAATAATAAATTGAGAAATTTCATGGTTCCAGGACAAAACAAGCCTCAAGCATTAAATTACCATTAATGTCAAAAATGACCTACATGTATATAATATGTTTTCCCTCATTGTTACTGGTTTCAAAAAAACATGAAACTTTGTCAATATACAGAGGACACGTGAGGCAAATTTTATAGACAGTATCATAGGTTGACAAACATAGGAACATATGGAAATTGTAGACAGAATTTGACGTTTTCGTGAATTTCACTGATATTTTTTGAAATTTTTTAATTTAAAGTTTCGTAAAAAATTTGTTTGCATAGGCAAAAAAGTATCAAAGCAATCCATAAAGAGTCCTTTCAATATTCTAAGTCAAACTGGCGGAGATTCAATAAAGACGATGGTCAAAAAATGACAAAATATTAGACATAAGTCATCAAAAAGTTGGAGTAACTCAGGGTGCTCTCCTGGGACCTAAAATCTCTCTTGCAATAAATAAATGCATTTTTACAGTTGATAGGTCAAAGGTATTCACCATGTATAACAAGATGAAAATCCATGCGTGGGCGCATATGAGACCCACCCCCTTCAAGTATTTTCTATATTTTGTCAGGTGCTCAGCGTACATACTAATTATTAGTAATATAATTATATATATTTTTGACCATTTGGTCATAAACTTTCCAAACTTGCCATGTATTTTGCACTAATAAATTTATTTGCAAGTAATGAGATGAACTTCTGTATACTTAGGGTGTTCCTTGTAAATATAGTATTTGGCTATACATAGAATATAATTAGGCCTCCGCCATGACAATGGCTGGGGCATTAAGTGTTACCCCTGTCCGTACGTACGTACGTACGTCTGTCTGTACGACCGTCACATCCAACGATGTCCGCTCTCTAAGTCAAACAATTTTGATCAGAATTTTATGAAACTTGGTCACATTGTTTAGAACCATAGTGTCTTTTTCAAGTTCGATAATGTTCCATATCGCATCATGCCTGTAGGAGTTATAGCCCTTTGTTTATGAAAATTCACCATTTGAAACGATGTACGCTCTCTAAGCTGAATAGTTTTTATAAGAATTTTATGAAACTTGGTCAGATTGTTTAATACTATAATGTCTTCTTCAAGTTCGATAATGGTCCATATCGCACAATGCTTTCTTGAGTTATTGCCCTTTTTATGAAAATTCATCGAATGAAACGAAGTCTGCTCTCTAAGATGATAAGTTTAGTTAGAATTCTATGAAACTTGGTCACATTGTTTAGTAGCTCAATGTCTTCTTCAAGTTTGAGAATGGCCCATATCACATCATGCCTTCAGGAGTTATTGCCCTTTGTTTATAGAAATTCCCTATTTATGCAAATTTTGCAATAGCGGGGACATCCGTGTCCCATGGACACATTTCTAGTTTTTTTTTTGCTTCTTGGTTTTTGTGATGAGAAGATAAGTGATTTAATTATATTGCAGTTCATATTTAACCAATTTTGAAGGTTGCTCCAGAAATATTTTACCTTAGCACAGTTTAAAAACAAGTGTTTTATCGTTTACTTGTGTTCGTTACAGTAAGAACATCCATTATTATTTATCTTCTGATTTTGAATAAAAATGGGTTTGTCATAAAAATTCATTATTGATTTTATATTGGAAATCAGCTAGTTTTACTTCCTTGGTGTCTTTTATTTAAGTATTGTACAACTTCCATTCTTTATCGCTGATGTTTCCAAATTGGTTTCCTAACCTATATTTGTTACACCTATTTCGTCAACATGCGCTAAGCATAAGAATTTGAAAAAAAAATACTTTTAAGTCTTTGATAGGCTCTACTGCTGGAGGATTCGGTATGATACAAACTTTGATAACGCCAATGACTTTATGATATAGACTGGGGCCCAGGGTGAAAAAAAAAATAAAAAAAAATGGTTACCCGGAAAGTAGCAAGGTTTGTTATAGTATAAATTTGAAGAAGTATATATGGTGCATATGAAACCACTGTATAGCAAACTTCTCGGAGTTGCATAACGCCACTAGAGCTAAAAGAAAGTATGGTAGCCCATGTACGTCATATGCATGTATGCGTTTAATGCAAACGCTATTATCTCAGCAACGCGTTATCAAATTGAATTCAGACTACCTTTCAGGAATGACACTGTGTTTGTTTTAAAAGTTTTACGTATTAGTTTCAATTTTAAAGAACTGTTGCTTTAGCATTACGCATGCAATGTTGTGTACCATAGGTAACCAGATAAAACGTAATGTTTCGTTTTCTAACATCTGTATCTACCACGTCTCAATTCGATTATTTTCACACAAACACACCATAACTGTCCAAAGATTACATTGCTCCCTGTTTGGGTGAGATTTAATATACAATATGGCTGCCGTCGCCATAAGGTATGAAAACGTATTTTGGGGGATCATTCCTTATCCTACCAATGGGTCACGTTTAAAATGCTTGCCTATGTAGTGAGGCGTTCGTGTGTCAATTTCACAACACAAAATGTATTGTCACGTAAGAATGGATTCTTTAAGGTGGCCTTGAATATGAGCACATAGGCTGTTAAATAGATTTGCTTTATTCAGTGCATTGTTTTGGCGAACCGGAAGGGTAGATATGCAAAAACACATCGCAATGTAAAGTACATCCCGAACGGTTACTAACTTTTTTCTAAGTATGCGATAATAGCCTACATGTAAACAAAGTTGATATCGGATGGCATCATTGTGTTTCATTACCGTAGTTAATGGGCGAAAAGCGTGAGAATCTTTTGACGTTTATAATCGGCTGACCGATTTCAAAAATCAACACACGTGGAGGGCAGTGTTAGTGGCTTACCTTGTTGGTGCTCTGTCTGTCCTGCCACATTTTACATCAATTGAATTTTATATATATAAACATGAAGTCTTTAATTTATGTTCAGGATATATTAAATGCTATAATGAAGAATGCGGTGTATTAAGTGTATTATAAGTGTTTAACAATCACAATAAAATGTTCAACTGACCCATTGTTATTATGTACAATATCACATTTTCTATAAATATAGAGGTTTGTGGTCAATTTATTTATGTTTTTTTTTTTTATTTCCATTCTCTTGAAATTAGCATTAACTATGATTAAGGATGTATTTCGTGATGTCAACTGTGTAAAGTGTAAAAAGTGGATGGTGTTATGCTTCATTTCAAATGACACTATAAGTCCTCAAAGCGAATCTAACAGGCAAAAAAAATGAATGCTTATTTTCAACACCTTAGAAAAGACTTAAAACATTAGCAGTGATGATTGTAAAATACAACACTATAACCCCTTTCCTAAAAACTGGTCAGAAACTTTTACTCATAATTATAGACGGTTGCCTAGCAACAAGACAAAATGGATTTATTTGCTATACCTGGTATTATAAAACAATCACCAGGACAACTAGACTTTCCATACTTGCATACTGTTATGGCATTACCTGAATGACATACTGATGTGTCCATACATGGATTTATTGAAATTTCTTCCAATACCAAAGTGTATCAAAAAATCATAATTTATATTTTAAAAAATCAAAACAAGGGATAAACAGTTAAGTAAGTTTCAGAACTTCCACAGCAGCATTTGGATGCACAATATTAACTTTTCACACATATTTTACTTAAATCTTAGCATACCTGAATGTCTGTAGTATAGTTTGAAGTACATATATTACTTGTTCACATCTAAAAAGTTATATCTGGCTCTCCACCATTCGAATTTTTGGAAGCTGGACTCATGACAGATTTAGTTAAATTTTCTTTTATGAAGTATGCAGTTTTGTAAGCTTGAGTGCTTTAATTTAGCATACTTGTATCTTTTACACGTATTAACAAAACGTTTTGCAATGTATAAAAATTGTTTAGAGATATCAAAACATAGAAACAAGTCAATTAAAATCAAATACAAAGCTGAAAATTAATAAAATAAGCAAAAAGGGACATAACAATTGAAAATTAAAGAAAAAGTAGCAAAAAGGAAAAAGAAAAAAGAAAGAAAATAGGAAAAGAAAAAAAACTAAGCCAAAATAGATAAAAACACAATTAAAACTATGGTGGTTGAACATGTATATAATGCAGCTGAAACTGGCGCCATGAAACTGGCTTAAGTCCTCCAGTAAAATATTTTTTACTGAATGTTCGAAGGCGGTACTTCTTTTGTGGATCATTTGTGTTATTTATGTCTTGTGTTTGTAATGCTTTTGCGTCAGTTCATTGCTGCCTTGTGGTCACTTTCTGGGAAAGGGCTGACCTCTTCGCTCTTGTTTGTGATGTTTAATTGTGTTTTTGTCACTTTCCCATGTGGTATCCTGGGTCATATGTATACTTAAAGCCATTAAAAACGCAACTGGTATAAGTGTTATTTTTCCTATAAATATCAGCGTCATACACTTTGTCTTTGTACTAACCAGCGTCCCTAACGTAGGAGAACGTTTTACCAAAACTTGAGCTCAATTGCAGACTTCTGCCAAAGATTTTGGTGAAAAATGACAAATTCATCAAATATTTCGGTAGCCATATTAAATCTTGAAATTTTATTCAATTTCAGCGTGCAAGTACTGCGTTTCACTCAACCAAACAAAAAAACGGTTTACAACACAAAATTCATTTTTCTAGAAGGACCTAAAATTTAAGTTTTAAATTTAATTTTTCGTGAAATTTTCCAAAATTTGAGAAATCACTAAAGCTTCAATTAAACTGAATCATTTAAAAATTGACATACGTAAGTTGTAAGGTCATAACCTATGGTTATCATATATCGCAATATTTACCATCGAAAGTGTCGCATTTTCGTTAACTTCCGGTTTTCATGCTGAAACTTTGATGACCATTTTGAAGGTCAAACCTTCAAGACAAAAACAATCTGTTACGCGTACATAGAAAGTAGAGTAATGTTGAAATTTTCCAAACATTTGAATCCAAAAGAGCCTTTCATAATGAAGATCTGATATCCAGATTAATAAGGTGATTTTGCAGTTTTTGTGTCGAAGTTCGGGTTGTGTCCCTTTATCAAAAAATACAGCCTGTCTTATATTGACTGCTTTATCTGCACCAAAAGAGTTTTGGCTTGATATCGCGACCATAGGTTTATGCTTTTATTTTATTAGAATGATAAAATAGCTTTAAATCTCGAGTTAGTTTATACTGTAAAAGTTGCGATTTTACTGGCGTTAAGTATAGTACCTGATTGTATCGATTCCTGATCTTTGCCACCTTTCTCTTACTTTCATTCTTGCAGCTTACGACATCAGTAGTCCAAAAGTTACGTATACCTTTTAAACCTTTAATTTCAGTTTTCTGTTCATGAAATCTTCCATGGATGGATGACTCATTGAGGATTGGTAAGAATTAGTTTGTTTTTTTGTTTGTTTGTTTTGTAATAATAGACTTCAATCAGTTGATACGAGTATAATTAGCTGTATTTATAACCTGAAAACACAAACATTCTTTTCAGTGATTTGTGGTGTAAGTTTCTTGATTCCTGCCATGTGCATTGTTTACGTCTGTTCAGTGCTTACTAGCAGCATAATCACCTCGTTAGAAAATGTTAGTTATATTGTTTCTTAACCATGTTTATTATACAAGTCATTTGGATATAGTTTCTTATCCTCTTGTAGCCTTGTATGGGATGATTGTCACGCTGTTGGTCTCCTCTGTTTCTTTTTTCATTTTGTTGTTGATGGGGTACCTATGTTTGTTGTTGCCACATGGATTAACTAATGAGTATATTATTTCAATTTTCATTTTTAGTGTTGCAAGCATATTTGCCTCTCAGCTAATAACAAAATAATTGTCATATTTCTTTTGATCATGAAGATTACTTAACAAATCGAAACGAACAAACACAAACTTTGAATAGCATAGACAGTCTGTGTTTTCAAGCTAGATTCCAAACATAAGGCAAATCAAAATATGTTCCCCTCTCCTCATAACATACAATAGTATATATGGGACAGAATACATACGATTTACACTCCCATTTGCTATGAAAACATGTTTAACAACGTGAACGGCTTCCCATACAAATGTCGCTTTTTTTTGGCAGTTCGCAATTCGCAACAATTGCTATACAGTGGTTTTGTATTACCGAATGTTCAAATATTCTTTGTGCAAAAAATCAGCTTTGCTACTATCGGGGTTAGCATCGATGACTTGTTTACCAGATACGCTGGTCTGGGCTACAGCCTAATAGTTATGCGCCCAAAAAAGTAAGTTTTCTTTTTGACCATTGCTTTAACATTGACTTGACTTTGTTTAAAATTTCTACTGAATTAATATCCCATATATCATATACATTAGTTGTAAAAGTAACCCCAGTATCTTCACAGGTCCCTGAGTCCAATCTAATTTATAATCTTCGCATAACTTTTATTTGAATTATTTTTGCACCGATCCATATCGCTCTGTTTTTTTCTTCGTTTATTTTTTAGCACTGATACGTTATATAATTTTGACAATACTTGAAGAAGGCTTTCTCTCAAGAAGTATTTGTGTATCATCTGCGTATCGACTTATTTTTATTTCTTTATTATTAATCACTAGTCCCTTAATATTTATATTATTCTTAACACTTGTCCAAGAACTTCTGCACATAAAAGAAATATATATTATGACAATGGGTCGCCCTGTCTGCAGTCCAGTTTTAGAAGAAAGAAGTCAGACATGAACGCATTTTGAAAAATGCCTGTTTCTGCTCCTTTCTGTAAAATATGTATCCTTTTTTTAATTGATCCACCAAAATTAAAATAATCTAATGTTTTTAGATAAATTTCCAAGAAACCGTGTAGAATACTTTTTCAAAATCTATAGAAAGAATTAGGCCTGGTATATTTTGCTGTTAAGTTTCAAATAGAACACCATAAATAAATCTTATATTTTCACCTATAACCCGCCTTGCTATAAATCCTTTTTGATTTTCATAAATTATGTCTTGTAATGTCTGCTTAACTCTGTTAGCTATTACTGATGATGCATTCAAAAGTAATATTGGACGCCAATTCTTCAAACTTAGTCTTAGTGTTCAGCCTAGCTTAATATGCACACATATATATATGTGTATATAAATATATAAAATGGCACTCCCTAGGACTTAAGTAGTACTGTCATAGTTATATTAAAATATTTGGAACACGTAAAATAAATGGATGGCAGCTAGATGCAAGAGATTTAAAGTGAGTATGATCAGGAAATACCACAATCACACACTGCGGACCAACCCACGGTACCGTCAGGAAGAGCCACAGAACATTAATAGTAACAATACATCTGTAAGACAATAATAGAAAAGCAACCAGCTTTCTCCTCCTCTTCAAGATGATTGCAAAACTAGAACGGATACAAAGTAATGCTTAACAAAACAAAGACAAACACGTTTAAAGTCACCGATGCAATTAATGTTTCTGCAAATTAGCAGCTGAAACGTCAACGCCAAAAGTGCGCGAGTGCATGTCTAAAAGCACGTAAAATATGTACAAGAGATACCAATGATTAAAAGAGAATGTTTAAAAATTGAGAGAGAGCCTTTAGTTTTGACGGTTTGAGGAAGAGCTCACCATAGCCTTGGTGCAGAACAGGAAAAGGAACTCTCGTAGAGCACAACTCTTGCCTTTGGAACATATAATTAACCATTAGCTGATGGTCATAGGTTTAGCGTATGTGCTTCAGACATTGGTTTTAAAGGATTTGAACTATATACAGGCGACATCTTATTTATAGCCCTATATGTCAAAAGCGCTTTACTGTCTTTTTTGTTTGTTTGTTTGATTTGTTTATCTACGTCCCATCAACAATCTTTCAGTTAAACAGGGACTGGTCTTCCTGGGTTGAACCAGTACTAAGCTACGATAATGTGTCTTGCTCAAGGACCCCACAACGCAGTGACGTCAGTGAGGCTCGAACCCGCGGCCCCTCGGTCTCGAGTCAAGCACTCTAACACTGAGCCAAAAAAAACGAGTATGATCAGGAAATACCACAATCTCAAACCGTGAGGAAGAGCTATAGGACATTTACAGTAACAATACATCCAAAAGACAATAAAAGCAAAGCAACCAGCTCTCTCTTCCTCGTCAAGATGATTGCAAAACTAGAAAGGACCTAAAGTAATATCTAATAAAACTTAAACCAACACAGAACGCCCACAAACAATGGGAGGTACATGAAACAATAAATCAACAACAAAAGAACCATCGCCTTAGAACGGACAGCAGCCTAAGCCACCGGGGGGGGGGGGGGGGGCTAAATGCATTTTACAGGCACCAAATCTTCGCCCTAGATAATGTTGCTGTTTATTCACAAAACTGTTTTGCTCGCATGGAGGCTTCTTAACTAATGCAATGCATCATCAAAAAGAAGCAATTAAATCTAATTAACACACTATAATTAAACAAAGAAAAAGTTTGACCAAGGCTGAGAGGCAGCTATGAGTTTTGGTTTGAACTATAATTGATTGTCATGCAGTAATTTTAATTTCTTCAAAAACGCCATGAGCTGATTATTAACATGTTTTATACGTGTTTTAAATTGTGGGTAAAAAAGATATAGATCTGTATATACAGGATCAGTTTTGTCACCACTTTTGTAAATTGGATGTACCTATGCGTTTTCATTTGAGAAGGAAATTGACCAGTGTTGATGCTTTAATTGGTAAGGGCTGCAATGGATGGTGATATCAATTGAGCAGCTAGCTTTGTATTCTTTGGGCCTAAATCATCAACACCTGTTGATTTGGCATATTCTAATTCATTAATATACGGTATTACTTTTCTGGGGCAATAAAATGAAATGCGTATTTTGGGGTACGTTACTAACAATTGCTCAATTTGTCAGTGTCTAAGGCACATGTATTTATGTTAGAGCTGTTTTCATTTAAAATGTCAGCAACTGATGCAAAATATGCATTTAATTATTGCGCAATGTTTTCAGAGTCAGTAATACTCTCATTCTCAACGATAAATTCATCTGGTTGATTTGTTTGCATTGGTTACATTAGGTGTTTCCATATATATTTAGAATCTTTAGAATTATTAATACAGTTCGAGATATATTTGCATTTAGTTTTCCTAATAAGTTATTTGGATTTGGTACAGTACAGTCTATGGTCAATCCAATGTTTAAGACGTTTGGCTTATGTCTTGGGTGAAGCGCTTTGGCATGTGTTTAGTTTTGATTAATCTACTTTTGATAGGTGCGTGTTTATTTAGATGTTTTAGTATGAGTTCATACCAGATATTAAAATCTTCATGTATATTTGTTTTGTCTGCTACAAGTCATTTAAATCATTAGATAAATCAGAGAGGAATGTGTTTGATCAAAAAATTTAAAACTACGATACAAAGCAGCAATATATATAGCTTTTCAGACCTTTGAATTTACTTTCCGAGTAAAACAAATTCGATAATGATCACTTAGTGATATACCAGATGTAAAGCATGCAACTACATTTTCTGGGTGAATTGTATACACAAGATCAATTAATCTAGCCATCGATACCGTAACTCTGGTTGGCTCAATTACTAGTTGCGTTAAATCAAACACACTTGACTTTATTTTTTTTTCTTACTTTAGTTCATGAGGGTGACTTAGTTGGTATAACCAATCTTTCCTGAGGCCATCTTAACACAAGCATATGGAAAAAAACATAGAAATAAAACATTTGCAAATACAAGTGAACATTATGAGTAGAAAGAAAGTGATGCCAAATGAAAAGTTGGAAGAAATTCAACTTTTGATAGTATGCGCAAATACATTTAAGTTCTGTAAACCATCTAAGCTAATTCGGCGGTGAAGGTATGTGAACACGAAAATTGAAATTGAAGATCTTTCATCCATGTTAAACATTTCTTAACAAAAGCACCATTTGCGTTGGCATTTCTTATTTCTCCAAATTAAAGCATCTGAATAAGATAAGCTAAGCTGTTTTAAACATGTTTAATTTAGGCTTTGGTGTTTTAAAATTTGATTTTTAATCTTACAGCAAAGTCATTGTATCTTCACTATTACAATCTTTAATTTTGAGCATTTTGGTGATATAAATTGGTGAAATACCTTGAGATACCTTAAATATTACTTTAGCTTTGTTGATGAAAACTCATTCATCAAATGACAACATATTTTATTGTCTTTGAGCATCTTCCAATAATATATAATTCTTACCAAGTATAAATATACAGGCTCTTCTCTGAAAGTTTCATTTTTTATAATTCTTTATTAGCATATAGTATTTATATATTTAAACAACATAATCCAAATTTTCACGTGAAATCTAGAACGTTTTCAATTTTATGTACATTAGAATTAAACGAACCCCCCCCCCCCCCCCCAATCACACAACAATATTCAAAGTGGGGTTTAATATAAGCATTGTAAAATCACACCCTGTGATGTAAAGAAAGGTAGGATTTTATCCGAAACTAAAGCCAAAGGTATGGCGATTTCTTTTTGGAAACATGTTGAAAATGACCTTGTCCCTGGTAAATTGTCATCTATATGGACACCTAACACTTTTTCACAGCCTGGTAACTGCAAATAAAAAGTATCATAAAAAGTGCCAACTTATTATCTTTCATACATTTTCTCTTTTGCCTACTTGATATTAACATAAGTTTTACTTTGTCTATATTTATTAGCATACCAATTTCTAGACACCAAATTTTGAGTAAACTCAAAGAGTGTTGAAGATTATTTTCTAACACATCCTTATCTACACCAATAGCATACAATGCCATATCATCAGCATATAAATCCACAGATATAATTTAATCCTCAATAAATAGGGGTTCATCATTTATAAATATCAAAAATAACAGAGGACCTGAAATAGAATCCTGTACTATGCCACAAAGTACATTTCCACTTTTCGACTGGTTTGTATTGATGTTATGTGTTGAATTCTGGTACTTAGATATGATTCAATACATGACAGATCAGACTTAATTTATTAATTTTGTAATGCTTTAACTTTTGAAGAAATAATTTATGGTCTACGAGATTGAAAGACTTGCGCAAGTCTACTAAAACACAACCAACAATATTACCATCATTTATTGCTTATAGCCATGTATCTGTCATATGAAGTAGAGCAGATGCACTTGAGTGGCCAGACCTAAATCCACATTGCTTTTGATTTAAAAGTTGATGATGTACGTTTCTTATATATCAACTTTTCATTTATTTTTGAAAGTGCAGGTAATATGGAAGTTGATCTGTAGTTGATTAGTCCATCTGTAAAGTGGTATTACTTTAGTATGTTTCCAAATTGACGGAAAAATACCAGAAGAAATGCTTTTGATGTTAATTCTAGTGTTCATGTCAATGTTAAAATTTCCTATTAAGCAATATTTCAAGACCAGATGTCTATTCGCTATAGAAAGCTTCTGTTCGAATATGTCAATCCAAATATTTGTTGCACTTGATGGCATATAAACAGCACACAACATAAAAAAATTGGTATGTGGTAGCTCAATTTCAGACCAAAGTGTTTCTAATTTTAATAATTCAAATTATGGCCTTCTTTTGTACCTTATATTATTTCTAATTCACAAAACGAGTCCAGTGCCGGTTTTATTAATTGCATCTGTTCTACACAAAACCACCACTAAAGTCCTGCCGTAATAATAAGAAACGCGAAAATCTGGAATAGTATTTTATTAGTTGCATTTTTCCAAACGTTAAGCTCAAATCTGGATTTAGAATATCCTGCAGTGTCAGAAGAAAATAGTTTGAATAATCTACAACCACTGCCCTTACTCCTAATCTCTTGGGAATTTCGACATTTTTAGGCTTTCTGAAAAGCGGGGTGAACTTAAACGATGTAACAGCCATGTGACGGCCTATATATCTGTACTTAAATTGCTACAGGTAAGTGTCAAAAGCATCACACATTTTAAAATCGTGATTGCTTTGTACATGCCAGTTTTATTTTTAAGCACTACCATTCAGTTGATAGTATCGATTCAATCAGCGTAGACACATATCCAACTGATCCAATACGATCAGTTTGATCCAGGTAAACACTGTTTGCTATGTTTGTAAGGACATTTTCTACTAAAACAGCGTGATGTGGCTATTATGGACAGTTTCATAAAAACAACTTTTACAGTGGTAAACGGCCTAAACAATATAAACTACCTATGTAGTATTATAGTCAACCATACATTTTCTGTAATTAGTTAATTTGAGCTGTTTACATACATTCTTTCAATGGTAACACTCAAGTCAGGGATAGTCCTGGACCAAAATGATGATGGGCCCTTAAAATGGGCCAATGGTCCATATCCTATTCAAATACATGCAGATTACATAATTTTAATGGGCCTTTCGAAATTTCTATGGGCCCTTTGCAAAATGTGATGGGCCCAAGAATCCGTAATATCTATATTAGAGCATAATTGGCATGAGCTTTGAATAGCTTATATATGAGGCCCAGCTAAAAATAACGTTCATTTAGCAGAAATAATAGTTTTCTAACAAAATGGATTAGGCCTATCCCAGGATTATCCCTATCAAGTGTCAAATAAGTGGAATAAAATGCCCAAATTCTACCATCAAAATTATTAGAGCAAAAATTAGCCGTAATACCAGCTAATCTTTCGTCGAAATACTCCCTGAAATGATTCACGATTATTGAATGCTCAATGCGATGTAAATTGAAAACGTACATCTAAAGTCATTTATTCGCGATTCTAGTTTATGCAGCAGTACTTTATATGTACGATACACTTTATGCTATACTGAACAATAGTGAAAATGCTACACTGGAATATCTTAAATTTTGTAAGAAAGCATTGGACGAAAAGTATTTACTAAAGCTTAATAATGTTTTCAAGACATCCAGCAAACGATTCGTCGAAGCTCCACCATTTTGTCTCGTTTGATGTCTGAGTTAATTCCTTTTTTGTGCTTAAAGCTTTATTCACTGAATTTCGTAATTGCGCATGTGCAAAAAAGGTCATTAGGCTTAATAGAATTCGTCATACTTGTGTTGCATTAATTAGCAAGAAAACTGTATACCACTTGAAACAAGCTCAGAAATCAATTTCGAATTTATTAAATGTGTAAAAAATGTAAAATGTCTCCTTTGACAAAAACAAATAGAGAATATTAAATATTTGGTTATCTTAGATTTATCACAATTTTCGATAACTTTCTTCCTTTTGCCAAATCAGGCAGACATATCAGGACATTGTTCCTACCATTTATCGACCAGTAATGTGCTCAGACTTAGATGCAACAACACATTGATTTTCCTATGGAATTTCGGTGTTAAAATTTCAAGCTTGGCCTGATGAAAAACCCGCTTTCTTAGGTTGCTTTTCTAAACGACCAACGCATATTTTGGTTGTCATATGTCTAACACTACAATTTCGTTCAGTCGGATCTGGTTGGCAGTGGAAGGCCTAAACTGTGTGAGATTTCTATTCAGATTTGTAACCTGAAAAATTGGACCTCTGTCACATTTAAATGACATTTTTCTGTCTTGTTTTTGTTATGCTTTCGTGCGCTGTTTATTGATGCCTTGTGGTACCCTGCTTGGAAAGGACTGACCTCTTGGCTCTCGTTTGTGATGTCTAATTGTGAAGGTGTCACCTTCCAATTGGTATCCTGGGTCAGGTGTGGGCTTGATTGTATCGATTCATGATCTTTGCCCTCTTTCTTACTTTCATGTGTTTCCTCGGGACAACATCCATAAACCTTTTACTTTATGCATAACCCAGTCTTTGAACAGTCAGATATACTTTCATTTGCTTTACTGGGTTGCATTATTTTGCATATAAATGGCAAACAATTCAGGTGTAGCGTTTTCACTTTTGTTCAGTATATAACCAACACGGGGATCACTGACTTGAACGACATCGAATTATTTAGTCAACCGTTGCATATGGGTCAGTTTATGTCCATTCTATCAACAGTTATACTCCCCCGTTGAAAAGAACCAAAAATATGCCAAAATTCCATCTAATTACAGAAAAACACAGCAAAAACATCAAATTGAAAATTTTGTCAAAAAATACTGCAGCTTATTCTATTCGCATATCGAAAAGTTCTAGAGAAAATAACGTGAAACGATGCACTTAAAGTCGATTTTTCGCGTTTCTTATTAATGCGGCAGTACTTTGGTTCGAATAAAGTTACCTTTTAAAAGGATGGGCCTACCAGTTTTTGAAAGTGAATTTTATCATACGTTTAGTCCAATGAAAGGTAAATTTCTACCCCAGACGGATCAATTTACGCAGAAGCACGTGAAAGATTACTCAGACTATAACAGTTACTTCTAAACCAAATATCTACTGTTCATGCTATCGTTGTGAACTGAAAACATGTAAGATATAACCTATATTTCATCCAAGTTTCACTATCTCGTGCTACACCATCGACTCGCCTAATCTGTCGAAATTCACCAGTAGTATCTGTATTTAAGATACTACAAAACCAGGAGATTCCGACTGTGTAAGGTCATAATATGTTTTGGTACTATAGAATTTATTTAAAGTTATCAGTAGATCTTACAGTTATTGAACGTGATATCGATTTTGGGATTTAAAACTTCATAAACGACTCTCGGAATAGTAATTTACTTGTGGAGTAGTAGTTTTAAAAACAGGATCAAATCCATATTATAAATAGTTTGCTGTGATACGTCGTGACTATATCAGTAGTCCATTTTATTCTTAACTGAAAAATATTTTGTCCAATGCAAAGATTTAAATGTTTCAGCTTTATACGCCCTTCCGCTGTCAGTGGATCGGTCCCGTTGAACGGCATAGTTCACAATTCGTAAATTTTCACACCATGTGAAGAATTGGTACGAATACGTCACTTTTGGCAAATGTGAAGTTTACGTAATTTTTGGGGTGTAAAAATGGTGCTCGAATTTCACATTTTTATGGATTTTTAACGTATGAAGTTCTTCACGAACTAGTACAATTTGAAGAATTTGTACCAAATTTTCATAAATGTGAAAAATCGGTACCAAATCCTCACGCGTGTGAAGAAGCGGCACTAAATCCTCACATCTGTGATAAATTAGTATCAAATCATCGCTTGTGAAAAATTGGTGAAAAAACTCATATGTGTGAAGAACTGGTACTAAATCCTCACACATGTGAAAATTTGGTACCAAATTATCACACACATAAAGAACTGGTACTAAATCGTCACTTATGTCAATGATATACCCATCTTCATGAATTATTGCTACTCAGATTCCTTTGCAGATGACGCAACTCTCCAAACTCATGATAACAAACCGATAAAGTAGAAGAGAAAGGACCTCGGACAGTCTCCTATTCAATCTGCCCAAATTTTGACAGTCTGCGGTTAAGATAATGCAGAATTGACAACTAAATTTTTGTGCTTAAATCAAACCCTTACATTTAGTGCACCTAGCAAACTAACAATATTTTGAAAATATTGCATAACTATGCCAGGACATCAAGGTTAATGGGGTAGGGGTATTTTTTGTGACCAAATTTTATTTCACAGAACTTCAAAGTTTCGCCTTGTATTCACCTGGAGACATAGAAATATAATGTTTGCGGCATAAAACTTGAGATGAAAGTGATACGTATGCATAGAAAACATGCTGAGCAGATTTCATCATTTCTTCTAAATAAGTATGTTGTCCATGACTTTTAACTATTACCTGTTATGTTTCAAGTTCAGCCAGTTTGACTTGTTCACTGATGTGTATCATACCTACATACTGTATACACCAGAGCATAGATGACACAGCTTTTGAGTGTAAAATATTAAATATTTTCTTACCCATCAGATTTAACCTATAATTTGGTGCTTAAAAGAACCGTCTCAGTTAATTACTTGATACACAATCATAGCAAAAGCCCTGATATTGTAGATTTAAAGATAGATGAGAATCGTTGTAAACAAACACGGGCTAGTTTACCTTGATTTTGGGCGTGCAGTTAGTCTTAGTTTACTGTTATATTAAACCTACTACTGTAAGCCCAATGTTTACCGTCGTCGCCCTGGGCCCTGTCACCTGTTAAACTAACGGTACCAGGAGCCAACTCACGACGGTAAACATTGAAGGCATTATACAGAATACTGCATATGCGCGTGGCAGTGAATAGTCATGCTTTACCTGTTCGTAAGAAAAATAGAATCACCTCATTACTATGCATCTTTGAAACTACAGTACTGATCTACCAAAAGCTTTGGAGCGTGACTTTATTTACAATATCGATATGTTGTTCTAGAAAAAAGGTTTTCAGGCATTTATTTACATTTATTATAAAAGCTTTACATACACATATGTTCCATCCAGACTGGCTCATTTAATGCATTCTGCATCAATCGTTTGAAATAGAAAGACCCAAAGGTCATTGGTCAGAGGTCGTGGTACATCTATACATGCTATTGTAAATTGATATTTACCTACAGGTTTGTACAAAATTAGTTCCTAATAAGTTTTTATGATATTTTGTTTTTGAGCATTTTGACAGCGCCTCACCACCCCCCCCCCCCCACCCCCCGTGACCAATCATGCCATTTTATATGATGTGTGAAATGTAAAACTACAACAGTATGTAAAAGGATTAGTTCGGTCACGGGGGGGGGGGGCACTTCAGTAAAACTTCTATTTTCTATGTGTTAAATACGAAAAACAGAGTTTTCAACCCATAATTTTTCATTGGTACTTGTCCTATGAGAAAAACACTTTTGCGGATAATTTGAGGGTAGAACCTACTATCCTTTTCATGAAAAAAAGTCGTTTTCTTTGAAACTGTTCTCTGGCAATTTTATTGGGCAATCGTTCATTAAGAATGTCCTAGGTCCTTACAATGTGGCAAAGATAATGCAAAGGATTGGAGTCGACAAAATAATATGCACATCAATTATGACAAAACGAATTATATGATTTTAGGCAGAACAAATAAACAGAACGTATCTCAAGAGTTTGATATTAGAATAAACGACAAACACATAAAAAGACGCAAAACCATAAACTACTGGGCATACATATTGATGATAAACTTTCTTGGTCTTCCCATATAGACCATTTATGTTCCTCAATTTCATCAAAGATATCTTTATGAAGACAGTTATCAAAATATGTTTCAAATGATGTTCAAAAAAAGTTTTATCAAGGATACATTTTGTCCTTAATTGATTATGGATCAGTGGTATGGAGGGCTACTTCATCCAACCTTAACTCCAAAAACGTGCAGCACGAATAGTATAACATGCAGATTTCAATACTCCGTCAGCGGAAATGTTCAAAGAATTAAATTGGCTACCAATAGTAAAACGATTAAACTACAATAAGGACGTCTTTACATACAAAGCCATGAACAATTAATTTGACACCCCAGTATATCACGGATTTACTGAAGCCAGTAGCTGAAACCCATTATCGTACACTGCGTTCGTCGGTCAATGGTGCATTAGCTGTTCCAAGGTCTTGCTCTTCCTTGTTTGATAGGTCGCACCCAAACTGTGGAATTCGATTCCGATTCCAATTCGCAATGCATTATCTCTAACAATTTTTAAAAACAGGATCAAATCCATGTTATGCATAGTTTGCTGTGATATTTCGTGACTATACCAATAGTCCATTTAATTCTTAACTGAAAAATATTTTGTCCAATGGAAAGATTTAAATATTTCAGTTTTATACGCCCTTCCACTGTAAGTTGCCTTTTTATACCAAAAGCACAGCTCAGGGTTGGACCCAAACTCGTTGTCTTTTTGCATTCATCTGCTGAATCTGTGCGACTGAGCAGTGATTCTCTGTCGCCTGAATTCAGAAGCTTCGCACTCCTCCATGTGCATGCTGATCATTTCATTAATGACTGTGCTTATGGTAATAAAGATTTTATCATTTTTAATATGTCATGTGATTTTTTATGTATATATGTTACGTGTGTTACTGAGGGCAACATGGTAGAATAGTTTTATATTAGCTAAATGTGGTTTACCCTTATTCAATAATGTAAATAAATAAATAAAGAAAGAAATAAAGAAATAAATGAATAAAAAAATAAATAAATAAAACTCTGAAGAATTGGAATCAAATGCAAAATGCAGCAGATTCGAGGGTTATTTTATCAGTGTGCTTATTTTTCACAAATGGTGAGATAATGGTACGAAATATGTAATATAATATATATAAATAAATAAAATTAAATAAATAAATAAATAGTCTACCTTATGATCCTCTAAAACATCTGCTCTGATAAGTTTAGAGTACTTCTCTAGAAATGAAATACCAAAACTGAAAACGCACAAAATGGATCAAATTCGTCGTAAAAGAACGAGTCTTACCTTTTTTCTTTTTTTTTTTCGTTTTCCTTTTTTAATCCCGACGCTTTGGTCGGCACTTACAACTTCATAGCTTGGTGCATCTAAGCAACGCTTGCGTTAGTGGCGTCACAACGTCATAACGTTTAAGTTTACAACGCCATGACGTTGAAAACATTAGTCTGTACTGACCGTCAATTGTAGAGAACCCACAAGCGCCGTGAGCACAATGCTGGTAGATCACACGTATATGCGTGAATTCATATCCTATATCCCGTCTCGACATGACTATTATGTTGACTATGACATAAAGCATCTTCGCAAACAATCAAACAAACAGTTTCCTACATGCAAAGCTGAGTTGACCCATCAGGTTTGATAACTTTGCACGTGAAACAACAGAAAAAAAACTTACACCAATGTTATCTGAGTTTTAGGTTTAAACATCATTTTCCCTAGATGAAAAACTTCATAAAAATATTACAAGAGTAGACACTGAGACAATGAGTGCAACGTACGTCGCCCTAAACTTTGGCATGGTCTAAGACAAATAAAAGATTGATGGTTGTACAATTTCTTATCTGAGTGCAAGAGAGCAGCCTAGAGGATAAGAGTCTGTCTTTAGAAATTAACAGATGTGCGTTCGGATCCGGGACCTTTACAATCTATCTTTTTCTTGTCATTTTTTGTTTGTTTTGCTCGGGTTTTTTTGCTTTGTTTTTTTTTTGTTTTTTTTTTTGTTTTTTTTTGCTGTTTTTTTTTTTATGGGTTTTCATGATTTTGTGTGTAATTTGATAATTTGATAAGAATCTAGCATACATTTAGGCATCAAATGCACGCGTAAAACAATTTGCTTTCAATAAGCCTACTTAATAAACACCTGTAAAGAAAGCTATATATGACAACTAAATACAAATGAAAAGACATGTGGAACCGGACCCACCCTCCAACCCACCCCCATACACACACGTACCCTCGAAAAAGTACAAAGTGTCTATAGGTTTCCTTAAGATAACTGGCACAGACCCACACCCTCGAGAAGCAAGTGAACTCTATGTATAATTTGATGACTTGAAAGTAAGAACGTTGCCAGAACTTTCTCGGTTGGACCTGGACCCTCTCTAAAATTTAGAGACTAACCCTACCTCCCTCTCTAAATCCAATACAAATAAAATGGTGAAAATATCTGGATCCGAGCATGAAATATGTAAAGCTATGCAAGAGATGACGTAAACTATAATAAGAATCTGTTTTCTTTTTCTTTTAATGCAGGCAGTTTTTCCAAGATTTCGATCCTGGTATGTTCGCTCTCTATCAAACATGGACATTATCTTCATATTCTCGGTAGAAGCATGGGCCAAGTCGGAATATTTCACGAAATTAGGCGGAAATTAATAAGGCTCAGGTCAATGTTGTCAATAGGGTTTTAATAACAAAATCACTAAACAGTAAAACTTCGATAGCTCGAACTCCGATTGCTCAAAGTATCCGCTAAAGTAGCATCAAATGTCGGATTCTTAAAAGCACTGCCGTGGCCAGCCAAATCTCCGGATACGTCGCAAATTGAGTACTTTAGGAGTGTCTTAGGTCGCCGGTGCGACAGACCCCAACAATTACGACATCTTGTGCTTCCAAGGGAATAATCGCTAGCTAGGTGTCGTGAGTGCAAATGGACCAGACATTTATCCCCTTTGCGAAAAACATTCCTTATGTCATTGAAGCTTTTGCTTCTCCATTCAGTGTCCTTAGTACTCAACAACCAAGTCGTACGAAATGGGAAGCTTTCGATAGTATAGCCGTGACTAACCCTACCTCCCAACCTAAGGCCAATCCTAGGTAGCCAACTTACCTAAATTATCATCAACAGACAACTGATCTGAAATATTGTACACACGAAATATCAATCCTAGCTTAGTACTGGCTCAACCCAGGAAGACCCGTCCCTTTATAACTGAAAGATTGTTGATGGGACGTAAAGAATCAAATCAAACAAAACAAACAAACACACGAAATATCGCTTGCTCCTCAAAACAGAGCCTCAAGTTTATACACGTCATGTGCAGCATCTCTAAAGTGGTGTTACTCACGATGTTAATTAGAAAGTCAGTAAGTGCGCATACATGCGTGTGTCCGCATATTAATAAGAGCATATTAGCCACAATTTTGACCTGCCCTTTTGTCTTGCATAAACCAAATTTGTGGAATATCCCATGTGGCCCACGGCTTATGACCTTTTTGATCTTGCTGATATAGCCACGGGTAATAACCCAGTAAACTGTAAACGGGCCACCATCGGCCCGCTAGCGAAACGCCATTCGATCGGCCCGCTAGCGAAACGCCATTCGAATGGCGTTTCGCTGGCGGGCCGATGGTGGCCCGACATTGAATGCTGTCTGGGAGGTTTGAGTAAACAGGAGATGGGTTTAAAAACTATATTTCCAAGATCTTGATTAAGTAAACATTTTACATTGGTACTTTAAAGAGACTAGATCTGTAACTATGAACATTTTTCGAAAAAATATTTTCTTTTTAAATCATTTGTAAAAATAGAATTAAGTCATGTTTTCACAATATAAATAAATATGTTCAGTACAGCTGAAAGCTGCATGGGACAGTGAATTATCCAATAAAAACAGGTGATTTTTCTCTTGTTAGGAATTATTTGCGTCCCTCCAATCATTCTAGACAGTTGATTTTTAACATAAATGCTGTTGATTTGATAGATATAATTTGTTAAAATTTATGAAAATGATAAAATGTTTACCTGAATTTGAGTATTTTACGGTATTCTTGAAAAATAGAAACTTCTTTCCAAAATTATAATATCAAAAGTTACAGACCATGCAGCTTTAAGTATCCACCCTGTAAAAATAAGAGTACGTTTACACCAAATGAGCTGGCAGCTGTGCCACCCTTTTTGGTGTAAACTTCCACTTACTTTCCTACTTAAAAGTTGAGACCAACATCTACCCAGGTCTACCTACTTATTAGGGAAGAATTTTTATTAGTTGATTTACGAATCCCCTAATGTAATTTTCCAGAAAGTAGATTTTTTTTTCATATTTTATCCGCCGACTCTAAATATAATTTGTTTTGTTGAAAAAAAATAACATTTTTGAGGTTCTGTTTGTGTATTTTTGAGAAGTGATTGTCCTTTGCAGGAAAATTATGAAATATTTAAAGATTTAATACAGACTGTTGGTTTACTTTACTAGTTTAACTGTTGTTCTGGACATGTTAAAAAAAGCTCTGAAAATGAAAAAAAAGCTCTGAAAATGACCAGTCAACTGGGATGCTAATGAACGTCAGTGGTAGTAGAGCGTTTTCCTTGAGATCGATAGGTCTCTGGCTCGAGCCTCACCGGAAGCACTGTGCTGTGGCATTATGCAAGACACTTAGTCTCCACTGGTTATCGTCAACTCGAACAAATAAACAAACACATAAACAAACAAATAATAGAGCCGTGACTTGTGATTTCCAACAACATAACATTTTGACAAGTGTACACTCACACGAGCCTGTGCAGCCCCCTTTAAGCTTAGAAACTCCAAATGGTGTTCAGTCAGTAGTTTAACAGAGCGACTAGCAAAGGCTCTGATCAGACTGCGCGTATGCGCAGGCTGATCTGAGGTTTTACTGGTCGCGCATACCACATTGTTGGAAAATATCATGTCACGGCTCTATTATGAACAAGTTCCTGAGATTTGGGTTATTTATTATATGCGCAAAAGCCTTCTTAGACGCCCATGCTGATTATCCAGTGGGGCTTGAAGTCTTTCTTTTGGTCTGAGTCTTCATCTTTATTCATACTTTGTGTTTGCGAGCAGCGAAGGCTCTGATAGAATGCGCAGATGCTCAGACTCGGCTGAGTCTTGGTTGCTAGAAACTGTGAAAAGTACCATACTCTCATTAGCATGATTAGCTGGCCCAAATAGGTGTTGATGTTTTACGTGAATCTGACTCCTCGGTGTCGGAGCAATTTTATCAGATGACAGAAAAAATGGGAATGTCGAATATTAATTTCGACGCAATAGGGAGCGCAGTAGCTCAGTGGTAGAGAGCTCGAGACCGAAGAGCTGCGGGTTCGAGCCTCACCGGCGTCACTGCGTTGTGGTCCTAAAGCAAGACACAATTATCGTAGCTTAGTACTGGTTCAACCCAGGAAGACCCGTCCCTGTTTAACTCAATGATTGTTGATGGCACGTAAAGAATCAAATCAAACAAAAACAATAATTTCGACGCAAGCATGAAGATGGTTGAGTGTAATGACCTAACCTTTTCAACACTGAAGACCAAACTGCGTCCTTGTGGAAATGATAAGATATGGACCAGCACAGCGCATAAGTGTCAGGTCACTGTTTAAACACACGTTCACATCTACCTAGTGGGGCTAGATGTCAAACTTTTGGCTCAAGCCTTCATCCATGCCCATACTTTTTGTGTGCGAGCAGCGAAGGCTCTGGCGAGACTGCGCGGACGCGCAATCTCGTCTGAGCCTTCGCTGCTCGCTTATGCGATAAGTATCAAAAAAACATGTTCTGGATCATATGCATGTTTGAGTCGTCTAGTCATGATTAAATGTCCCCCTGATTATTAAAAACCCCTTCCCCAGCGATCTGCGTGTTATGAAAAGACGCATCCAACTGCTTATGCGGAAGACTCCACTACACAAAATTAGGGATGAGAGGGTTTACATTGTTGGAGATAGTATATATAATGTTATCAGTAATGTATATCACTTCAATTGTTTATAGTTGGTACTGAGTATGGACAGGCGACATAATTACTCATTTTTATCTTTTTGGATTATTTTGTTATAGACAATTAAACTGATAACACTGTTATGACTTGGGGAAAATAGTAATACATGTACATTGGAAAAATACAGCTAGGTTAATGCAATGTTCGATCTAGTCTCTGCAGCTGGGTTGGTTGAGTCTCGTTGTTAAGGAAGACAGCTGTTTATCGTGGTGTGGTTAATATTATGTAACATATATGCTTAAGATCAGCCTCCACGTGTGGCTCAGGCTGATCTGAACCGTATATGCTTATATTATGAAATAAAGGATTTATTGTTTTATATTTGGCGTGTCATGCGGTTTCAGAAAAGAAAAGTCGTTTGGGCCACTTCGTGAGATTTTGGTACTAATCGCACATTCGCGGATCCAGAAAGTTTCAGTGTCAGAGGGGTCCAACTCTGACACCGTTTTTCCTTTTTTTTAGTTGATGAAGGGAGAGAGGATCAAAATAACACTAAAAGCGGGCCATCATCGACCCGCCAGCGAAACGCCATTTAAATGGCGTTTCGCTTGCGGGCCGATGGTGACCCAACATTAAATGCTAGCTTAATTTTTCAAGGAATCTGGACCAGTATTGCTAAGAAACCCTATATTTTTGTGATTTTTCAGGGGGTAGGGGTCCGGATCCCCATTCCCCCTCTGGATCCGCGCATGTCGCATATTCGTAAGCTTGTAGGGCTGCTTTTAGCCCTTGTATACAGGGAAGGCTCTGGCGAGACTGCTCGTCTGAGTCTTCGCTGATCGCATATATACGTACCAAAATCTCAAGAGCTGGTTTCATTTTCAGTTTTATTACATTTAGATGTATAAAACAAGAAAAAACCATTAAACAACAATATATACACTTTGGACCTCGGAATGTATTTGTGACATTTTTGGTATCTGTTGAAACTGCAAGAGGAAAATGGAATTTATACCGTGATTACGGACTATAGGCTGAAACGTTGAAAAACTTGATTACAATGAGTGCTGTACCGCTGGATACAGGTATGAAACGGTTATTTTACCCATGAAAGCACCATACAGTAAAACCTGTCTTAAGTGGCCACTCAAAAATAGACAAAACAAAGATCTTCATGACAAATGGTAGCTGAATGAAGGTCAAAAGTATTGCAGAATGCTCCAAACCAATTTGGTCTTCTTTATGAGTGGCCGCTTAAGACATTGTATTTTCAAACATTTTTTACATCTGAAAAAATGACCTGTTGAAATGTATGTACATATTCGTGTGTCTTCGGTAATTTACGTAATTTGTCTAAAATTATGTGTTTTCTGGTTCTGTAGCAAAATCACTGATCCATAAAATACAGGTCACAGTCTTCAATCTTGGTGAAATAAGTCTTTTTTGTCGCTGATCCATTAGGTGTACATGTATATACCCAGTCAGCCAGACAGGAGGCTGGCTCGGGCCACTTTGGTGGCCCGCTTTAAAATGCTTCTGAGACATGTGTACTTGCTTCGTGACAAAACATAAAATCACTGACCACTGTATAATGGTTTTGCTGACACATATAAACCCAAATGTTAACATTCATACATGGGCCAGTGCATGAGATTTCAAACAATGTGGTATGTGCGACCAGCAGAGCCTCAGATCAACCTGCGCATACGCGCAGTCTGATCAGAGCATTTGCTAGTCGCTTGACTGACTGACTGAACACCATTTGGAGTTTCTAAGCTTAAAAGGAGGCTTCAGAGACTCGTCCGAGTCTACACATGTCAAAATGCCACATTGTTGGAAATCACATGTCACGGCTCACATTAAACAGTCTTGGTGAAGCCAATATTTGTGTCGCAAGAAACCGTTACGCCATATTTAATGTTTATCTATCGCAATTCTTGAAGATATCATGCATAAAATAGGCAACGTATACCCATGTCATCTCCCTTTATATTTGGACCTCGGCCTTTGTTGCATGCGAACAACAAGATAATCAAATGTTATAAAAGAGTGATAAATAACATGAATAATATTATGCGACAGCCAGCATGCCTGATATTACTTGACTTTTCGCTTACTGTAAAGGTGACAACTTTAATATTCATATCTGGGGGTGGTTCGGCTATTTCATCTTCTAAGTATGGAAAATCAGGTTTTGTTTATAATTTGGTAAAGAGTTAACAAGCTTTTTGTGCCGAGCAAACGTGCGTGCATTTCATGAAAATCCTAACCGTATACACACTGAACTCACATTTATTGTCCCCCGCCTTTTCGAAGAAAAGCGGAGGGACATAGTTTTCGGCATTCCGTCCTTCCGTCCTTCCGTCCTTCCGTCCCCCTAATATAGTAGGTACCTTGTGTGCGCAACTCCTCCTACAGTTTTATGCCGATTCTTTCGAAACTTTACAGATGTTTTAGTCATGGTCTGAAGATATGCATGTGGTTTGGATATTATCCTGAGATTATTTTTTGTCACTTTTTTCGCAATTTGAACTTAGTCATTTTTAGGCGTTTTTACTATCAAAGTGAAAAGATAGTGGGTACCTTGTGTGCGCAACTCCTCCTACAGTTTTATATCGATTCTTTTGAAACTTTACAGGTGTTTTGTACATGGTCTGAAGATATGCATGTGGTTTGGATATATTCCTCAGATTATTTTTTAACACTTTTTCCGCCAGTTGAACTTAGCCATTTTTCTGACATTTTTACTATCAAAGTGAATGGATAGTGGGTACTTTGTGTGCGCATCTCCTCCTACAGTTTTATATTGATTCTTTTGAAACTTCACAGGTGTTTTGGACATGGTCTGAAGATATGCATGTGGTTTGGATATAATCCTCAAATTATTTTTTATCACTTTTTCTGCTATTTTAACTTAGGCATTTTTCTGGCGTTTTTACTGTCAAAGTTAATGGATACTGGGTACCTTGTGTGCGCAACTCCTCCTACAGTTTTATGCCGATTCTTTTGAAACTTTACAGATGTTTTTGTCATGATCTGAAGATCACTTTTTCTGCTATTTTAACTTAGGCATTTTTCTGGCGTTTTTACTGTCAAAGTTAATGGATACTGGGTACCTTGTGTGCGCAACTCCTCCTACAGTTTTATGCCGATTCTTTTGAAACTTTACAGATGTTTTTGTCATGATCTGAAGATATGCATGTGGTTTGGATATTATCCTGAGATTATTTTTTGTCACTTTTTTTGCAATTTGAACTTAGTCATTTTTAAGTGTTTTTACTATCAAAGTGAAAAGATAGTGGGTACCTTGTGTGCGCAACTTCACATGATCAGTGCCTGGCTTGGATTTTAATGTGGGTTGGGTCATAAGCTTATGTAAGCTAACAATGAGTTATCAAAAAGTTTCTCTTACAAACAGTAGAATTTGATTTAAAACAATGCTAGAATGATTAAATTCACAATTTATTTCCAAATACAGTTTATTGACAGTCATTTTTTCTCATTTAAATAATAAACAATAATGGCGGGGGACATAAATTCTCTGAATTTGCTTGTTAACCCTTAAAGCGCATAATCACAAAATGTATGTTTTTGTCGTCCACTAAAATATTTGAAGCCTCACAGACAAACAGTGTGGACCCAGATCAGACTTCTCCTATAGGAGCAGTCTGATCTGGGTCCACAATGTTTGCCTCTTTGCCTATGTTACATAGACATTTTCAGATGCAGTTATTTTGCTGGCGTTTTAAGGCCTAAATAATGTATTTTGCGTCTATATTGAGGTACTAGCGCAAGATGATACAGTAGCTTGTGAATAAAACCACACCTCATTTTCAGCTTTCACCTGTGTCTAAGGTTGACCAGTCCTAATTACGCATTCATGAGGTGCCGCCTTTACAGTAAGCGAAAAGTCAAGTAATATAACCCTATCACGGGTTAAAGTTAGTTTCCTCTAGCACGACGATGGGCCAGGCCTCAGACTAAATGACAACCCTGACTTATAACTTTCATTGGTGGGTTGGTATCTGATGCTTGTCTTCTTTTTGCTTGGCCCACATTGGCTCAACCAGGGGTTTCTTGAGCTCTGAATGTCTGTGAGTAAATAACCAGTTTTGCTTCATCACAGAAAGTTAATTTGATTGATTGTTTTCTTGTAGTGATACATTGCTCCATGCGAGCTAAACAAGTTCTGTGATTTAATAGAGCAGAATCTAGGGCTAAGCTTTGTCAAGTAAAATGTGCTGTCTTACTGTAATTCATAGTGTCATTTCTAGTTTTGCAATAATCTCCTGAGGAAGAGAGAGTTGGTTGCTTTACTTTTGTTGTATTCTTATTGTCACGTGGGTGCCTATGTTCTGTATCTCTTCCTCTCGGTGCCATTGTTTGATCAGTTATCTGTGAGTGTTGCATTTCCTACTCATACCGGGGCGGATCCAGTATTTCTGGTAAGGGAGTTTATATGTATAAAGGTGTGTGTGTCTGGGGGTCGCATTGTTGATTTTATCTCATTTTTCTTAAATATCCCATGAAAATGAAATAATTTGGTCTCACTGAGACCAAATTATTTCATTTTCATAGGATATTTAAAAACGGGAGGGGTGGGGGTACGCCACTGTCATATTCACGTGTGTACCAGGTTCTCCAAGAAACCAGTGAGAAGTTGCTCGGCCACTCAAAAAGAAGACCAAAAATTAGGGTTCAAGATAGATTATCGCTTAATGCAGGTAAAATGTAAATGCAGAATGCTCCGAGAGATTCTGCAATACTTTTGACCTCCATTAAGCTACCATCTGTCTTTGGGCCTTTTATTTTGTCTATTTTTGAGTGGCCGCTTAAGACAGGTTTTACTGTAAACTGTTTATATATCCGTCCTCAAAAGTATAACTATATAGACGGATGGCTTATAATGGGTTTGCTCCCCCTAGGGAATTTCGCAGACATATCCTATCTTGTAGAGAATTGAAAGCCGAGTCTTTTAAGAGATGTTTGCACTCTGTGCTCCGGGGCGTTGGTCTGTAAGAGCCTGTAACATACGTTACTTAATCAAACTAAGAAAAGGTAAATTGAAAGTTTGGGCTACAAATTAAAGACATTAAAGTATTTATTTTTAAAAATCATTCATATAGTCTGCATACTGGATATCTTAACTACATATGACAGCCATTTGAACAAAATTGCGGCTTCCTAAGGTGTCATATGCGTTACATAAATCAGATAACCAATTAAAATTTGCAAGTGTGGCTAACATCATTTACATTCACAATCTCTCTGTGTGTTTGCAAAATGTTTTTAACCATGTCTGATTAGCTTATGCAATTGGCTAACAGAAAAATTAAAGTTTGTTTCCCTAGCTTAAATATTTACTCTGAAATAAGCAATTAAACAACCCTACCCCTACCCAGTTTTAAGGTGAAATGTTTGGTATTAAAACTAAAGTAAAAATAGTTAAAAAATATTTGCAGTTGATGAATGTGTTTCATTGTTTGGGATTTATTTGCTTATTTGAAAAGACTCATAAATCTGCAAGTTTGTTGCAAAATTTTTAATATCAGAGGCTGTAACATATGTTACCTGATGTAATAAATGGGCAAGCTCATTGTCTTTACGTAAGATATGCCTAAAAATGTTTAATCTCCTCGAGGGAACTTTGCAGACATATTCCTTCTTATAGTACAACTCAAGCTGCATCGAATGAGGGATGTTTGCACTCTCTATGTTGGGGCGTTAGTCTGAAACAGTGTGTTACATGCGTTACTATATCAAATAAAGGAAATGTATTTTGAAAGTTTGAGCTAAAATTGTGAAAAAAACTCGCAGCTGTTGGATATCTTACATTGTTTAGGGATTTTAAACTGGCTCCTATGATAAAGACTTATAGATCTGCTAGTTGTCATCGAGTTTTAAAGATCAGAGAGCGTTACATATGTTAGCGTGATAAGTAAAATCATCAAACAGTATTTTGACATCAAGCTGAGTAAGGGCCTGCTCCATCCTAATCCCCTTTGGAATTCTGCAGACAAATTACATCTTATGTAACTATTCAAGGTGCATTTAATAAGAAATGTTTGCACTCTGTAAGTCGGGGCGTTAGCATGTAACACCTTGTTACATATGTTACTATATCAATTTGAGAATAAGAAATTTGAATGTTTGAGCTACCAAAAGAAGACATTAAAATTATTTAATAAATTGACTTTCTTATAGACTTTATACTGGATGTCTTTACCACATATGGAGGCTGTTTAACATTAATACGGCTAACTGTGGTGTTATGTGCGTTACATGAACCTAATTATAATTTAAAAGCTATAATTGTGGCTATCGTCAGGTAGTTAAACAACTACTATGACTTGGTTTCAAACTGTTTTATTAGATTTTACAAACATATACTCAATTGATGAATAGGAAAAACCAAGTTTGCTTTTCTATCTTGAATACATTGTCTTATAGGAGCTAATACACAGCCCTACTCCCAGTTTTACAGAGAAGCGAATTTTGTTATTACTGTTTAAGTAAAACACATGAAAGCGATTACAGCGTGTGGATATTTTTCATTTTCTTAGTCTGTCTTGCTCATATATCTACAAGATGTCATTAAGTTAAAGATCAGGACACTTAATGTGTACTTATAAGTCTTTGGTGCCAAAACACTAGAAATTATATTTATTTCTTATTATCAAGCCCATGGACTGGTGTTACAGATGTTATCAATGACCTTTTGGACACATTTCCTAATACTGTGCATATAATGCTAAATATAGAGCCACAAATAGAAATTTTTACAAGAAAATACAATAAATGAAACGGTCCAAACTATTTCTCATCGATTTAACACTCATGTTAAACGTTTGTCGTTGTCTGCTTCTGTGGTAATCATTATTATCACACGCCTCCTTGCAACTAGTAGAATCATCACACATTATTTCATTCAATTTTACCACCAGTCCACTCAAAATTGATGAGCCATTATCAACTTTTCAATTTTGCCATTCATGGCTTGGAACATTCGGAAACTGTTATGCATTCCTAATAGTTGGCTCTTTGAGTATGCGTTTCAAGTGATACTCTGCAAGTAGGAGAAAGACTAAAGCTTCACAAGGAGGAAAACTATGCCATTAAGAGCAATGAGTACCTGGACTGATGTACCTTGATTTTTCTGTGATAAAGAATCATATCTTAGCTGGTAAACTTTTATAAATGTAGCCTTTCCATACATGCAACCCACATATGTCTCTGCACTTCTTATCTTTCCCCAAGCATTCAAAAACTTATTTGAAGTCTTAGTACTTCTGAAGTGCTGAAACCGAGGTAACTCTTTCCCTTCAGATAAACAAACTAGATGAATCACAGCAGGTAAAGCAATGAAATGCAGGATGAACAGAGCGCAAATTAGACCCTTTCAATTCAATGATTCACTAAGTTTCTAAGACAAGAGCGCTTATTAAAGGTTGTAACATATATAACTCGTCATAATAAATGAGCAAGGGCATTGTCGTGACATCCTTTTTGATTACACAGTCAGAGGCAAATGTTTTCAATTTCAGTGTTTTCAATGGATCATGAAATGAGGCACCTTATCAACTTGTTTACTCTGTATAAATCTTCCATAGAGCATAATATAGAACTACCGGTTATCCCATTCTACCAATAGTATAGTCCACTTTCCTTCTTTTGAATGCAACAGCTAATGATATGGCTGCAAAAACTGAGAAATCATAGGTTTTACATTATTTTAAGACATGCTTCAATGTACTGACATCAAAAAACAACCAACTGCAAACATAATTGATGGCAATGTCCAACTTTATATTCTTTCTCTTATACCAGATAACTTTCAAGGTGTAACAGAAATTGTTTCAGACGGTCTTCCAAAACCATCAAGATTCAACATTGTAACTAAAAAAAACTTATAAAGTTCTTTGGGCGCAGCAAAATACTATTGATCTAAGACCTGAGGACTTAAGCACCAAAAGACTGGATAGGTTACATGGCAAATGATGCAAAAAATTAGCCTATCAAATTTCTGTTTGACCAATGTCAGAAATCTTAAAGTATTCTTAGAGGTACACCGTAGAGACATAGATTTTGCAAATCAGAGCAAAGTTATCATTTGACTAGCACGGATGCAGAGGCAGCTGCAGTTAGATTGCTCTTGCCACTTCACAGGAAGAGATATATACCAGAGTCAATACTCCATTGTATGCATATATGTGAAATGGCATTAAACCCATATTTAATTAGGTGTTTGATCCCATGACACTGACATGCTGTTTCTGCTTTTGAAGAATGCTAAGGATTCAAGTTTGGCTGAGTCAAGTTGTTTGACGCTGGCACTAGCCACACATACAAAGAAAATTAAGTATTTTGATGGCTAAAGAGGAGGATCACACGAAATGCTTATAAGTGATGTTTGTCACAATTACCAATTTTAAAAAGTAATCTTAATTAATGTAACACATATAACACGATAGGAAGCTGTATATTTGTTTAAAAATCTTTTCATATGTATCAAAGGTATTCAGCATGCAAACTACATGAATAATTCAAATAAATAGTTTTATGTCTTCTTTCTGTTTCTCCGACTTTCAATTCATTTATTCTTAAATTGATATGGTAACATACGTATCATACCATTACAGGCTAACCCCCTAGTTAATAGAGCGCAAACATCTCTTATTTGATGCAGCTTGAATTGTTCTTTAAGGTAGGATATGCCTGCACAATTCCCAAATCGGTGGAGAGGAACAGGATTGTACTCAGTTTGCAGTCAAAATACAATGCCATGATTCTACTGGTTGTGATGAAATGGGTGATTATTTTGCAAAAGAAGCAGACACAATGATAGACAGTGTGAGGGTGGCTTGAATAAAGATTGTTTTTGAATAATTTTATTTAATAGGAATATTTATTAAATTGTGTCATTTAAATGAGAACTATTATTTTCTATCTATATGTCTATATATTTTAATATTATAGGCTTTAGGAAATATGTGATTAAAAAGGTTATGTATAACATAGGTAACACAATTCCATGGGCTTGTTATCAGCAATGACTGTGATTACTAAGACTTAGGCACCAGAGGCTAGAGATTAATAGGAAAAAATGTGAAAAACGGTATTTTTCTGAAATATCATCTCTTACTTCCAAGAAAATGTCCTAGCTCATTCATTATGCCATGTAACATATGTTACATACTTTAATAAGTGCTCTGATCCTGATGTCAAACTTGCAAATGTATGATTCTTTATTGAATTAGCAAGACAGTACCAAAAATGTAAGATAACCACGAGCGTCAAATATTTTCATATATTTTTCTTCAATAGTAGATACCAAAATTGGATACTTAAAATTGGGGGTAGGTTTGTTTAATAGCTCACATAAAACAATGTATTTGAGATAGAAAAGCAAACTTTGTTTTTTCTATTAGTCAAATGAGTATTTTAGTAAACTAAGATTAAAAACACTAGTAAAAGTGCACAAATCGTCTGTAAAATGAATGATGTTAGTCACGATTTCAACTTTCAAAGGGAAATTTAATCTATGTAACGCATATAACACCATTGAAGGCTGTAATTTTGTTTAAAATGCTGCTTTTAAGTAGCTTAGGCATCCAGCTTGCAAACTACATAAGAAATTTGAATAATTAGATGGTTTAATGTCTTCTTTCTGTAGCTCAAACTTTCATTTTTATTTTTTCCTTAGTTTGTTACAGTAACATATGTAACAGGCTGTCAGAGACTAACGCCCCGGAGCACAGAGTGCAAACATCTCTTAAAAGATGTGGCTTGAAATTTTCTTTAAGATAGGATATGTCTGCAAAATTCCCTAGGGGGGGGGGGGGGAGCAGGACCTTTTTTAGCTCGAAGTCTAATAAGAAAACTTCAGTATATGTACAAGTCAATGTGTCAAGTACATTGTTGTCTTACTAAAATTGAGTAATCTCAAGAGACGGGTCCTTTCCCAAATATTCAAGAGTCCGCACTCGGAACAGGAAGGCTTGCGTCAAGTACAAAAACTCACAGCCACGTGACACACAACCAAATTAAACCTAGGTTCACACTTCACAAAATTTGCTGACAACGAAACTAGCACTTTTAATCATTTAGTTTGTTTGTTTTGTATGTGTTGTTGCTTTACGCCCAAGTCAACATTTTTTCAGTCATGTCGGGACGATGACTATTTTGTAAATACCATTTAATCAAATAAATAGTATACTTGGCACACAATCAGCGTAAAGTTACGTAGTTGGTCACGTTATGCCATTGCATTTACTTGATTGGACAAATGCAGGCATTTCTTTCATATTTCTAACGGTAAATCTGTTTCGTAACTGTACTCTTATCATGTGTGAACTATATGCATAGTATTTTTGTAGTTAACGCTAATATATCTTATTTGGTACTTATCGCATGTGCGACCAGTGCAGACCCAGGCGAGATTGCGCGTCTACGAAGTCTCGCCAAAGCCTTCACTAATATTAAGGTAGTTAATTAACCTTCATACCAAACGTTAGAAATCTAGCCAAACTGAACAGAACCCTGTGCATGCCTATTAAAAGATTGACTTAATTCAAACCCAGCAGGCACATAACCTTAAAACAACGTCATGTCAACGTCAATGCGACGTCATGACGTCGCATCGACGTCCATACGACGTTGTTTTGACGGCATGTGCATGCTGGGAATGCGTTAAGTACCACCACTTTATTTTATGTTTATTGTTTGCGATTGCTTTAGTCAGATCTAACTTAGACTTGTAAGTGTTCATTGCTTTCCAAGCATTTCGTTTCGAGTTAATGTTTTACGCCTCAGTCAACAATTTCCATCCATATCATGACGTTTTCCTGGGTTGAACCAGTTCTAAGCCATTGTGGTAAAGTTTCTTGCTCAGGGATATAACATCTCACCGACAGTGTGATTCGAACCCACGACCTCTTGGTCTCGAATCTATCACTCTATCAACTGAACTATGGTGCTCCCCAGAAGCCACCACGAACTACTCGTATATACTACCTGGACAAATCGAAGTAAGTTCACAGGTTTAGAAAAAGAAAAATTTTCAGCGTAAAATTAATTGTCAATATCTTCTTACCCATAGTTTGTAACATATGTTTTGGGTGCTCAAAAGAACCGTCTCATTGAGACGGTTCTTTCGAGTACCCACAACATATGTTTTGGTTTAGAAATAAGTTTCTTTTTCTATTACGCACTCTTAACTAAAGTCCTTGGCCCGGAGTTACAATGCCTCTTTAAAGTTAAGGAAGATTAAGCTAAGTATTGATTTTTCAGGATGCGAAAAATAACGTTTAAAACTGATTGAAATCAAAATAGTTTCGTTTTTTTCTGAATATCACAATGATATCTTTGACCACAAGTACCACATCGATCCAGGCAATTTATTTAGTATTTAATATAGCATGTTGAAATATCAATACTTAACTTAAATCTTCCTTGACTTTAAGGAGGCATTGTAATTCCGGGCACTGAAACTTAGTTTTTAGGAAACTTAGTACTCTTTGAGTAATTGTGCCACCATAGTACACGCTTGCATATTGTCCCTCTTGTTGCAAGACCATTGTAGCCTGAGAGCAGGAAGTTTGATTGATGTAGCTCTAACTAATGGAACATGTGCTTGTTTGTCTTTCAGTAACGGCTAACACCACAGAAACAGGCTATTTATGGACGTCAACTCCTCGGCAAGGCAATGGTAAGTGTCTTTATTTGTTCCAGTGACAACATACATATTCTTAAGTTATGATGCTTTATTTGAAGCAAAATCTAGGACAGAATAGAATAGCTCTTTTCAGCCAAAACGAGTTAAGTTCACCAATTCTGTCATTTTTGTGTCACATCCCTATTTTAGCATGTAAACAGTGTATTTTCTACGCTTTAAGGTTTATTAGTTTAGTTTAGGTTTATGTCTTGACAATAAAGTAAAAGAAAAGCAATTTAAATGGTCAATAGTCATTCCTTACGACGTTTATCATTAGAAAGTACCCCCAAAATAGCCAAAAATGCTGTCCCATCGTCATAGTATGTAATTTTAAGAATGTATTATGCTTAAATGGTTGTTTTTATAAGCAGTTTCAACTTTATTTTATTGACACACATATATACTTTTCATTTAATGTCCCCCATTTGATTGAAAAGTGAAAAACATTTTTTTGTATTGATGATTAATGTCCCATAATCTAATGTGAATTACGTTACCAATTTAACCATCTCACAAATTACACACCATGCATGTTAAGCTCACATCAAACAGCTCTATGTCAAGAGGATTAACATGTGCAGGGACAAAAGAAACGAATTTGGGGAAATATTTGTTTATCTTTCCCAGATGTAAAGATATCTGAGGTTGTCTAAAAACTGCAGTTTTGTGAATTACGTTACCCTATGTGTATTATTTGTATAAAAAGAGGTACAAATATTGCAATTAAAGCCAATGTAAGAACTATAACCAAACTGTATAACAAACTGTACAAGACCTTTACGAGAAGTTGTTTGCACCGAAAAAAATAAGTGAAAGCATAAATTTGTGAATTACGTTACTGTGAATTACGTTACCACAATTTTACTTAAGTCCAAATACTTCTCTAAATGCATACATTAGCCGAAAAAATGTTTGTTTTTAATCAAAGCAAATTTGTCCCAGTTAATAAAGATGAATTTAAACCATATTGCACTTATCATTTTATTTGACAAGGATTTACCTATATGCTCTGGGTATATGCTCTCCCCTATTCATGTAACTTACAAAGATACTCATTATATCAACTCACTATATGCAAAGTAATCTGTTTGAAAAGCAAAATTGAATAGTGTAAATCTCTAAACGATTGTTCACATGGTTTTTGAAATGAGCTGGATTAAACATAGGTAACGTAATTCACAAGTAGGTAACGTAATTCACATTCTACAAAAAAACAGATTAATCCAATCAAAGGGCCAAAGGCAACAAATTGACAGTGATTATAAGTTTCTGACTTGTTGTTCAATTGTTATTTTCCTTTTTTTAACCATTTTTATCTCGTTGCTGCTACCACTTGAGGCTTATTGGTGAATGTATGTGTATACTTTGGAATTGGCACTCTCGCTTGTGCATCCTGGTCCATTCCAGTTGATCGCAGTGACCTTAAGTGTTCTCATGACTTACTTTGATGATAACTACTATGGTTTACATGATAGATAAAACAGTTAACTTGAATTTATAACTTCTTATCGTCAATTGAAATGAGCAAATTAGCTATAGAATTACGTTACCATCAACATTTTGCCATTTTTCTGAGACGGGCGTATCCTTGTGAATGATGCAAACTTTGCTTTTTTGTAATATATGTACATGAAAAGGCAATTATTGAAGTTAGATTATCTATTCTGCATTGTCTTAGTTTGTAGTGAGCCACAACACGTTTTTCAAATATATGGAATATTTAGAATCATTATTCTATAATCATATTTTAAAGTGTTATTCCAACAAGATTAATGAAACTAGATGCAACAGTTTACTTCCAATGTGCAAAGCATGATGTAAAAAAGTGTTAAGAAACACACTAGAACCTGATATTTTGCAGAGAAATAAATGTTTCTAATACAATTTATTATTTCCAATACAAAAGAAGAATGCTTTTTTAATATTCATCATCTACTGTTTCATAGCCGATATTTTTTTTCTGGTCAACTCTTCAAATTTGATGGATACACTCAAAGCAATAATTGTACTCATAGAATTACAGTTCAATTCCACTGTCAATCCATAACAAACCCGCTTAGACCATGCTGAGAAGCAAAAACATAATATAAATTCTACATAATAGGCTTATTTGATCAACAAGAGATCCAAGTAGAAGTGCATGCTATAAAAGCTCTTAAATATTTCAGTCTTGTAAGAAATTTGGTATGTACAAGTATACTTCATCACAGTAACGTAGTTCACATTCAAATTCAGTGGTGCACTTTGTGAGGCTGAATGAATTGAAATTTTTGGATGAGCACTTTTTTTAGACATCATTATCTATTATAATTGACCTGTACCAATAAGTAAAAAAAAATAACATAAAAATGAAAACCTAAGCCAAAAAAAATGTGGGACAAAAATTGGCTGCAATTGGTGAACTTAACTCGTTTTGGCTGTTTTACTAATCACTAGATACTTGTGTGGCCACTTTTTGCCATTTCACAAATTTTAAAATGCATCAATTCAGCATTACCCTCAGCATTGCCCTCAATGCACTGACCCCACCCCACAGGAGATAACATTGAAAGGGGTGTTTGTCTACTTTCTTATTATTTTGCACTCATTTGACCTTTGACCTTATTGTGAGGCCCAGGAGTATTTCCAGACTTTGCATATTCTCAATTCACTTACCTTAGCCCCTACCCTCGCCTTCACTTACCATTTTTAATTATAGAATATGTTTTGTTTGGTTTTTTAACCATACCAACCAAATGTGATTTTGTGGCGAGGTAAGAAAAATAATCATCTGGACATCTCTCGTTTTTGGACTTTGACCATGTTTTGACCCACCTATTTTTACATGACCTTTAAACACCCCATACCAATAACAAAACGTAAACATTTGATTAGCTAGAAAAAGCAGTATTAATGTTTCCTGAGAATTATAAGTCGGCAGAAAATGGTTAATCCCTAGCAAACATCTTACTTGCTCTAACACCTGGCACAAAATGATGATTAGTTTATTCCATTATTATTTTTCAGAGACGACAAACAGCACAGAACTCATGTTTAGTCCCTCCACCTCGACACCTGGTACGTAATTTTAGTGTGAGTTAAGAAATATATTCGATTGTTGGGCTGTTCCTGGAATCATGAACAAATCGGGTCTCTTGCACACTACCACTTTGTTTCAATTTTTTCCACCGATAAAAATACATAAAAAAGTGGTGCAAAACTTGTTTTGAGTAGTATATATCCAGCTACGTAAGTTTAAAGCTTAGATAAACTTATCAATTCCATTCTGTGCTTCATATAACCATATTGATAAATATATTATTAAGAAATGAATACGATTTTTGGAAGGTTCATGGAATCATGAATAGTTCGGGTCGTTACAAAGTAGTTAACTTTACATTTTATTATAAATAACAACAACAGTTTCACATCTGGCGAATGAATTCGATGTTCGAAGCGAATTGCACGGGCAAGTGAGCTTGGCAGCTGTCAGTCAAATTTTGTGTCGTTCATGAGGCTATGAACGGTTGCAAAATTCTAAAGACTCATTAAAGGCTTGTTTTGAAAAATGTAAATATTAATGATTAATTAGATACTACAGTTATACAATCTTTATGTATGTTAGTGTCAACTTTCTTAGCGTGCTCATGTATATTGTCAAATTTCTTAGAGTGCACATGTACATTCATATGACATATTTTATATATGTAAATGGTGTATGTATACGCATTTATATGCCAGGTGCTATAATCACAGGAGCTTGAAGTTCGATCTTTTTTTATCACTTCTAAACCCTAAAACCGAAAATCTCATAAGGAAGAGACGCATGACATTAACTGCCACATAACAGCAAGAGCACAATTAAAATAAAGCATCTCAGCGAGATGATTGAAAAACTAGAAAAGGACACTAAGTACTACATTGCAAAACAAGGACCAAGCATTCTTTATCGATTCATATGTCATTTTATAAGTGTGTGGGGGTTTGGGTATCCACTACAGATCACACACAGATTAACCTGTCTAAAGGATCATCGGTCCGTATTCAAATACGTCTGCAGATGTCATTACTCTTTGTTTCAGATGAGAAATCCTACACTGGCTTGATTGTAGCTGTATCAGTAGCTGTGGGAGTGGTCTTCATTGTATTTCTGTTAGCAATAGTCATCAAGAGAAAATATTGGTATGTACATATATGACAACAGAGGTTTATTCTGGATCGTTCATTATATCTTATTTGACCACTCTGTATTCAAAACTGGCCTACTTTTTTGATAGCAAGCGACATAATCTTCTAATAGGTGACATTCTACAAATACTGAATAATATGGCATGCGCAGACAATGGGTAATTTATGATACCAATAGGCGAATACTGAATGATATTGCATCCGCAAACAATGGGCAATTGATGATTCCAATAGGTGACATTTTTCAAATACTGAATTATATGGCATGCGCAGACAATAGGCAATTGGTGATTCCAATAGGTGACAATCTCCAAATACTAATCATATATGGCATGCGCAGACAATGGGCAATTGGTGATTTTTTTTATTTGGCTGAGGAGTTCAGAATGGCAGTGATATCTAGAGACAAATATTGCTTAGTGGAAGCCTATATGTGCCTTTTCGTCACATATCAATAGCCGAGCGTCCATTTCAGAATAGAAGTCATGCTATTAAAGCTGTATTGAGTAAATGTTTATTATTTACTTTATCTATTTGATTATGCATGAAAGAAGATTTTGTTTTTTCCGTTTCCCGAAATCTATATTTAGATACTTTTAAAAAAATTGCAGTGTAAACATTTGGTAAGCATAAAATTAGCCTTGTTTTAACTCTCCTTTAGAATTATTATATGTTTGATAAATTTGGAGCGAAAAGCAGGTTTGATGCCTTCACAAGACAATATCCGCTTGCTACTTTTTAGTGCAGAGTTTTGAGTATTGATATTATCTTGTACAGGATAGTGATATGACATAGCAGATATATATGAACCACTTTTGGCGTCATGACGACGTCCGTTACAACAATGCAAATTTTCATGGAAACAAGCATTTAAACATTCATATGATAAACAGAATCTTACACTCGTGATCATTTCATATTTAATTCATTAAACTCGCCAAAAGCTCGTTTGATAAAGTTAATATGAAATGATCACGAGTGTAAGATCCTCTATTTATTCCTCTTTTGGCCCTGTTGCCACTGGTGTGTGTGTGGGGGGTGGCTTAAATTAATTTTACAGGTAAAAGCTTCACCCTAGATTCTGGTGTTGTAAAACACAACACTAGTTCAGCTCCAATTGAAGCTTACTAACTTATGCAATGCGTAATCACAGGGAAACAACCAAATCAACAAACTGTGGTAAAACAAAGAAAAGGGCTCTCCACACACAGACTGTCAGAGCTAAAGAAAAACCCAGTTGAGCCACGGTGGGTCCAGCCACGGACAAACATCAGGCACCGAATGTCATGTCAGAACCTCACCTGATTGTTCTAACATACCATAATAGATTTTCACCATTCATCTCATACACTTTATCACAATATTATATAACTTGGTTTCAAGAAATTAAAAGTTTAGACAGCTCAGTAGTAGAACATGAACTAGAATAATTATTAAAACGTGATTTATATGACCTTTTATGAAGTTTAGATAACTAGTATAACGTAGGAAACTTTTCATGCTTTTCCACATCTGAATTAAGGGTGAGGTTGTCGCCGTGAAACAGGTTTAAGCCCTCCAGTAAAATATTTTACTGACCGTTCCAAGGCGGTACTTCTTTTGTGGATCTTTTATGTTTTTGTTCTGTCTTGTGTTTGCTATGTCTTTGTGCGCGTCTGTTTATATGTGCTTTGTGGTCACCTGCTGGGAAAGGGCTGACCTCTTGGCTCTCGTTTGTGGTGTCTACTGTGAGTTTGTCACTTTCCCATTGGTATCCTGGGTCAGGTGTGGTACTTGATTGTATCGATTCCTGATCTTTGCACCCTAACTTACTTTCATTAACACACACGAAAAACTTAGCAGCCGTTTCCAGACATGAAGGGATTACATCACATGCCAAATGATTCAAACAAATTAAAAGATTTCTTCATTAGTTGATATTTGAGCCACTACATGAGATTTCCAACAATGTGTTATGTGCAACAAGCAAAGGCTCAGACCAGCCTGCGCATACGCGCAGTCTAATCAGAGCCTTTGCTAGTCGCTAGAATATTATCTGAATATACAGCTACTGACTGAAACTCGTGTTGTCTTGGTGTTTCTATGATTAACAGGAGGCTGCACAGGCTCGTCTGAGTAATCTCATGTCAAAATGCCACATTGTTGGAAATCTCATGTCATGGCTCATTTGAGTGTTTTATTTGATTTCAGTCGGCAACCATTAAACAAGAACAAGAAGAATGGACATGTACAGCCAGGGGATGAGGAAGTGTTCTTTGTTGCTGGTTCAAACAGAAACAGCCTATCAAGTGGTATAATATCTATTACATGTTATAATCTTGCCATTTGATTACTGGCCTCGATGTTATAAACTTGAGTACAGTCTCAAACTCAAAATAAAGTGAAATGATTGGTTGCTTGCGGACACGTGTCCGCAAGCAGCCAATCATTGCGCTTTATTTTGAGTTTGAGAATGAACTCAAGTTTTATAAACTCGAGGACAGGGCGCTTTACCTTTCCATCGAATCATTCTTTTAACATGTCTGTACAGGCATTCAGTGTATAGGTCATGCGTGGATCCAAGATCCGTCAGGAGGTCCTGACGTGTTGTTGTTTTTTTTGTTTTGTTTTTTTGTGTTTTTTTTTTTTTTGTTTTTTTTTTTTTTTTGGGGGGGAGGGTATTATTATTTTAGTCATCAACGTATTTCACAGAGGGCTGTACCGTCCTCCCTCGAGAATCAATTGAGAACTAAGGAAACCTGTAGCCACTTGTGATTTTCCAGGGGGGGTCCGGACTCCCTGTCCCCCCCCTCTGGATCCGCCCATGCCGGTTAGATGTCTTATTCTTAGTCTGAGCATTAGATCTTGCTTGAACCTTCGCTTGTTACTCAAGTAATAAGTATCGTTTCATACAAGCTGTTTATTTCTTTTATCTTTTTTTATTCAGTTTCTTTTTTTATTCTAGATATCTTAGCTACACTGAATGTTTGACATATCTTTGATGAGCTTGTGAAACTAAATAGTATTATTGCATAAAAAGCCATGCTGAACGCTATCAACCACCATGTTTTAACCAGCACATACCCATGTATTTTAAAACAAGGCAATTCACGTGATGTTAATGCACAGATTTTTGAATTTTTGTATATGCTTTCTGGGGTCATCACAAAATTTTACGTCATCAACATTAAAGTGCATATAGAGAGGTGAACATAATTTAGTGACAGTATGATGACGTAACTCTTTGCTCTTTAACTGGCGTTTTTAAAACCAACGTATCTTTTACTTTTTTGCGTGCCCTTATAGGTACTATCAAATTGAGCTGTTCTAATTTAAGCGTTTTCTCCAAATAAAAAGGTTTCAAGCAACAAAAACAACTTAATGCAATAATAGTGACCTAACATGCTATTAATATCTGCTAGGCCCCTCGGGGTTGTTAAAACCCTTGTGTTTCAGGCTTGGGCTACAACACCACCTTCGGGTCACAATTAATGTTTTAAAATGCATATAAAATAAGGGTTTATCCTTCTATCTGAAACCTTTAAACTTAACTGTTTTGATATTATAATGTGCAAGACATTTAAATGATACCCACCAAATAAATAATTATCGCCAGAAATTAAATGTTATCTAATCTTTCTTTCAGGACTAGAAAACCAACGCACAAGCCTGCAAGAGCATCCAATAAATCCAGTGTGTTCATTTGACGATTACGTCGATATAGACATTTCAGCTTCAGCAATCCATCAACCTAATACAATTGGCGCTGATTTTGTTGACGTTGACCTGTCTGCCACATCCCATAACCCTGTTTATGAAGGTTTGCTAGATGGTTTAGATGAAATAAATGCAGTTGCTGAAAGTCCAAACAATGTATTTACTGGGACAGATAAAGAGGCAGTCAAACAGAATGTCAAAACTAGGAAGTTTTCTTTACAAGAACTGAAGTCAAAAGAGAACAATGAAAAGAAGCGTAATAAAAGCCTACCAGCCTTAATTGAATATAATTCAAATAAGGAACTCAGCAATGGCCAGGGACATCCAAATTATGAACAGTCAAAGGAAGAATCAGTAAAGACGAATAATGCCTTTGATGAGGTATCAGACAAACAAAATATAATTCGCCAAAAGGAGGAAGGCATCAATAAGGCAAAAGCTTCAAGTTTCCAGTCTGTTCTGTTGGAAGTTGATGAATATGAAAATATAGAAATAATCAACGAACTCAATAAAAATAGAACATACGCAAAGAGCATGAATGAGCAACAGAAAGACCAGGAGATGCCTACAAGACGTGCTATTAGTGAACAAGCACGTGCACCTGTTCCACAACCAAGAACAACACTACAACAAAAGAGAAAAACATTTGATCCCTATGATTATCCTCCAGGTGTCCCTATTCCAAAAGAAACAGATGAAGCTGAGGTAACAGAGGACAATGAGTATATGCCTCATTTACCATCTGAAGAAAATAGAGAGATTAGAAGAAAAACGTTTGATCCTTACGATTATCCGCCAGGAGTTTCTATTCCTAGGTATGTGCTTGAAGGGTCTAAACTTGATGGAAGAATATTAACAGAAGAAGGATCAGAAAACATTGGTAAATTCAAGACTGACATTGAATATGACTCTGTCGAAAGTTCAGGTGTCTATATTGCATATGATCCAGAGAAAGATCAAGAAAAGATTGATAGGAGCAAATTAGATGAATATAAATACATCGATATAACTTCAGAGATGTCTAATGAAAATAAAAACAACAATGAACAAACAATTCAAGTGTTTTCTGAAGAAGAAATAGTCGAATCGTCTCAACATGACCATCTTGAACAACCTGATGACATTGGACCGCCAAAGCCTTGTCCTGTGACACCTTACTATGTAAATGAGAATGTGCCAATTTTTGATGAACCAAAGGAAAGATGCAAAGTAAAAGATACTTTACAAAGTTATCCCGCAAATACAGACAGCGAAAGAGATCCGGGAGATCTCCTGGTAACATCCCATGCAATAGATAGTAATGATACATATGAAAATTGTTTAGAGGCAACTAAAAATAGAGAAAGTGACAGACTATTAGCATCAGATAGCAATATTAATGAAGGAAAACAAGAAAGCAGCACACGTTCTAAATCAGAAAAGAATATTCCAGCTGCTGCTTCCAGTGATATCCGACGCTATTTATCTGACGATCATGGAATTTACCAAAACATTTTACCAACAAAACCACCAAGAACATACTCATCTGATGTGGTTACAGTCGACCTTGATAATAAAATACCAAGAACAAACAGTGTTGGAAAGCCTGAAGCTGCCGAAGTTCATGGAGAAAGTTTTGAAAACCAGACTGATGATGCTTATGAGGACGTCCTTGTGAAACAGATACATGTGGTCAAAAAGGATGGTGAACACAAGTACATGAATATTAAAAGATATTCCTGATTTTTTAATCAATATCAGACACCAATCATAATTGTTATGTCCCTTGTAAAGAATAGATACTGAGTTAACTCTCATTAACATTTTCCAGCTTAACCTGGATGTATCCTCTTTGAAAACAATGTAGATCCACATCAGCTGGCTTCTGATTAAGCCATCTGATCAGGATCGACAATGTTTTCCACTCTGTTTGAAAACACGTGCTTACAACTGGAATGCTGCATGTTAACATGGTAAAAATAAAGGATGAGTGTAGTACATAGAGCATTCAGCAAGACAAGGGATAATATTTGATTCATCTCTTTCATTTCAGCTTCTAGTTTAAACGTTGGAAACAATGTACACTAAGTGTAAGGTTTAGTCTGAACATGCGTTTATGTACTTGGCAAAATTAGATGAAACCACTGATAGCAAGGACAATGTATCAGGCTGAGCATTTTACTGTTTTTCCAGGATTGCTGAAATTTTATTTTCAATAAAATGTTTCCCTGATGCATAAACATGTGTAAATATACAATTCATTTTCTTATTAAGATATGGGCCTGCTCATGAGGATTTTGTACTTACATGTATAGTATATGGTTAACTCCATTCTTTCAACATGCATAAATAATAATTTAATGGCGCTAGAAGCCTAAACGTTGGCCTGACAACCCAACTTTTTGTCTGCGATAAGTGAGACCGCCACTCACATATATGCCAAACACAAAATTCTAAAGGGCTAGCTCTTATCTTATTTTATTATTGTACGTATTTAGTTAATATTGTTGTTTACTTGTATATCTTTGATTTTAGTTTAGCTGGTCTAAACAATATAAATGTAAATTTAGCAGGTCTAAATATATTAGTATGGATGTTTTGTTGATAATTGTGCAAGCGGAATTAATCCTTTTCCCTCCAGTCCCGGTTTTTGTCATCTGCTCCCTCGCCTCCTTATGTTCTTTGGAACCCTGCATTGCAAAAAATATGGACTTAGATCAGACTACTCCCAATGAAACAGTCTGATCAGGGTGCATAGTGTTTGCTTGCATGATAAAATATAGTCTGAAATAAACTTGAATGTTTTTAACAGACGTTAAAAGCAGGTGACACTTTCAGGACAAACACATAAGGTTTAATAAGCTAAGCAAAACACTTACCAAATTTTACAGAGGCCTGAATTCCATATTGTAAACCTTTTGTCTGTTTTGTAGATGTGTTTGTTTATTTACACATTCAATGTGTATCATTTCCAAAGATGCATTCATTTTCTCTTAACTGTACAGTTGAGCAACGTTCTGATGGATTATCTGTACATATTGATACAATAAGTATGGAATAGTCCATTTTGTATTTTAAGTGGTTGCTGGTCAAAATTTCTATAAGATGGTGTATTGCTGTTCCTGAAGATTGTTTCTATGTTAGCAAACAGTGTAGACCCAGATGAAATGTGGCATTATGCATAATTTCATATGAGTCTTGAATAATGCCAAAGTACCTGTTGACTGGTATCCAGAATGAAACAGGTTAAGCATGCACACTGCAACTGAATGCACAACAACAGCAGCAACGATAGGAATTAGGTGCACTTGACTACTTCATGAAGGTTGCACAAGCCCTTTGAACAAGACCAGCTTGTCTGCACCATATCTCCTGAAACAAATGATGACTTCCAGAAAAAAAACTGAGTGTCATTACTAAAGTTTAAAAAAAAGATTAGATTTTGGCCGCTTTGGTTTAATTATCAAGGTTCCAACGCTCTTATACCACTATCAAAAGCAGCAGACGACATTTTCAAAATGTATCCCATTCCCTACTTTAAGTAACCAAATGACTTGTTATTAATGTGAAACGTCTGCCAGCAGATGATTCACATGGAATGTTTTAAGCCTTATTTTACAAAGATCAAGAAAAGTCTCAAAACGTTTGTTGCCTGCTGGAGTCCTGATATGACGTTCTAGAGGTTTTAAAAGATCACTTCTTCAAGTATGAGGTCACTTGGTAAATAGGCTGAGGGAACTACTGAAAACAAGTACTAACCCTTTAAAGTGACGACAAAAAATGAAACTGCTGAAGTCGTCTACCGCAAATATTTGGTAACATAATTGACCAGTTCAAGTACACAGGCAAACAGTGTGAACCCAAATCAATCTGCTCCTATAGGAGCAGTCTGATCTGGGTATGCACAGTTTGAACAATAGGCTTCTAAAATATTAAGGCCGAGGACAAAATCAGACGACATTTGCTGTGATTGGCCCTTTAAGAGTTAACTCCCTTTTAAAATGAAAATGATTGTGTTGGATGATAAATCAAATTCCTGTTTATATAGTTTTTGTTTCCTTTCCATGAAGACAAAATGTCGGAATTGCTCCAAAGTAACAATAAACATAAAAACTAACAAGCCTGTTGTTGTGATGCTATTTAACTTATGACTTATGCAGTGATTTTACAAATGGGCTTCGTGGGAAAACCTGTCTTCGGGGTTTGTGAACAATAAACAGGCCTCCAGATAAGAGTGCCTATCGGAAAACTATTTTGTTTATTTCTCATCCAAAACATATGTTGTGGGTACTCAAAAGAACCGTCTCGATGAGACGGTTCTTTTGAGAACCCAAAACTTACGTTTAAACTGACAGATAAGAAAATAATCGCAATTTTATGCTTATAAAAATCCCTTAACTGGGCCTATGAATAAATGGTTTCAGACTAGCCTGCAAGAGTCTGATCAACAACTATCTTATTCAGGTATTGGAAAGTATTACATCTAAACTTACTAAGAGCAAAATTTCATATTTCTAGCTAGTCTCTGTAGCCTAGCTGGCTGGTTTGGGCATGGTCTGGTCAGAAACATCGAAGACAGGTTTTCTCACGACGAGGCCAAAATACATCAATATACTATTTACAAGTAAGTACATGTAGCTTTCGCAAAGCAAAACATGCATTTTCCGTTAAAAATATTGCTGCATATATCGCCTTTTTTCATATAATAACAAAATACTAACAATACTAACAACTTTATGAACCATGTATAAGCCTAGCGTCATTGTATGTGACAAGGCAAACAGTTTTGTCCCAGATCACAAGCCAAAGAGCCCAGCATCTGATCTGGGCCTTCACTATTTACTTATAGAGTATGCAGTTAGAATTCGAATAAAAAAATAAATAACATCCAACAACCCTTAAATTGAAAAAAGGCTCGCCCCATCAATAAGGGTGGGAAAGTCTATTTCCAATAAAAGGGTTAAACCTAACTGGACCCTGGTTTACAGAAATATCGGGTACTGACCAAAATGAGCTGCAACATGTTATTTTCAACAATGCCGCATTTTGACATGTGAAGACTGAGACGAGCCTGTGCAGCCTCCTAACCTTAACACTCGTAAAATATTCAAGCGACTAGCAAAGGCTCTGATCAGACTGTGCATATGCGCAGGGTGATCTGAGCCTTTGCTGGTCGCATTTACCACATTGTTGGAAATCTCATGTCATGGCTCAAATATGAACATCAAGTCAGGGTTGCCAACGAGTCTGGGGCCTGACATACAGTCATGCAATTATAGAGAAAATCAAAGGTATACACTGTCATTTGCCAGTGGTTACTTCTGTCTTTTGCTGACAGTCTTTGCAAACAGTTTGGATCAAGATCAGGACAAGGCCTAGTTTTGGTCTTAACTGTTTGACACTCTGATGTTATTCCTGAAAGGTGTTCTTGAAATAGTTACTTTTGAAAAAAAAAATCAGCAGACGACATAAAAATCAAGCAAAATTACGTTGCTTGCAAAGAGTTAAAATGTGTTAAAATGTGTCTCATCTGAAGGCATAACATACATTATTTCAAAATGGTTGATCTGGGCTATGCATTCCCAGTAAACTAGCCATCAACGCAGCAACAGCTCATGCAAATGCATCTGCATACAATCACTGTAATATAGCAATATGGAATGATGTGATCATAGTTGAGCATCTGATATCTTCTTTTGCATATTCTTTAATCTTTGGATGACCCAGTTCGCCTGAAATATGGAAAAAAAACTGGGAGGGTTAGGGTTAGGAAACATCTTCCAATTACCGTTATATGCATAACAATTGCAGCTGCATACCAGGTGTCTGCTACTTTTATATGATTGGTTTCGATGGTATTTAAACAAAGAATATGTTGACAGAGAGCAAAGCAATTTGAGAGGTCACCTTTTTGTAAACCTTTCAGGAACTGAGCCAACTTTAAGCAGATGAATACTTCATGTTGTCTCTCTGGTAAAACTTGAGTCGATTTTATTGTAGCATTCAGGCCTACATCCACCTAGCTAGATGGCTCGCTTATGTTTAAATGAAAATCCTAACTGTGAACAGACTGTATATAAGTATAATTTATCCCACTTTACCACATAGTTATATGAACAAAGTTATTTCGATAACAAAGCACCCTTTTGCAATTTTGACTTTTCCATATTAAATGACATTGTTCCATCTGAAATTTTTGATAAATGGGGCGATTTTAATTTTGAAATTGTAAATTTATGGGTGGAGTTGTTCCTCGCTCCTAATTTTATATGGCATAGGCATATTTGTTTTGTGAGAATTGCGTTCTAAAGTCGATGATTTTGAAAAGATTTATGCTATATTACTACTAAAAGAAATAGTGCAAATACTAACCGCAACAAACCAATAAGAATTTTCTTTGAAAATACCACGTGATATCCATCCCATCTGGCTGGTTGATGAAATCACGTGTAAATGTAAATGGCTTATGAGGTGAAAAGGAGGCCAATGGAAACCCATCCTGAAATATACAGGTAATATAAATGGGCCTAATATACAACTATTGAATTCAATAAGGCCCAATTAAAGGCTTTTATAGCATGAAAAATGATCTTTACGGAGACAAGAGTCAGTGTGAATATGAATTTAAGGTTTGATAGCCAATTATCTATGTGTCTTGATCCACATCTGAATTAAGGGTGAGGTTGCGCCGTCTAACCCGTTTAAGCCCTCCAGTAAAATATTTTACTGCCCGTTCCAAGGCGGTACTTCTTTTGTGGATCTTTTATGTTTTTGTTCTGTCTTGTGTTTGCTATGTCTTTGTGCGCGTCTGTTTATATGTGCTTTGTGGTCACCTGCTGGGAAAGGGCTGACCTCTTGGCTCTCGTTTGTGGTGTCTACTGTGAATTTGTCACTTTCCCATTGGTATCCTGGGTCAGGTGTGGTACTTGATTGTATCGATTCCTGATCTTTGCACCATTACTTACATTGATAAAATATGATGCTATTCATAAATGAAGTCAATAGGTTTTTTTGTTATATATTCTTTTTGTCGATTTCACTCACAAAAACAATTTTCACTTTTGCAATAAACAAGTTTAACTGTATTGCTGCTGAAGAAAGTTTGACAATGTTGCATATTTTACAACTGGTTTCATAGCCTGTTAAAAGTTTTGATAGCATTAATCTAGAATAAATTGTATATAGGTATACGAAATAAGTCACAATTTCTTATTGGGTGGGGAAATAAGCATAAGCGATAAATGTATGATAAAGAAACCTTGTTTCTATTGAAACAGACAACATAAGCTCACGAGTTTTACTGCGACATAACAATATCTTTAACAGATACCTACCTGTCAAACAAAATAAATAGATAGAAAGATTCAGTTTACAGCAGCTCATATGCAGCTGAAACTCAGAACAGCAAGAAAAGTAAAATTTAAAATGAGAGCGGAATTGAGCTTTTTTTAGCATATCAACTTTAAGTAAACCGTAGACTAAACCACATGGTAGAACACTTTGCACATACCTTACATCACTGAGGTCTGCATTCTGCTTTTGAAGGATATCGTTACCAACATCTACCATTTTCTCAACTGAAAGATGAAACAAACACACAATAGTTTCCAGCCAACTTAGTTATCGCATTCAATAGCAAACTGACTGAGTAATCCGTTTTTTTTTTGTATATTTCGTTTTTTGGGGTTGTAGGTTTGTGAGTTCAAAATCTGTTATGTATAGATTACTACCTCCCTGACTCTGATTGAACTCGCCAAGTACTGGCCCCGATGTTATAAAACTTGAGTACAGTCTAAAATATTAAGCGAGTTGATCAGAAAATACCACAATCACAAATCGCAGACAACCCCGTGGCACCGCGAGGAAGAGCCGCTCAACCATCACGAGACACAAGGAAGACAAATTAAGTAAAGCAACCAGCTCTCTCTCTTCCCCATCAAGATGATTGCAATACTAGAATGGACATAAAGTAACGTACAACAAAACATAGAACAATTACAGACTCCCACAATGGGAGTAACAATAAACAAAAAGCCAACAACAACAGAGCCATCGCCTTAGAACGGACAGCAGCCTAAGCCACCGGGGGGGGGGGGGGGGGGGCTTAAATGCATTTTACTGGTACCTAAAACTCAAATAATGCGCAATGATTGGCTGCTTGCAGACACGTGTCCGCAAGCAGTCAATTATTGCGCTTTATTTTGAGTTTGAGAATGAACTGAAGTTTTATACCCTCGGGCCTGGTCAGTTCTGGGTAGAGGTGGGCTGTGTTGCGTCTGATTGTATTTTTGTCTGTCAGTTGTATTCTTGTAAATGCGTTGTCTTTTCCATGTACATATATTTGTAAACGTTCTTTCATGTGTTCATGTGTGTATTGATTGTAAATCATGCTCTCCTATGTGGAGGAAATAAAGAATATCTATGTATATATCTATCTATCTATCTATCTATCTATCTATCAGACATAAACAAAAGGACAGAATTCACAGTGTATCATCAATGCAAAATGTTGTATGAAAGTGGGCCGCGTTAATCATTCTTCTTGTTCTTGTTCTTCTTCTTCTTGTTCTTCTTCTTCTTCTTCTTCTTCTTCTTCTTCTTCGAGAGAGAGAGAGAGAGAGAGAGAGAGCGAGAGAGAGAGAGAGAGATCATACCCAGTGCATCCTGAGATGGTATGAGCTTCTTTGCATCTGGTATATGTTCCTTTGTCACAACTATATAATGATAATAATCACAGATAGAGAGAGAGAGAGAGAGAGAGAGAGAGAGAGAGAGAGAGATCATACCCAGTACATCCTGAGATGGTATGAGCTTCTTTGCATCTGGTATATGTTCCTTTGTCACAACTAAATAATGATAATAATCACAGATAGTCAGAGAGAGAGAGAGAGAGAGAGAGAGAGAGAGAGAGAGAGAGAGAGAGAGAGAGAGAGATCATACCCAGTACATCCTGAGATGGTATGAGCTTCTTTGCATCTGGTATATGTTCCTTTGTCACAACTAAATAATGATGGGGCGTGGCTGGTTTAATATCCCTGAAGACCACAACTGTTTCGTCCTAAGTAATAACAATAAACTTACATTTACACACTGGTAAATGTATACGTCGATTTGCTGGTATTTACGCGTATTGCCGGTACTTCATTGACCGGAAGTGGTAGATATTGGTGTTAATACTATATAGAAAAACATGTCATATGCCTAAAGGACTATAGAATTAGATCATTTTAAGTATTCGGCATTCGCATGGCGATTTATGTAAGCATTTAGGAATATATTCGAGTACCGATCTGAATGATCGGTACTCGAATCTATTTCTAAATGCTTACATAAATCGCCATGCACATACTGAATACTTAAAATGATTGAAGTTTATAGTCCTTTAGGCATATGGCATGTTTTTCTATATAGTATTAACACCAATATCTACCACTTCCGGTCTATGAAGTACCGGCAATACGCGTTACCAGTGTGATTTAACTCTTTATATATTGATGAGTTTACCACACAGATTGATACACTATTAAAGGATAGGATTGTCCCGGGGAGGGGTATCCTGATATTGAATATTTTGTGGGTATGAAGATTTTATTCAGAAACCCTGAAGCAATTAAGGAAAGATGGAAGAAAGCTGGCGAGAGAGTTCATAGAAAATTTATTCAAAACTATGTTTGTTAAATTTGTAGTTATGTGTGTATATATATGTGATTGTAAATAAATAGAAAATAAACATGAAGACATAAAATAAATAAAGAGTTTGTTGATATTTTGGGGGTCATCACAAAACTGGACTCTTTGGTGGGGTCATTTCTGTGCATTGAGTTTTGTTTTTTCTTAAGGTCAAAGTACAGAATGGGATTTTCTTTCTTATTTTTTTTTTTTTTTTTTTTTTTTTTTTTTTTGGGGGGGGGGGGGGTGCTAAAATTTAAATATTTTAGTGGGTATGCCTGATATTCTGATATTTTTGTTTGGTTAACAGTAGATGCTGGATCCAAGCCTATGTAGCAAGAAAAGTAAAAATTTACAACACCCCCTCGCCCCCTGGGAGGATTGTTAGTTATATTTTTGAATGATCACAAAAATGACATAAAGGTCAGAACCAGATGAAACACTGGGGGGGGGGGGGTTGCGGTGTTTAATCTGGGTATTCACTGTTTGCCATCTAGTACGCATGTAGAAGACTTAAGTATACAAAGGGTTAATAACAATTATTTGCATAGGGTATCAACCAAAACTAAAAGGCTTAAGAGAGGCGCCTGCTTATATAGCTTCATGTCAAAAGTGTTTTGACATTCTTTTTTTTACATTTTTTTACAATTTGCAAGGATTAACCGCTTTGTGGAAAATGTTTACATTAATGCCTCTCTTCATCAAACGTATATTAACGCCGTTGTTAGACTTTCCAAAGTCCGTACATTTTTTTCTTCTGTCTTTTTATTTTAGCATTTTTTATATAAATTTCAGTATCCTTTTATTCCCATTAATACCACTATAATACAATGTTCAAAGTCTGACTGAAAATATAACATTTCGAAGTCTAGGATAAGAGGATTTTTCATTTTAATATTAAGCAATTAACATCTCAAATTAATTCTGAAATGTAGGGAATTGGGCAAGTCTACGCCGTTGTATTCCTCCAGAATTATAAAGATATATATTTAATTCTTTCATTTGTTTACATTAAAAGTGAAACCAATGAAAAATCGTAACATTTTAATTGGTGTGAGATGGCTGGTTTTAGTTCTCATACATTTGACTTGTTCACGTAATTCTTAAAATAACAGTAAATAATAAAAAGAGTAAGTGAGTATGATCAGGAAATACCACAATCACACACCGCAGACCAGCCCACGGCACCGTTAGGAAGAGCCACAGAACATTTACAGTAACATGACATGGACCCATAAGAAAATAAAAGCAATTCAACCAGCTCTCTATTCCTCTTCAAGATAATTGCCTAGCTAGAAAGGGTACAAAGCAATGCACAACAAAACAAAGACAAACACAGAAACCCCCACAACCAATGGGAAGCATACCAAACAACAGATCAATAACAACAGTACCACCGCCTTAGAGCGGACAGCAGCCTAAGCCCTTGATTCTATTGCTGTTAACACACAAACTTGTTTAGCTCACACGGAGGCTTTCTAACTAATACAGCCTACAATCGAATCAAATCAACACACTATGATGAAACAAAGAAAAGGGCTCATGACTCACAGATAGTCAGAGCTTAAGGTAACCAAGTTGAGCTACGGTGGGCCCAGCCAACGACAAGCATCAGGCACCAACGGATTAAAGCTTTACGTCAGAGACGTCATTGAGTCAGAGGCCTGATCCACCATCGTACAATTTAAGAGGAAATCATAGTTATAAACCGTGATTGAGTTTAAGCACGCAGACTGTCGCGTGATATCCATGTTGTATCCCACTCTTTCATGACGTTTAATAATCTTTTTAAATTGATCATTAAAATTAGGCTTTCCAACAATTCTTTTAAACTTATCAGCTAAATCGCAATAAAATAAGGTTCTGATATGCCTTGTTGCAGAAGAGTATTTAGACAATCAACTCTGGGTGCCGGTAATAAAATTTAGAAAGAGCTTTACGAAATTAATGCTATCGACAACCTTGTTTTAGTAACTTACAAGTCAAAAATGTGTTTCTGTAGTTGAAGTCATCAACATTAGAACATACTCTTGCAAAACGAATAGGTTGTGAAATGTATACACCATAGGAAGGGGAGAAAGGAACATCTCCATCAAGAAATCGAAAATAAACTATTTCAAAATTAAACTCGCCCGATTTATCATAAATTTTAGTTGAAACTGTGCCATTTGCTATGGACAATTATGTTCTTTAAAAGGTGCTCTTTTGGAAGCAAAGTATGCACCGAAGAACTGAAACTAGAGTGTGCAAGTTTTCTGGGCCAGACTAGCTAGTTTCGGTCATTAAGGCCTCATCAGTGACCCTCTAATAATTTCCAAGTTCCCAGATGAAACCCATGATCCCAAAGGACAAAAATATAAAATCTATACTATAGTGAAGGGCAGGGAGACGTTCTACCGCCGCCACACAGTCCCAATCACCAGCTGTAATGAAGGCAAATATGTTCTTAAAAAGGTTATCCTTTGGAATCAAAGAATGCACCGAAGAACTGAAACTAGAGTGTGCGAGTTTTCTGGGCCAGACTAGCTAGTTTCGGCCATTAAGGCCTCATCAGTGACCCTCTAATAATTTCCAAGTTCCCAGATGAAACCCATGATCCCAAAGGACAAAAAATAAAATCTACACTAAGTCAAAAAAGGAGGCTTCAGTATCAGAGGAATTAATTCAGTTAATTTTTCTTTGATTAGATTATGAGGCAATGTAATATAGAGAGTAGAAAAAAAAACATATGTAAGCACACTAGATGCTAGAAAACCTTTAGATTTTAATTTGGTAAGAAACTCACCTGAGTTTTTAAAAGACCAAAATAGATTTTCACCATTCTCTCAAAAACTGTTTCACAATTTTTATAGCATGGTTTTTAATCGCAGTAAGACAAGACACCAAAATGATAGACAACCCAGTAGCAGCAGTACTACATGAGCTAGAATTAGCAATAAAACGTGACTGATGGTGGTATTTTATAAAGTTTTGGTAAGCTTGCTATGATCCTTATCAACAAATACACCAAACTTAGCAGGCATATTGCATCGATGTCTATCAACGACAGACTTCTCTTCAAGCAAAATGTTCTGAATGTATGATACTGATGGTGGCTGCCGAGAAAAGCCAGGAAGAATCAACGAAAAGTAAGTTATTTCTTAACATTAACTGTCCTGTAATGTTTTACTGCTCATTAAATCAATACGTCCGCTAAACGGATATAGTATTCATGAAATACGCATCATATTATTTAAAGATCTAAATGCTGCTACCAAAATAAAACGCCAAAGAACAGCCCTGATTTAAATTTGATTGAAAACGACAGAGAGTTATGAAAAAATAGGGAACAATATTCCTTTAAGGTTAGCAATATATGACGCTTGGTAAAATTTGCCCTCAACAGCAATCGAACATTTGTTTAAGCCTATGCCAAGACGAATGGCAGCTGTTATAAAAGCTAAAGGTGGTCCTACTAGATATTTGCTGTGACGCCTTCAAATATGTTAGCCATCAGTGTTTACTGATAATACAGTTGATGTACCAAATACGTTTGAAAAACATATAAATACAATAGTTATTAAATGTTTTCATTAAAATGAAGTAGTCTGTGTTACGCATTTGAACAATCAATTGCATAATAATGTAATGGCTAAAATTCTAAACATGTAAAAGACTTTTGAGAAAATTTGATGTCAAAAAACTTTTAACGTCAAGCTGTACATGTTTTGCAGTATATTATTAGCTTATTATTCTAATAATTTCATTTGGGGAATTGGGCTTTCAACAATATTTTTTATAGTTACGAATTGGTCCACATTTGGGGAAAGAAACCCCTTGTGTCGCCTTAAAATGGGTCTCACTCATCTGACATGGCATTTTTATTGGTTTAAACAGGAATCGAGACAGTTCATCAGCAAGATTGTTCAAGTCCATGGATTTCTGAAGTCATTTCACCGACAGAATTGAAGACAGTTCATTGACACTTTCGAAGAAAGTGTATTAACATTTTTAGACAGTATCCATTATTTGACGAAAAAGAATATCCTTATTTTCAGGCCTCTAGATAAGAGTGCATAATCAAAAACTATTTTCTTATTTCTCAACTAAAACATATGTTGAGAGGGTTCTTTTGAGCACCCAAAACAAATGTTAAAACTAATGGATAAGAAAATATAAATTGACGATTTTACGCTGAAGTTATTTTGACTATAAATTATAATGGTATCATTAGAAGTCCTAAACAGATAATAAGCATATTTGTACATTACAGTTATATATTTAAAACAAGTTAATCTCTACGGATTGTGTACGGTCAAGATAACAACAAACATGAATTGTTCTGCTCTTTAAAAGGAATTTTAATGTTCCTCATTGTTTAAATTTATTGATAAATACTTAATCTTATTATATCAAACTAAATTGACGATTCTGTGGATTTGTGCGTTTAAACCGATTTCGCGTATGAGATGTCATGTCTACGTCCATCGAAGTATAATTAAACACCGGATAAAATATCAAGAAATTATATGCCCTTACACAATGATTTTTTCCCAAAAAAATAAATTTACTTACAGAGTGTAAAATGTTTGTCTTTTCATCTTTTCCTGAAACTATTTTACAAAACACGCATTTCTCGTTTTCGACTGTTTCCATTTTATTCCTTATTCGTTAGGTTATTGTATTTTACATTGTCATCCTTAATCATGAACCCCTTAATAAGGGAGGCTATCCAGTGTCTATTATTATACTCCCCCTTAAGGATTATCTCTCCTGATTAGATTTTGCATTAAAACTAAGATTTTCCTTTAAACTTTCAGATGCCACATATGTGGATCTCAAAAGGGTACCTCTGAAATCAGTGAAATTAGGCCAAAAAATCAGTGATCAGTAATTTTTAGCCCAAAACATCGGTAATCAGTAAAATTTAAGCCCAAAAGTTGGTAATCAGAAAAACTTAGATCCCAAAATCGGTAATCAGTATAGTTTAGGCCACGAATTCGGTAATCAGTAAAATGTAGGCCCAAAAATCGGAAATCTGCAAAATTTAGGCCTCAAAATCAAAATATCTTTAAAATCTTTTTCATTTAGGGTAGAAATATCCATTTTCCTCCGACTAAATTAAGAATTTCTCCCCAGACCTTCCAGCCTTGTTAACCATCATTTTAGTTAAGTGAAGAAAGGGAGGTGTTTGAATTTTTAGAACAATTAATTAAGCTGATTCTTTGAAGTATCGGGGTTCGAATTATCGACTGTATCAACCTAGATTCACAAATTAAACAAACTTGGTAGAGCCCCTCAGAGGGCCCACATCCGAAATGCTGTATACAGGTTATCAGTACTAGTCATTTTCCGTTTAGTTCATATTTGAAGGACTTTAACCATATATGGACGTAGCTTTCGTTCCCCTACCTTAAAGAGTCTCCATAATCCATATTATTTGAGTTTAACTAGCTGTTTGAAAATGCTGACGAACGGACGGACGATAGAGCCTATGGTTACCATGAACATTTCTTTTAGCTCCCCTGTGATCAAATACCTGCGCATTTCAGCTATCTCAGTTGTGATCATAGGCCTGCACATTTCTGCTAACTTTTCTGTAATCATAGCTCTGCGTATTTCTGCTCTCTAAGCTGTGATCCTAAACATTTACATTTCTGCTAGTCTAATTTGTTATAATGTACGCGCATTTTTGAAAGCTAAGCTGTGATCCTATAGCCTGTATATTTCTGCTAGCTAAGATGTGATCCTAGGCATGTGCATTTCTGCTAGCTAAGCTGTGATCCTATAGCCTGTATATTTCTGCTAGCTAAGATGTGATCCTATAGCCTGTATATTTCTGCTAGCTAAGATGTGATCCTATAGCCTGTATATTTCTGCTAGCTAAGATGTGATCCTAGGCATGTGCATTTCTGCTAGGTCTGTGAATTTCTGTTAGCTGAGCTGTGAGCATATAGTGTAGGCCGCTGTGTAATTCCGTGTGCATTTTTGTTAAAAGTGTTAAACATATATTTTCTTGTAACAAAATGTATACTGATTAAGAAAAAAGATGTTTACAATTTTTCCTTGGCATTTTAACGTCACTGTGACGTCACAAAGTGACGTACCCATTTTTAGCTTATTTCAGGCTAGAAAATGGAGTGTTGTGAATTCCAGCAGGCATAAACATGAACTGTTTGATTAGTTGTAGTAATTTGTCTGGCGACATGTTGATTTCAGAGCATAGACCCTACCTTTATATTTTAAAGCGGTTACATTAACTTCAAAATGATGTCTGTACATGGAAAAGTGACGTCAGTACCGAAATGAAAATTCTGTGATAGTGAAAGCTCAAATAGCTAGACCCTCCTCTCCACACAGCAGGGAAAATATTAACTACTATAATTTTCTGAAACTACATTATATAAGACGCGAATTTACATACAATAGCTCTCTGGCCTATATTTAGACAGGCATGTTAACTACGTTACCCTATTATAGTTTTAAATCATATTTTGCAAATACCAAGTTATGCCTAATTATTATTTATCCACATGATTTTTGCCTTAAACATGTTTAAAGGAAGGGAACAGCCGGTATGCATTTAAACAATACACCACTATGATGTTAGATATATATGTTACTTTAAATGTATAACTATTTTATGCATTACTGTCACTAGACATTGGACTACCATAATACCTTCTAGGAGAGTTTCGTACACTATAATTTTCTAAAAATATCCTATGACGTATAATATACGGAATAAAGCAATGTATATGCAGTCTTAAAAGTTGTAATATACGTTACATGATGCTGCACAAAAATTAAAACAACAAATATTTTACACCATAAACAAAGTTAAGCCTGTTTTCTTTACTCTAGCCTATCAACCGAATGCTCATATATGGTGTTTAAAGGTTTTTGAATTAAATTTCATGCCAAATTAAAGAATGAGCTTTTTGTTCAGGGTCGTCATATTTAACAGTTTATAACTCTTAAAGTATTTTTGATACAAACAAACTGTTTGCAGCTATATAATGGTCCATTGCTTGTATTGTGGAAGATGTATTTAAAACCTGAAAGTTAACCAAGAAGCTTATTAGAGAAAATTATTTAACATAATTTCAGTGATGTTAAAGGGAGTAGCTTAAAATGTAACATAAAGGACATTACAATGGGCCCATATAACTTTTATGAACATAAATATATGTAAGGAATGAAATGTTCTTCTATGTTCCATGAGTGTTTGTCCAATTTAAATAATTCAAGTATTACCTTAACAACCTTGATAACATTTATTTTGTTAAAAAATGTAGGGTAACGTAGTTAACATGCTGTAGCAGCTAAACGCCCCAACCATCAGAGAGCTAACTTGTTTCAAAAAGCTTAGCCAGGAACATACAGTTATGCTAATATCTGATTTTAGGCGCGAGGCACGCACGAATTTCCAGAATTATTTTTTTTGTACACAATGTGTTTTTCCCAGCACATTGACGTCAAATCGACGTCAATTTCACGTTAAGTAAAAGTCCATATTGAATCAAATTTCCATTCGGCGTTTCCAACCATTACAATGCAACAAACACAAAAAATAAGATTATTTTAGGTGTGTAAATAGCCCCACCACATATAAGTTCTTTGATGCAAGTGAAACGACGGTACCTCATTGTGTGACGTCACTGTGACGTTAATACTGCAATAAAAAATTGTAAACATCTTTTTCCTTACTTTGCATATATTTTTCTAGTTGAAAATTGATAAGAATCACTTTTACCAAAAGTGCACACGGGAGCACAAATTTCGACACAGGGGCCCACACTAATAGGCCTGTGTGTATCTACTATCTAATCTGTGATCATAGGCCTATGTAATTCTGAAAGCTATGCTATGATTATATGCCTGTACATTTAGGCTGGCTAAGCTGTGAACAGAGGCCGGCGCAATTTCTGCTAGCTAGGATGCGATTGTAGGCCTGGGCATTTCTGCTAGCTAATATGTGATCATATGCCTGTGTATTTCTGCTAAGCTGTGACCACAGGCCTACGAATTTCCGCTAGCTTAAGTCATAGGCCTGCTTATTTCTGCTAATTAAATTTATAGGTCTGCATATTTCTGCTAGCTAAACTTATAGGTCTGCACATTTCTGTTAGCTAAAGTTATAGGCCTTCGCATTTCTGCTATCATAACTTATGGGTCTGCATATTTCTGCTGGCTAAGCTGTAGGCATAGGCCTGCGCATATCTGCTGGCTAAGCTGTGATCATAGGTCTGTGCATTTCCGCTAGCTAAACTCATAGGTCTGCACATTTCCGCTACCTAAACCTATAGGTTACCACGTTTCTGTTGTTTTCGCTGTGATCATAGCCCTGCTTAACTGATATGCATGCGCATTTATCCTTGCTAAGCTTATAGGTCTACATATTTCTGCTAATTTAACTTAAAGGTCTGCACATTTCTGCTAGCTCAACTTATAAGTCTGCACATTTCTGCTGGGTAAACTTATAGATTTGATCATTTCTGCTAGCTAAGCTTAAAGGCATGCGCATTTCTGCTAGCTAAACTTATAGGTCTGCACAATGCTTCTAGCTAAACTAAAAGGTCTGCACATTTCTGCTGACTTCGCTGTGTAGCCAAACTTATAGGCCTGCGTATTTCTGCTTGCTTAACTTATAGGCCTACGTATTTCTGCTCGCTAAACATATAGGTCTGCGCATTTCTACTCGCTAAACTTATAGGCCTGCTCGTTTCTGCTAGCTGAACGTATAGGTCTGCGCATTTCTGCAAGTATAACTTATTAAAAAATATAATTCTGCGCATTTCTGCTGGCTTAACTTATAGGCCTGTGCATTTCGGTTAGCTAAACTTACTCAAATTGAGGTTTTCTTTCGCTCTGACTATCTGTGAGTCATGAGCCCTTTTCTTTGTTTCATTATGGTGTGTTAATTTGATTAAAGTGTTTCTCCATGATGATACATTGCATTAGTTAGATGACCTCAATGCGAGCTGAACATTTCTTGTACTTCAACAACAGCAGAGTCTAGGGCGAAGATTTGGTACCAGTAATTGAATGCATTTAAGCCCCCCCCCCCCCCCCCCGGTGGCTTAGGCTGCTGTCCGTTCTAAGGCGGTGGTTCTATTACTGTTGACGTTTTGTTTTTTGTTACTCCCTTGATGGGGAAGAGAGAGCTGGTTGCTTTGCGCTATGGGGTTGTCTGCGGTATGTAATTGTGGTATTTCCTGATCATACTCACTTACTATTTTTATAGATCTGCGCATTTTGCTACCTTAACTTCTAGTTCTGCATATTTCTGCTAGCTAACTGATAGATCTGTAGATTGCTGATTGCTTAACTTCTAAGTCTGCACATTTCTGTTGGCTAAGCTGTAATCATTTGCCTGCGCATTTCTGCTCGCTAAGTTGTGATCGTAAGTATGCACATTTTACTAGCTAAACTTATAGGCATGCGCATTTCCGCTATCTTAGCTGTGATCATAGGCCTGCATATATCTGCTAGCTATTCTGTGATCATAGATCTGTGTATTTCTGTTATCTAAGTTGCGATCCTAAGCCTGTACATTTCTTCTAGCTAATCTGTTATAATGTATGCGCATTTCTGCAAGCTAATCTGTGATCATATAGCTTGTATATTTCTACAAGCTAAGCTGTGAGCCTAGGCATGTACATTTCTGCTAGATAAGCTGTGATCCTAGGCATGATAAGATGTGGCCCTAGGCCTGTACATTTGTGCTAGCTAAGCTGTGACCATAGACATGTACATTTCAGTTAGCTAATATGTGATCCTAGGCCTGAACATTCTGCAAGCTAAGCTGTAATCCTAGGCCTGTATATTTCTGCTACCTAAGCTGTGACCCGACGCCTGCGCATTTCTGCATACTGAGCTGTGATTATAGGTCTGCGAATTTCGTTCTCTAGGCTGTGAGCATAGGCCTGTACATTTCTGCTAATAAAACTGTTATCATGTCTGCGCATTTTTGCAAGTAAAGGTGTGATCCTAGACCTGAACATTTCTGCTAGCTTATTTGTGATCCTAGGTCTGCGCATTTGCACATTTCTGCTAGCTAATCTGTGATTAAAGGCCTGTACATTTATGTTGACTTACCCGTGGTTATAATTCTGCGCATTTCTTCTAGCTAAGCTGGGATCATAGGATTGTATGTTTCTGCTAGCTAAATTGTGATCATAGGTCTGCACATTTCTTCGAGCTAAGCTGCTAGCTAAACTTATAGGTCTGCGCATTTCTGCTGGCTAAGCTGTAAACATAGGCCTGCGTATTTCTGCTGGCTAAACTTATAGGTCTGCGCATTTCTGCTAGCTAAACTAATAGTTCTGCACATTTCTGATAGCTTAACTTATATGCCTGCGCATTTCTGCTAGCTTAAGTTACAAGCCTGCGCATTTCTGCTAGCTAAACTTGTGTCTGCATATTTCTGCTGGCTAACTTATATTCCTTCGCATTTATGCTAGCTTGCTTAACGTATATGCCTGTGAATTTCTGCTAGCGAAACTAATAGACCAGCGCATTTCTGTTTGCTTAACTTATAGAACTTATACAGGTACTTGTATAGGTCTGCACATTTCTGATAAGCTACAAACAAATGGCTGTGCATTTCTGTTAGCTAAACTTAAAGGCATGCGCATTTTTGCTGGCTAAGCTTATAGATCAGCACATTTCTGCTGGCTAAGCTGTGATCAGTCATGTGCATTTCTGCCAGCTAAACTTATAGGTCTGCACATTTCTGCTAGCTAAACTTATACGTCTGCACATTTCTGCCAGCTAAACTTATAGGTCTGCACATTTCTGCCAGCTAAACTTATAGGTCTGCACATTTCTGCTAGCTAAACTTATACGTCTGCACATTTCTGCTAGCTAAACTTGTACGTCTGCACATTTCTGCTAGTTTAACTTATAGGTCTTCACATATAGGTCTTTAACATATAGGCCTGCGCCTTTCTGCTGGCTAGACTTATAGGTCTGAATATTTCTGCTAGCTAACTTATAGGTCCGCACATTTCTGCTGACTAAGCTGTAAACATAGGCCTGCGCATTTCTGCTAGCTTAACTTATAGGCATGCATATTTCTGCTAGCTACAATGTAAGCTTATAGGTCAGCTTCGCTGTGATCATAGTCTTGCATATTTCTGCTGACTAGGCTGTAAATATAGGCCTGCAGACAATTCTCATGTCATATCATTCCTTATTTTTTTCAAAAATTTGGAATGATGTAGGAAAATTTGTCGTCTGTTGCTGTTGTGATTGGCGCTTTAAGGGTTAATATCATTAAGGTTTTACAATGTCAATATCAACCTTTAAGATCATCATTTGAAAAAACCTTGGAAAGGCCCATATGCCTTATGAGACATACCAAGACAAAGGTGATTGGTCCATTAGTTTCAGAGATGAAGATTTTTTTTATTAGTTCTTCTTGACGTTAAGTAGGTCAGGTCAACCTAGGATCACATTTGAACAAACTTGGTAGGCCTCACATCTCCAACGAAGTCAGAGGGATAAGTTTTGCTGTGGTCCATGTGTCCGTCCGGAACCATATCTTGGTACCTATTGGTCAGATTTAATGCATTCATAATGATTAGTACCATGGGCAGTCGATATCCTATAAGTTTCATCAAAATCAACTCATTAACACTTGAGTTATTGCCCTTGACTTAGTATGGGCAATTATAAAGCATAAGCTGTACTGGCCTTTTTAGTCTAATGAACTTCACATTTCCCCAAAGCTATTATATCTGACAACTTCTCATTATGATTGCCTGTTGATAATCACGACAGTGTCAAAAAATTTACCCCACCCCATTGACCCCTAAGTGGGCTCAAAGGTCAAATATTTAAACTTGGCAATAACTAAGTCAATTGTCAATATTTTTTACCAAAATTGTGCATGTATGCCGAGGAAGAATAGATATGAAACACATCAGACTGAATTTTAGTCTGGCTGCCTGGGTCCGATCCCCTGGTTGGACTTATGGGGTGTGGCCGAGGCCAAAATTAAACTTTTTCGGTATATTGTCATGTTGCATACCAAATTAAAGGGAATGACACATTCAGTAACACAGTAGCAAATATTTTGCACGCAGACACACTCTTGACCCCTGGGGTGGAGTCAAAACATTTTTTTTCTGAAAGTAGTCATGTTGCACATCAAATTAAAGGGAATGGAGCTTTCAGCACCATGAATGCAAACATTCTGTCCTAAGCACTAAAGCATTCATAATTGACAGGCTTTTGTTATTATCTAAATGATACCCAAGAGGAACTTAGGGGTTGGAGAATTGTGATTACATGTTTCTCTAAACCCTTCATCTTGGATATAAATTTGAGGATTTTGTCTTGTTTAAAGCGTTTTTAAAATATATGGACATGGTGGCAATATTGGTCATGTGACCAAATCCATTTGCATAAATTTCATTCCCCTACCCTAAAAAGTCTACATATCAAATTTGAGTTCAATTGACCAATGGTTTCTGAGAAAATCTGTTTTAATATATTGCTGGGAATCCAATGTGAATGACCTCAGATGAAAGGTCAACCTTGTTTGATTGTTTTGTTTGATTTGATTCTTTACGTCCCATCAACAATCTAAGGTCAACCTTAATCTTTTGGACTTATTTATAGCCATTGTCACATTATTAAGTTAAACATATCTAGTGATTATTGTGGCTATGGGCTTCAACAGTTTTCAAAAAATCAACTTTTCAAAAAAATCCTATTTGAAAACAATAGGAAGCGAATTTGGCCTTGACATTAACTAGGTCAAGGTCAAGGTCAACCTAGGACCATCATTTAAACAAATTTGGTGGGCCTCACATCCCCAATGCTACATACCAAGAACCAAGGTCATCAGCCTTCTTGTTTCAATGAAAAAGATTTTTTTATAGGTTTTTACCATATATGGGCATGGTGGCCATCTTGGTCATGTCACCAAATCCATTTACATAATTTTTATTCCATCGCCCTCAGAAGACTTCACATCAAATGAGCTACATTATTATTGGTAAATGGGGAAGAAGTAAAAACAAGAATACCATTTTTCCATTCATTTTTGAATATTCATTCAGAAGGTTTTATAAATATGACATGACATAGAGACATTATGTTTGATAGTTTGTTTCCATTTTTGTAAATACTTACCTTTCAAGTATCATTAGTCTAGATAAGCTTTTTTTAGCGTAAAAATGTAAATATATTTCCTTACCCATCAACTTTAGCATATGCTTTGGGTGCTCAAAAGAACTGTCTCATTGAGACGGTTCTTTTGAGTACCCACAACATATGTTTTGGTTGAGAAATGAGAAAATCTATTTTTGGTATGGACTCTTAACTGAAGGCCAGGCCTGGGTATATACGGTAAACATTCTAAATCTCTTTCTGTTCTCAAATAAAATGTTGGTTATTAGGGATGGAATTCACAAAATGCTTGTCAGAATAGCAAACAGTTAAGACCCTGATAGGATAAAGAAGCAGTCTGATCTGGGTCTGTCCTGTTTGCCTGGGCCTTTTTGGTAGGCAACTAGCAATTTTCTAGCATTTACCGTACCTACCTTTCAAGTAAATACTTTACTGTAACACTTGATCTGCTAAAACTACAAACTGAGCTGTGACATGAGATTTCCAACAATGTGGCATTTTGACAAGTGAAGACTCAGACGAGCTTGTGCAGCCTGCTTTTAAGCTTAGAAACTCGAAATGATGTCCGGTCAGCAGCTTAACAGTCATAGAATATTCAAACACTAACAAAGACTGATGAAACTAATGATGCTAATCTGAGGCTTTGCTTGTCGCACATACCACATTGTTGGAAATCTCATGTCGCGGCTCATATCATATTTTTTAAACTGTTGGGTTCCAGATCATATCGTGGATGCAGATCAGGACCCTCACAGGTTACAAATTTAAGGTAATACAATGACATCATGCAACTGGACTGGCTGAATATAAGATATAGACAAGAAGAGTTAGGTAAAATGCGATGCTTGCCAAGCATTTTATTGGGTTTTCGCAACTAGTTTAATGAATTCTTTAATAGAAGAGCATGAATGTTATATTCTATCATATGACAATAAAATTACTTTGAAATTGTACTTTTTGGCCTGAAAACATTAAGATTCCGTCATTATGAATGCAACGTTGTTATGGATGTCAATACATAATGTTACTAAATGTGTTAACCACTAGTAGTTTATTGATTTTAATACATGGCATAATATCACTTCCAAACGCAACATCATCTGATAATTACATTTATCACATTAGCTGTCCCAGGCCACATATTCTATAAAAACATGCCTTGAACATTTCAGTGCTTTAATATATCATTGCACTCAGAACAGTTTTTTCCATCTGGTTCGATACAATTTGTTGTCTGCTGTATTATTGATTTGGGCTTCAAATGTTAAACAATATTGATATCAAAATAAAATTTTAGCATCATTATAGAAACCATCTATACAGCACATTTACAATTAAATAATAAAATTAGATTTTAAGAATTATTTTGCATATTTACAGAGGTTTCAATACACTTATTCCTATTATTCACAATTTACTCTACAATTGTCCGCCATAAATTGCAGATGACATCATTTTCAAACTGCATCCCTGCTTTAACCCTAATAGGACAACTAAAAATTTGCAGCAGACAACATTTTTAAATAGTATTCCTGCTTTAAGAAACCAAGTAAGATTAGGCTTAATATTATGTGTGAATTGTATGCTGGCAAGTCTTATCTTCATTGAAATCAAGAAAGATATCACAAAATCTATCTTCTACTGCAGTCATAATTGGCACTTTAAGGGTTAACCCTTTGTATACTTCCAGACTTATTTTCAGGGAATAAGCTAGGGGAGACTAGGGCAAAAAATCGCCATAGGGGCTGAAATTCCACCCTAAATAGGACCCAGGAAGAAATGGGAGTCTCCCTTAAAAAAAATATTTTTTTAGAGAGACTTATTTTCATTCCGCCACCACACAAACACAAGCTGTGGTGACAATCTACTATTCCACAAACAGTTTATGACAATGATGTAAGGTAAATCCCCAAGCCGTTTTAACTTTGAGATCTACTGCTAACTTAAATTTAGTACCAAAACATATTATGACCTCACTGTCGGAATCTCCTTGTTTAATTATACTACCACTGCATGGTATTTCTCCTTCCTCCATTTAATGGCAATACCGTAGTATGTCTAATGGCTAATTGCTTCTAAACTGACAGAAAATGCCGTAATTTTGCGCTATAACTTCTCCCTATCTGACTGTCACTTCTCCCCTAATTTTCCTGTAGGAGAAGTCACTCTTCCCTACTGTAAGGGTCCAGCTTGAACCCTGATATTCATCAAAAATAAGAAATATCACATTATTTGTAGTCTGCTGCAGTGCAATTGCAATTTGAAGGGTTAACATTGTGCAAAAATTGGCAGTACCTAGAAGGACTATGATAATGTCACTCATTAGACATTTGAACGCTGGATTCCAATAAACGGGTAAATTGGCAAACAGAGAAGACTCAGATGAAAGGCTATATTTTGCCAAGACAAAATGGCTGTCCCAAAATATAAGTGGATATGCTGAGGAAAGTCCTCAATAACAGAACATATGTGCCGTGGCATGAGATTTCCAACAATTTGGTATGTGTGACCAGCAAAGGCTCAGACCAGCCTGCGCATACGCGCAGGCTGATCAGAGCCTTTGCTTGTCGCTTGAATATTCAATGAGTGTTCTTGAACTTTCAATGAGTGTTAAGCTACTGACAAAACATCATTTATAGCTTCTAAACTTAAAAGGAAGCTGCACAGGCTCGTCTGAATCTACACTTGTCAAAATACCACATTGTTGGAAATCAGGTGTCTTGGCTGATATTCTACCTCAAAGTCGAACTGTAATACAGTGTGTACAAGGAGCATGCCTTCCGTAGTAAAAGATCCCATGCACGTCTCACGACTGCAGCCAATGACAAAATTCGTCACCATTTTCTGAATTTTCAAAGAAAAAAGGCTGGTAACAGACTATTCACATAAAATATTAAGCCTTATAAATTGCAAAAATAGAAATGAAGTTACCTGCTGCAAATTTTAGGTATACCATGAGAGGGGGTGGGGGGGGATTTCTCTTATCCCCCTGTTTCGTGTATCCTTTGGGACCCGGATATATAGCTATGAAAAATTATAATAAATATCAAATACTAGGTTCATTTTTTGCATACATGTATAGCCAAATACTGCACACAGTGTATACAAAGAATAACTGAAAAACACAGATATATATATTTTTAAGTGCAAAAGCTACTCACATTTTTTCCAGAAAAATAAACAGTATGTATGTAAAATTTTCATAGATTAAAAAATACTTAATATTAATGAAAATCCCCCATTTACATATGCTTGTTAAAACCGACTTGATGTATCGGTTAAAGAAGAGCCTTTTTGGAACTCTCATCACAGGGAGACATGTCACAGGAATCTAAAAATTCATTATTTAGGGGACAATCCCAAGAACAGCATAAATTCTCTCTGGATCCATCTAATCAAGCCCGAATCAGTTCATATGTGCAAGTCAACATCACATAGCTGGTTCACACTATATGGGCCTCGACACGAGAAAACCGGTCTTCTGAAGTTTGCGAACAACAAAGACACAGACCAGCCTGCGCATCCGCGCAATCTGATCAGTGCCTTCCTTATTCACTTATTGGAAAGTATCACATCTAAACTTGCCATAAGAGAAATTTCAATTTTCTAACTAGTCTCTGTAGCTGAGCAGATTTGTTTGGGTATGACAGTGTCGGAAACCCAGAAGACATGTTCTCTCATAAACTTCTGATTTCCACTAAATCAAGTGGTGTAATCTCAGTATGAAGTGTGTGGAAGTAAAAACTGTATAGATCCTGATCAGCTGGCTTCATCAGATGCCAGCTGATCTGGATGTACATTGTTTTGAGGGTATATAATTTAGAATATTGTGTGGATGAAAAACAGTGATCTTCATCAGAAGCAAGCTGATCTGGATCTACACAGCTTTAAGGAAGGTATAGAATTTGAATAAGTTATGTGCACAGTTCACTTATTACCTCGAAAGCAATATTTCAAGTTTGCATGCCCAGATATCTAGCTAGGTAGGATGTCAAGTTTTTTATGAATCTTCACCTACCTAGCATGGAAGGTTCTAGTGAGACTGTGCAGACCTGCCAGTACCTTCACTGGTCACCTTTGTGGTAAGTACTGAAATCTCATCAGCTGGCTCATATAGACTTTCAGGATTTTTGGAGCAAAATTTAAAAACAAGAGGGCCAAGTGGCCCTAAAGCGCTCACCTAAGTTTTGTTTAAAGCTTACATATAGGTATCTGTAGAAAGCTGATCATGTCCCTGGCGACCCTGGCATGGGACCATTTTGGCCCCAGGGGCTTAATTTGAACAAACTTGGTAGAGGTCCACTAGGTGATGCTATGAACCAAATATGAAGGCTCTAAGCCTTATGGTTTCTGACAAGAAGATTTTTTGATGTTTTACCCTATATAAGCCAATGTAAAATATGTGACCCCCTGGCGGGGCCATTTTCGGCCCCAGGGGCTTAATCCACAAGGTGATGCTACATACCAAATATCATGGCTCTAGGCCTAATGGTTTCAGACAAGAAGATTTTTTCATGTTTCTCCCTATTTAAGCCTATGTAAAGCATGTGACCCATGGGGCGGGGCCATTTTTGGCCCCAGGGCTATAAGGACCTCTGACACTTTAATAGGGTATCTGCCTATTTTTCAGATGCTTCCCAAATTTTTCCTATGCATAAGATATCGCTGGTATTCTTTTGAATAGGATGCTTGATGTATTAGGAACGAATTAAGGTTATAGTTAGACAGGCAGATCCCTAGGACAAAACAGGAGACGCTACCAAATGGGGTAGGGGTTGCAAAATTTGACTTCACCAAAACACTTAGAAATCAATTATTTTCACGTGTAAGGGTATTATATCATCAATCCTCGATTACAAATCACAGTGAAAGTATTTTAAAGTCCAAAATCATGAGCATTTTAAGGATTATTTTTGTTGTTGTTTTTTCTATCTGATTTGTTAAGAAATATTTTGAAGTGCAACTGTTGTCCATATTCAACCTTGATGACAATGTATTTACCTAGTGCAATATTATGCAGCAATGTACTATAACCATTCATCCATGCATAAAGTACACCTAGTCAATGGCCATGTAGTTTATGTGTATTGGATAGATACAGTATATGTGCAAAATAATCTACCAACTGAATTTAGTCAAAGGACAATTTTCATAATCTAAAGAAAAATATGCTAAAACATTGTAATATTTCATGACTAATGGGTTATGAAAAGGAGCCTTACTTGAACTTATTATTTCATTATACCGGAATTTTTTTTTTTCAAGAGAGCACACCAAAAATCCAAATGCTAATGATCGGGCTCGGCCAGACGTCACATTTTGGGCTGTGGGATATCATTCCCCCCCGAGTCCCAGCTTGCTTTTCACATATATTATGTAAAATATGAGAACACACTTACGTGCAAAAGGATTAGTTGGGACTCGGGGGGGAATGATGTTTTAAAAATATTTTTCTATTTCCTATATGTATAATACAAAAAGTACCCATTTTAGCCCAAAAATAAAGCCGTACATTTATGGAAATAGGAAATCAAATGCAAAATCATAAAATAGAGACCAACAGCGAGCTTATAAATAAAGATGGAAGCATTTGATCGACTTTAATTTTTATCAAAATAATAGGCAGCGATACACTGTGATTCCCATTACCACCGTCAGAGGTCCTTTGAACAAACTTGGTAGAGGTCCTCTAAATGATGCTTCATACCAGATATCAAGCTCTAGGCCTTGTGGTTTCAGACAAGAAGATTTTTTCATGTTTCTCCCTATATTAGTCTATGTAAAGCACGTGACCCCCGGGCGGGGCCATTTTTGGCCCCAGGGCTATAATTTGAACAAACTTGGTAGAGGTCCACTAGATGATACTACATACCAAATATCAAGGCTCTATGCCATTGGCAAAGAAAGGAGTCAGACTACTATGTCTACATATGACAGATACGACTTGTGCTTAGATATAATTTACATGCTTTCTGTTTTGATTTGTTTTGTGTGTACAATATCATATTAAATTAGGCTGCTGTATAAGATTATATTTGCCAATATATCTAATTCTGATATAATATTGCACATTGTAAAGCACATCTCTCTCTCTCTCTCTCTCTCTCTCTCTCTCTCTCTCTCTCTCTCTCTCTCTCTCTCTCTTCAATCTGATAATCTTACTTATACTTTAGATTCCTTTCGCTACTTTTACTTTATTTTGTTCACTTCTCATTCATTCAGAACATTGTACATCTAAATATCTAAAGGAGATGACATAACATAAGCTCAACGCTTACAGTCAAATCCTAGAACCATTGTATGTATGTATATATCAAAATATGTAACTCTTTATGAATAAAATATTGTTTAAACCAAGGCTCTATGCCTTCTGGTTTCAGACAAGAAGATTTTTCATGTTGCTCCCTATATAAGCCTATGTAAAACATGTGACCCCAGGGGCGGGGCCGTTTTTGGTCCCAGGGCTATAATTTGAACAAACTTGGTAGAGGTCCACTAGGTGATGCTACATACCAAATATCAAAGCTCTTGGCCTTGTGGTTTCAGAGAAGAAGATTTTTAAAGTTTTCATCTTGAATACCTATTTTTAGCAAGTGTGACCTAGATATGCAATGGACCGAAACCATTTGAAGAATTTTAAAAGAGGGTCATATAAGGATCATTCCTCCCAAGTTTGGTCAAAATCCAGCCAGTAGTTTAGGAGGAGATGTCGTTTGAAGCAATTGTCGACGACGGACGACACACGACGGACAACAGACATCCAATGATCACAATAGCTAATCCTGAGCCAAAGCTGAATGTTCCCAAAATTATCAATAGATTTCCGAATTTCTTGTAAAAATGCAAGTCCTAACTAGAAATGTTTGGATTTAGCAAAGTAGTTGTACCTGCTTCTAACAAAATAATCAAGGTATGAACCTATACATTTATTTCAAATTTCAAGTTTAATTTTACATGTTTAATTCCCAATTTTCTTAAAATCATCCAGATTCAAAAGGGTAGGAAAATCACACTTTGGGGAATCTGATTTTAATCAAATAAACACATAAAAATGAAACACCTGAGCAGTTTTGAAACCCATATTAAAGAAAGTATACATGTAAGTCCTTATATTATATATCTTTATAAAAACTGATAAAAACAATGCTATCAAAAAGGATACTGACCACAATTAGAAACCTGCCTATCAAAAAAAATTTCATACTTGTCACATAATCTTCAGCTCAATGCATCAAAACTTATTTAATCCTTTCCTTCCTGAATATTCATGTTGGTACACAGAACGAAGCAATTACTTGTCAGGTCCACTAGTACAGGATCAGATATATCATATGTCCATAAGCAAACAGAGTAGATCCTGATCAGGCAGCTCTTATAAGAGCTGCCTTATCTGGGTCTGCTCTGTTTGCGAAAGCGCTGAAAGGCATTTCTATGAGGTAAAGGGTTAGCATATGATTTTCAGAATTTCTGACCAGCATGTTCTCCTTAAACGCTTTACCTCTCAGTGTCATCTGCTGATAATCTTTGCAAACATTTTTGACCCAGATCAGGCATGACAGAATGTTGTGCCTGATCTGGATCAAACCTGTTTGACACTCTGATGGTAGATCTATTCCTACAATATTTTTTTGAAATTTTGAAGAAGAAAAAATCAGCAAACAAAATTGTTTGAAAAATACCCAGCATGCAGAGTTGAAGGGAGGTTACAAAAATTGCAGGACTTATTTATTGGAAGTCATTCTACAATTTCTACACTGCAGCAGTTCTAATGCGAATACAGTAAAAACTGTGTAAAACGGCCACTCAAAAAAGACAATAAAGATCTTAATGACAAATGGTAGCTAATGAAGATCGAAAGCATTGCAGAATGCTTCCCTTGGAGTATTCTGTCGTACTTTTGACCTGCATTATGCTATAATTGGTCATGAAAACCAATTTGTGGTGTTTTTGAGAGTGGTCATTTTAAACAGGTTTATCTGTACATTATCTGTTAAAATATGGCATTCATTTTCTATAGTACATTGCCAAACAGTGCAGACACTGATGATGCATGTTTGAGGCATCTCATCAGAGTATGCTAATTTTCTATATGTACCCATTTATAGCAAAAAAGAATGAACTCTTTGCCTACTGGGTAATTTTTCAGGCTTTTTTGTCGTCTGTTAGTTTTTTTCAAACTTTTTCAAAAAATTATTTCAGGATGTCAAGCAGTTTTGAATCCAGATCAGGCTGGACAGACATTTTGCTGGGCCTAAACTGGGTCCAAACTGATTGCAAAGGTTATCAACAGACAAAGAGGAAGTCACCCTTTCTGGTAGCCATAATAATGCTGGGATTTAATATTCTGTATGCCCGTCGCCAGAAAACCTGTCTTCCGGGTATCCGACAAAGTGAGTTTCAAACCATTCTCCTCAGCTACAGAGACTAGCTAGAAAATTGAAATTTCACCTGTAGCAAGTTTATCTGCGCCTGTGTTGTTCGCGAACCCCCGAAGACAGGTTTTTCGCGCGTCGAGGCCCATTTGCCAATGTATCTGTTTAGGACTTTCCAGCCAAAAAGAATAACGGGAAAACACTCTATCTGTCAACCTCAAACTAATGCTGGTATGCTATATTCTGTACTGGTGAATCTGCAACTACCATGCCTTTCATTTCCTGCGGCACATTTTGCAAAGTATTCTGGTTCTGAGAAAGGGCAATGAGGGTTTTTAAGTCCAACTGATTGGTGGGTTGCGACAGAGTTATATTTTTAAGATCTGGGGTGGCGGGATTATGAGAAAAGGCAACAATGTTTTTAAGGTCTCCCTGATTGGCTATCAAAGTTTTCAGATCCTGCTGATTCGGTGAATGAGACAGACCTACCATGTTCTTCAAGTCAGACTGATTAAGACTGATAACATTCTGATTTACTGAAGTGTTACTAGCATAAGACACCGGTATAATATGAGTTTGCTGTCCTTGGGTTACTTCTATGGTTGGCAAATTCTGAACATTTAGGACATTCTGTGCGTTCACTAAGTTTTGAATCTGCTGCACTTGAATTGCATTAGGTGCAGTGTTGGTGGGAAGATTTTCCAGGAACTTAAGGGTCTCCATATAGCCTATGAGAGTCTGGAAAGTCTGCGGATGAGGAGTTTGTCGAGGATCCGAGTTTGTCATCAGTACTGGTGTGCGGGTAGACGATTCTGTAGCTGCCAGAGATCTTGCAATAAGCTGGTATTCCCCTGCTGTTAACACACCATTAGTTCTGCTTAGATCAGGGGACTGAGCATCAAGTTTGGTTGGTGATGCTAACAGAGTTGCTTGCTGCTCTTGCTGCTGCTGTTGTTGTTGGTTCACTTGAGGAACAAGATACATATTTCCCTGCTGCAGTGACTGAGTGAGACTTCTGTAGTCAATACTAGGATGAACCTGTCTCATTACATTGCCACCATCTGTTGGATTAGCATTCATTATGTAGCCTTTCTCATTAATGGTGTAATGAGGTTGTGCCGAGGTATGAGTGCTAGGCATACCAGGAGGTGGTTGTATACTAGATATAGAGGAAGCAGCTACTGGCTGTGGCTGCTGGGCATTGGCAGCAACTGCCGCTGCCTCAAACAGTGCAGTAGGTATCTGAATTTCTCTTGTTCCTCCCTGCTGCCCACTCACTGCATACTGTAAGTTCTGTAGCAGAGCTGCCTGTGAGCCGGACACTACACCGGACGTGCCAGCTAATAGCTGCTGATCTTCATCAGGAAGAGCTGCCAGGCTAAGAGGAAGTGGCACCATGGTTGGCTCCAGCTTCTCATACAATGCCTGCCTTTCTCTTCTCTTCGGAGTACCATCTGGGTTGGTTTTACGTATACGAACATGTTGATTATCCCCTGTGTGTGATGTACGTAAATGTCTTGTTAAATGATCCTTTCTACCAAATCTCTGAGGACAAAATTGACACAAAAAGTCTTTCTTTTTAGTGTGAGTGATCATGTGTCTTTTAACATCTTTCCTCGTGTAAAATTTCTTGCCACATTCATGACATTGGTGTATCTTCTCTGACGCATTCTTTGCCGCTCTTGCACCAGTATGTACTTTTAAATGAAACAGAAGTCCATCCTTATCAGGGAAAGTTTTTTTACAGATTGCACATTCCAATGTCACACCACTCTCAGCGGCATGAAAAGCCATGTGTATTTTAAAAGAAAAACTGTAAGAATACTCCTTAGCACATATACCACATTTCCAAATTTTCTTATTTGGATCGTGAGTTATTAGATGATTCTTCAGATGGTCCTTTCTATTAAAAGATTTATCACAGTAGGGGCACTTATGGTGGCGGGGGCATGAATGTATTAGAGAATGTCGATCTAACTTGAATTTTGACATGAATCCTCTTTCACATCCAATTACATCACAAACAAAAGGTTTCTTGCCCGTATGTTCAAACACATGTAAATGATAATTGGCTTCAGCTGCAAACTTTGCCCCACAATGAGGACAAACCATCGGCTCTTTCTGTTTCTTAGGTCCTCTCTTCTTCTTTGCTAGCTCAGCTTTCTCAGCTTCTGCAGCCGCAGCCTCACCTTCATTTTCATTTTCAAAAGCTATTATGTATGTTGGTTCATCATCATCGAAACTGTCGTCTCCTAGGTTTCCTAGTTCATGTCTCTCTGCTTCAACTTTCATAGCTTCCGCCTTAACAGCGTCTATTTTCACTACATCTATCTTCATACTATCTGTTTTCGCCGCTTCATTACCTTTCTCTCGCTTAATCGTCAACGGATGTTTTCTAGGTCGGCCTCGCTGCCGTATAGGCCCGACATTCACTGTCTCTCTTCTGACTTGTAGAGATTCTTTTAACCTAGTCTTTTCGAGCTTGGCTCGCCATGTTTTTGTGGGTTTAACATATTTCCTTGGTCTGCCTTTTCTGCGGCCTTTCACCTTCATACATGGATGGTTTTCAAGGTCTGCCAAGCTTTCAAATGACGCTTTACATACCATACATTCTAATGTAATATCCTTCTCTGAAAAAGACAAGAAATGTGTTATGGTAAAAGTTCTAGCATTTTGAACACTTCTCTCTTTCTGTTCTCAAATTAAATGCTGCTTTTCAAGGCTGGAATTCACTAAATGCTTGTCAGAATAACAAACAGGGAAGACCCGTCTTCAGAAGTAGTCTGATCTTGGTCTGCATTGTTTGACTTGGCTTCACTATTTGGGTTGAATTTTTAGAACATTTACCATACCGAATAATCAAAAATCTTCGATAAAGTGATACGGTACTTAGTGCATAAATGAGAGCTACTCTTAACCCATTTAAGCCAAATGGAATTTCCCACTCTTATTAATTGGCCCAGTCCATTTCCATTTTAAGGGTTTGTGGTGGTATTTTTCATTTTTATACAAATCTTAATAAATTATTCTGTATGCAAACAGTGGAGACCCTGATCAGACACTGTAGAATGTCTGACCTGGGTCTGCACTATTTGACTATGTCCTACAGAAAAGGATCTTCTACACTTTGTCAAAATATTGTAGTTAAGGAGGAGAAATAAATATGTTTAAGCCAAAAAGAATGCTAGGCTTATATGATCTTATATCCATGATTTAAACAATATTTTTTGTATTAATTCCACAACTGCCTTTTACCATCAAAAGATTTATTTAACAATATCTGATTTGATCTGTCTGATCAGTATGCCTGCACACTATTTTAGCCTTCAATATTCAGTTAATCTAGACAAATGGGGATGCTTCTTATGTTTCATTTAAAAGTATGTTCCCCACCTTGACCCAGCAAATTATTTAAAAGGTAAACGTCTATAATGAATTTATACAATATATGTTAGTGGGAAGCTGGGTCAAGGTGGGGAAAATAATTTTAAACAAAAAACATTGAAGCATTCCCATTTGTCTATTCGAAGTCGGAAGTAATATGTGCATTGTGCACGCTTAAATAGTGCTCAGGCATACTGATCAGAGAGATCTAATCAGATCTATTTTACATTCCTTGATGGCAAAACACAGTTGTGGAAGTAATAAAACCCCTTACATCTTAGCCCATCAACTGATATAGTATCTAAAATACAATTTTTAGAGTAGTCATGTTAAGCCGTAATATTTCCCCTTTGTCCTTGATTTGAACATCATTAAAAATGTTTTTGAATACTTTATATGTAATGTCCATCCTTAGACACAAAATTATTGCAAAAATCATAATTTGAAAATTGACTTTTTCACAAATTACTTTTAGGGAGATTTCATACCTTAACAGGATATCTCCTTTCAAAGAAGCCCAGTGGCTCAGTGATAGAGTGATTAGGTGGCTGGTTTGAGCCTCACCAGAGGCACTGAATTGTGTCCTTGAGCAAGACACTTATACTGGTCAACCAAGAAAAGCATACTAATTACTGGCATGACCTAAAATTGTTGACTAGGACATAAAGCCTCAATTCTTTCTTAATTTTATTCTATCATATGATGCCGTGTCTGGGAGTAATCAAAATTGATAAACCACTAGTGGTTAACATAATTATTAAAGTTACTTAATGACATCAATAGAAACATTGTGTATATAATGACAATAATCTCATGCCAAAATTGCAATTTCAAAGTAATTTAAATGTCATATGATAAATAAAATCTAACATCCCTGCTCCTGTATTATTAAATGTATCAAACTTGTAGCCAAAAAAGCCATAAAATGCTCTGCAAGCCTCACATTTAATGCCTTTTTCCCAACTTATTTAAAAAGTTTGATAAAACATGAGCAGTCAAGTAAGATCCTCTATGTATGACTTTAATAAAAAAAATCTATCTCTGAAAAGATTTTTTTTTATCTTAGCCTTATAAAATACTGCAGCTTGCAACATTTCATCAGGGTCTTGAATGCTGATCAAAATTTTGGTTTACACATTTCCAGTCATACCTGTTATATAGGGTTAAAGTATTCCTAAGTATTTTATAGGTCCCAGGGGACAAAAATATTTAAATATTGCACTTGTCCTGCAGGATGAGTGATTTACAACTTTCACTCGTCCTGCAAACGCATGCACATGTCCTTTAAAAGCGTATGCAATAAAGAACATAAGTGAGTAATATTTAATACGACTTCCTCAAGTAATTCTTCCTAAAGCACTCGTCCTGTACACTCGTCCTACAGGACGAGTGCTTTGGGAAGAATTGCTTGTCCTTTCTAGATTTCACTCGTAATTACGAGCGGACGAGTGGAATTTTTGTCCCCTGGGTCCAGAATGAGATAAGTGAACTATTAATGCGTAAAATTGTGATCATTTTCTTATTCATTCGGTTAAACCTTTGTTTTGCATACTCAAAAGAACAGTCTCATTGAGACGGGGATTTTTAGCATGCAAAACAGGTTTTGGTTGAGAAATAGCAAAATTAATGTTTGAGTATGCACTCTTATCTGAAGGGGTGTATTGTACAGTAAAACCTGTGTAAAAAGGGCCACTCTCAAAAAGACCGAAAGTTGGTTTTCAAGACCTATTATCGCTTTAATGCAGGTCAAAAGTATTGAGCATTCTGCAATACTTTCTACCTTCATTAAGCTACCAATTGTCACTAAGATCTTTGTTTTGTTTATGTTTTAACAGTCCTTTTACACAGGTTTTACTGTACAGAGCATGCTCAACCTTGTCTTACACCAATACTAACCATCAGGTTCTGGTTCCTGAAGCAATGCCTTCCCTATGGCTTTGGCATAATCTTTCGAGTACCAGACTTTCAGCTCTGTGTTGGGAGGTATGGGCTAAAATGTACAAGATTCATACAATCAAAACTAGGAACCATATAAGCTGCTGAGAACAAGACTAGCAACATACCTGACAAGTCACCATCATAAGTCGGGAGTCTCATTATCTTGGGGGGCTTTCCCTCTTGCAAAAATTGCCAAATCTAACTATGTTGAGGTCATCTTCCTATTTTTGCTGTTTTCCCCTTGTAACAATAGGAAATAATAGGAAATTTACAAAATCTTAGACTCCCCCATAGACATTAGAGCAGATTGTCTTAAAAAAACAACTAAAATCTATCAAAAATAGAAAACCCCACAAAATTCTCAAAAAATGTTTGTTTTGCTCATAATGTCCTGAATCTGCTGAGCAAAAACATTAAACATAGGTCTAGACAAAAAAAATGAGCATGAAATTGTGAACATATCCACATTATTATTATAGTAACTTGATCTGGCATAACATATCACATTGAGTGGATGAGGTTCTACCATCGGATCACCCTAGATGCGAAGCATCAAGTGTGATCCAGTGGTATGACCTTATCCACCAGACATGATCAAGTTACTATAATAATAATATGTTTATCATATACCTTTTTTTTCTGACATTATTCTAATTTTATCAATTGTTTTGGTCTTTAATCCAGAAAAATTGCGGGAACACTTTCTGTATCAGATGGCCAGAAAACAGATAGTTCAAAGTTGTATCATTTATAGGTATATAATAATTTCTTATCCATAGCTTCTAAACATTTGTCTCAAGGAGCCAATTCATTGAGAAATTTATGAGAAAATTAATTTTTAATTACGCACTCTTATCTAGAGGCCTGGTTATGCATAAAATTTAATTATATTCTTATCCATCTGATGAAACATGTTTTGGACACCGTTTTAGATAAGCAAAATTATTGCATGTAAAATTGTAAATATTTTCTTGCGCATTAGTTTTAACATAAGTTTTGGGGGTGCTCAATAGAACCGTCTAATTGAGACGGTTCGTTTCAGTTCCCAAAACATATGCTTTGGTTGAAAAAAGAATGAAAACATTTTTTCGCAACACACTCTTAACTAAAGGCCTGTTCGGAGGGTAAAATTCATATCATTGAGACAGTTCTTTTGAGCACCCTACAACATAATTATCTGGTCAAGAAACAGATTATCAATAAATATCATAAGGGTTCTCATCCAAGAGTAACGTAATCAATTGGAGTGGCTAAAGTTTACAGATAAGAGTAAAGTTTGTACAGTAAAACCTGTGTAAAACAGCCACACTCAAAACACCGAAAAATTGGTTTTTAAGACCAATTATCCCTTAATGCAGGTGAAAAGTATTGCAGAATGCTCCAAGGGGAGCATTCTGCAATACTTTCGACCTTCATTAAGCTACCATTTGTCATTAAGATCTTTGTTTTGTCTATTTTCCACAGGTTTTACTGTAGCTATGGTGTCCCAATATTTTGGGTAATAGTGGTATTTTTATCTCTTCAAGCTTACCTTTAGGGAGACATAAAAAATATGTCCATCCTCTTGATAGGCTATGAGATTCTGCTCAGCGATACAAGTTGCTGGTCGTACAAAGATCATCCAGTTAGAATGGTCCTCGTCATTCAAGTCGTAGGTCTCCATATAACCATCTTCTGTTACTACCTAAAACAGTCAGAACACAGGATAGATAAACATAAAATTTCAGTATAAAATTGTAAATACTTTCTTATCCATAATTTTTAGCATATGTTTTGGGTGCCCAAGAGAACTTCAACCATCTCATTGAGACGGTTCTTTTGAGTATCCACATGTTTTGGCTGAGAAATAAAAAAAAATATATTTTTCTGTTACACTACCAACTAAAGGCCTGGTAAGAACCATCAAGGCATCCAGATAGGGAAACTTTTTGAGTGTAAAATTTCTTACATATCTATACAAACATGTGTATCGGGTGCTCTAAAGAAGCACCTAATTCAGATGGTTCTTTTGAGTACCCACATGTTTCAGTTGAGATATAAAATTTCTATCAATATAATTGGAGTCTAAGTTACTAATTTTAATCATTAGTTTTGCTTACTGTTAAACACTAAGACATTTGCAGAATCAAAATTTGGTGTTTTTAAAACACACTGATACATTGGGGTAGCTAAATTTTGGCGGTTTCTTAATTGAAGGACAATTTAAGTAATTTTCTATTATCAGATGAAATACTATTTGATGGAAAGAATTTGCTCCCTATGGACAGTCAGTTAAGTTATTTTAACTAGCTGCACTAAAAAAGGGCAAACCTCTAAGTGTTTGGTCTTTCTGAGTACAATAACATGCCTTCAGATTTATGGTGGGCCCGGGTCATTGTCCCATGATTTCAAAATATGGCTCATCACTTTCCAAGGCAGTAGGCCCAGTGGACCCATCCTTTTTAGTTGTGAAAAAATCTCACTTTAATAAAATATTCATCTTACAGCGAGTCTACGAACTCCACAAAACAGAAAGTACATGTAGGTAGTCAATACAGTAAAACATGTCTTAAGCAGCCACTCAAAAAAGACAAAACAAGATCTTAATAACAAATGGTAGCTTAATGAAGGTCGAGAGCATTGCAGAATGCTCCCCTTGAAGCATTCTGCAATACTTTTGACCTGCATTAAGCGATAATTTGTCTTCTTTTTGAGTTACCGCTTAAGACAGGTTTTACTGTATAATCAGAAGTCAATATACATATATGCATACAAGTGTCTGTGTAAGTGTGTAGGTAAAGTCTACAATCCAAATGTCAACTGTGGTTAGTTTGATACGCTTGGGCCCATCATTTCAGAAATTGACTTACCATCTTTTGCTCCATGGGTCACATCGGCCCACCAATCTTGAAAAAAATCTGAAGCCCTGCAATAAGGTTAAATGAATCTGACCTGTTTAACCAATGAAGCGGAGTCAACAAATTCTAAAACTAGTGAAATTCAGTAATTCCCATCCTTACCTTTATTTCGAATGAGAAATCTTGCTCATAGCTTTCGTCAACATCTGTATCAGAAGTATAATCTGCCAGCATGCTGTCACTTATATTGTTGTGGGAGGTGTCACCAACCCCAGAATCCTCTGGTGATTGGCTCTCGCTGTCAGTGGGAGGTAGTCCATGACCAGAACTGGATCCTGATTGGTTCTGATGCATTGTGGGTATAGATGCTGATAAGCTGTCCACTGAAGAAGGCGGGACAAAGCCACTGAGACCCGCAGCAGACTGATGAGCAGTGAGATCAATCTGACCATAATTCTGAAATTGTTCTTGCAAAGTTTGAAGATTGTCACTCATCACTTGTACCATGTTGCCTTGTGGAGACTGAAAATTGATGGCTGTGAAATCTGGCAGCCCGGCCTGAAGCTGTAACTGGCCAATATGGTTGTTAGCAAGTATAGGACTTGAATGTAAGGGCAGCTGATGTTGCCCTGGTGTTGGACTGGTCATCTGCTGCAACCCGGGTTGTAAATTTTGAAGGTTCTCAGTCAAGTCTTGATGGGTCATGCTGCTCGGTAATGTTAGTATATTCTGACTTAGGGTAATGGGAAGGTCCCCTGCACCCAGAGTGTTTCCTAAAGAAGGTGCTGTGAGGGAACCAGCAGACTGATGCTTCTGTATAGATGAGACTGGTTGGGCAGTGGCAATGATTGGTGAAGTCTGAACATCTGGCGACAGTCCTTGTTCTACTGACTCCATAGATTGGGACATTGCGGACTGTTGCAAGGATTTTTGCATAGCGTGCTTCTTCTTCCATACTGTAACTTTTTTCTTTGGCTTTGGATCCTTTCTTGACTTTCCAATCACTGGAGCATCAAGGGGGCCAAACTGGGACCGTTGAGGAATGGTGCGCTTTGGAAATACCCCATAGCCTGAAAGTAGGAAGCGTGAGTAAAGATTAGTAAAAACATTATTTGGGTCTACCAGGTGTCTAGATAAGAGTGCACACAGGTATCATACCAAATTCATGGACGCGGATATTTTTCGCCTAGTCTTTTCGCGGGTAATAAATATACTGAAATTGAAGGTAGGGGCTCTCATTTGAAATAGTAAAAACTTATTCACGAACACTTGTTAGAGTCGATTAAAGGCATATATGTTTTCTTGAATAGTCATCCGAACAACACATCATGGCTAAGGCATTACAGTACTTAAAATATGCGAGTAAAATGCAAATACATCATGAACGAGTGCTTGAAATCGGAATATTTTTGGATTGATTGACAATTACACCTTTTTACAGAAATGGTTTCTATATGTTTTGCGTTTTTGTTGAAACGACCTTTACTTGTTTTTACCTGTATGTTAATGATTCAGCTTAAATAAGCGTCAATTGTTTATGAGAACGGGATTTCTGCCCCTACCCCTTCAGCGGTTGCAAGTCGCAGGTTCGATTCCCGGCTTCTCCATAAAACCACTTTCGGTTGAGCCTTCGGGAGTTCCCGTCATATAATACACACACAATTAATAAACCCTCCCAGCCCAGTACTGGTTACTACCCATGGAAAAGAACCGCGGGGTGCGTGAAAAAATGCTATAGCGTCCGCGGGGTTTTGTTATCTGGCCGCAGGGTAGGGCTTTTTAGAACCGTTTTTTCACACATTCATTAAAGAGGCAAGAACCAATTATGGGATCAAAGGCCAGACTTGGGGTCAATTACTTTGAAAAAGTAATTAATTACTTACAATTACATTGGAAATTGTTCAATTAAATTACAATTACAATTACATGGCTTTTGAGCAAAGTAATTAATTACATACAATTACTTTGCCAAATGTAATTAATTACATTACAATTACATTTCACTGCCACTTAGATAGCTTCATCAGATTTTAATTTCAGAGATATATGAAATGAGTTAAAACTCCTTAAAATGTGTATGCCATTGGCATTCTAAATTAAAGAATATGTATATGTCTATTAGGCTGATTTTATTTTTAGGACTTCTATTATTGTCAAGTTATGCAACTTATAAGAAATGAAATGTACAAAATCAGTTGTTGTTTTTTGTGGTTGATGACATGAGAACACAAAGAGAAAATACAGAAATTATTATCATCATTTTTTTTGGGGGGGGGGGGGGGGGGGGGGGGGTGGGAGGGTCATTTGTAAATTGTGGAAGTTGTCAAACTAGCTGTTAACCACAGAACAAAGTTCAGGAATACACATTGGTCTGACAAAAGTCTTACAATTGTGGATGATAAACCATGGAAATGATTTTGTAAAACTAGCTTAAATGCCAGAGAATAACTGTTCTCAAAAAGTGCTGATAAGTGTGGCCCTATGAGACATGAAAGTTAGCAAAAAAAGTAATATCAGATAGTGATGAACTAAAATATTAACTTGTGTGTGAACTGCTGGCGCTGCTATTTCGGTCCCCGCTGGAATATCCATTTAATTTTTATTTTTTGTTATTATATCAACAATGATAGGCCACAGGTTCGCTGAAGGAGTGAAATCCAATATAATTTTCTGAATCACATTTTATTATTATTATCATTATTATTATTATTATTATTATTATTATTATTATTATTATTATTATTATTTATTATTATTATTATTATTATTGAAGATGGCAAATAAGCAGTTTAAAGATTTAAAATAATGTAGTGGATAGATTGGGTCATGCACCTTAGCATATGAATGTGTTGATCCTAGGTGTGAAAATTTAACAAATTGCCTTCAAGGAGTCAATTCACTAACTAACACTATTGTCTGAGTAAATACTATTGTTGAGATTTTCACACCTTCTTTGTTTTTTGTATTGCTTTTGGCAACTTAACTGTTAAAGGTTGATTGTCTTTATAAGGAGTTACTAGTTTACAAAGAATGTATACTTTGCTTAAAAAAAGGGTGCTTTCAAAATAGAAGAGGTAGCATATAGTCTGTGTCTGTGGTAAAATTGTTATATGCTATTTTATGTCTAAACTAGCATGACTAGTTCCAATTCTCATCTGTTCCATGTTGCATTCCACTTTTCATATATTAAGCACAGCAAATGATATATTATGCATTTACAAAGACCAAGAACCATTTAACAGCATTTTAAATATCTATGCTTATCTTCTAAAGGAAACTGAATTTCATAGCTGATCTGAATGTAATTAAAAAGTAATTGAAAGTAATTGTTAATTACTCCCATTTTTGACCATGTAATTAATTACATTCAATTACTGTAGTTAAAGAAATGTCTTAATTACAATTACATGCAATTACTTTAGAAAATGTAATTAAATTACAATTAATTACAATTACAATTTTAATTACCCCAACTCTGTCAAAGGCACTTACATTTTGAAAGTCTGTTGGTTTCTACCAGCAGGGACAGCCGATACTGGTTCTATTGCGAGTTTGATGCGAATTTGAACCACAGGGTGAGACCATGCTCCTAATCTTACCGCGGATATGACCATTGTCGGCGTTGTTCATGGCCGTGGGGTTCTGCAATATGCTTTCTTTTCCGCGGAAATCCTAAAACTAAAAAAAACTTTCAGAATTATCTATGACAAAAGATAGATAGTTGGTGGCTGAAACCACTGGACCAATTACGGTTAAATCAGAATGAAACCATTGGGTTTCGCTCTTTTATTTCTCTGGATGCTCATTTAGCTAAATAACCTAGTATTTACAGTAGTAAAATCGCCTGACCAAAGTGCCAAAGGTTGTGAGCAGCAAAATCTAGCTGTTTGTTTGTCTGCCTGTTAATCAGTACGCACGTCTGCATTCATTGGTTCTTTTACTTGTATGCCCGTTAAACCAGCTTACATGTGTCTAGTGGCTCAGGTGGCTAGAGCGCCTGTCCAATGTTCTGAAGGCTGTAAGCAGCATAATCTAGCTGACTGCCTGCCTGCATACTTGTCTGTCAAATTGCCTATGACTGTCTGCCATGCTGTATTGGTTCATTGCTCTTTTTACTTGTTTTGTAGGCCAGTTTTGCTAGATTATCTAGTAGCTCAGGTGGTAAGAGTGCCTGACCCCATTGGGGATACTTTCATTTTTTCTTAATACGTAGGCTTGTACCCAGCATCTACTCTTTTCCCCAAAAATATTAGGAATATCAGGCATACCCCAAAATATTTGAAATTTAGCAACCCTAAACACATTTTCCAATACTGTACCTTGACCTTAAAGCTGCATACTCTGTAACTATGAACATTTTTCGAAAAATTTTATTTTCTTTTTAAATCATTTGTAAAAGCTGAATTAAGTTATGTTTTCACAATAAATATGTTCACTAGAGCGGAAAACTGCACGGAAAAGTGAATTATCCTATAAAACAGGTGTGTTTTACTCGTGTCGATAATTATTTGCGTCCCTCCAATAATTATAGACAGTGTATTTTAATATAAATGCTGTTGTTTCGATACTGATAATTTATTAAGATTTACGAAATTGGTAAAATGTATACCTGAATTTTAGTTTTTTTACTGTGTTCTTGAAAAATAGAAACATTAGTTCTAAAATTAAAAGATAATAAATTACAGACTATGCAGCTTTAAGAAAAGCCCTAAAATGTATAGAAATGAATTCCCAAAAGGTCCAAAAATTATCATCATACCCCAAAACATATTTATTTTTCTGACCCCCCCCCCCCCCAAAAAAGGAAATTCAAAATTGTGAACCTCCAAAAGTGGACCGAACCTACTTATTTATGATAATATAAGAGTACCACCCCCCCCCCTCCGCAGAAAGCTGACCATTGCTTTTAGAGTAGTATGCACCAAATATAGCTGTCTGTCTGCTTGCTTCTCAGTCAATCAATCAGTCAGCCAGCCAGCCCGAACAACCACGTAGACTGAGCTACGATGCAAAAGTGTATACTTAACATAAAAGGGGCTGCATGTCCCAGGGCTGAGGGGCGGGGAGGGGGGGGTAACTCTCATTTTTCTTCATACATATGGTCAGGCTCGGCAACTACGGTTCACCCAAAAAATATCAAGAATTTCAAACACCCAAAAAAATATTTGAAATTTTAGCAACCCCCAAAAATATTCCCCATTAAATACCTTGACCGAATGAAAAGATCCTAAAATGCATAGAAATGACCCTTAAATATAGTCCAATTTTGTGATAAACCCCCAAAATATCTACAAAATCTTCATACCCCCAAAAATATTCATTTCTCTGAAAACCCCAAAAAATACTGAAATTGAAATTTGAACCCCTAAAAATGGCCTTAGCCTACGTGCGTATGAAAATATTAGAGTACCCCCCCCCCCCCCCCCCTCCTGAGCTGCATGTCTTGTTCTTCGGGGTAAGTTATTGATAACAACAACAGAATTTTGGGGGCATATTTGTTGCAAGTTATATGCATTGTAGACAACAAAGGAATAGGCTACTGTCCGTCCTTTACATGTGTGGATCCAGACAATTTTTGTCAGAGGGGGTCCAACTATAACGGCTTTTTTCCTTTGCTTGTTTTTGAATGATGATGAGAGGTTGGATCCAGATACTACTATAAGCGGGCCATTGTCGGTCTGCCAGCGAAACGCCATTTGAATGGCGTCAAATGGCGTTTTACTGGTGAGCCGATGCTGCTGGCCCATCATTGAATGCTAGGATGATAACTGTGATTTTTCAGGGGATCCGGACCAGAATTGCTGAGAAACCCTACATTTTTGTGATATTTCGAGGCGTGTGTGTGTGTGTGTGTGGGGGGGGGGGGGGGGGGGGGAGGGGGCGTCTGGATCCGCAGATGTCCTATGGCGGCGAATCTTTTGAGGTCCGTTCATTTTTTATTTGCTCCCATTGTATTAGGGGCTTGCCTAATTATGTTGTTCTCAGAAGACGAACGAGGACATCTCGGAGAAAAAAATATGTCAGGGGCGTCGCACTGTGTTCTGTCCTTGAGCAAGACACATTTATCCTTGTTTTAGTACTGATTCAAACCAGGAAGACCCGTCCCAATATATCTGAAAAATTGTTGACTGGGAGGTAAAGAATCAAATCAAACAAAATCAGGGGCGTAGTCAGAGGATTTTATCATGTTGAAATTACCAAAAAATGAAGAATTGAGATAGTTGACCTTGTTACTTTACTTTTCAGCAATGATTGCGAATAACAAAGGCGCTGATCAGACTGCGCGAAAGACCAGTGTCTTTATTGTTCTTTGAGATTTCTCGCATCGAGGCCCATGTGATGTTGAAGCTCAGGCATTCCTTGCTTCTGCCTTGCTGCGCGCCTTTACCTTAGAATAAATACTGGGGCCCCCAGGGGATGGGGGGCTGGGGAGAAGGGCTATATATTTTCAGGGATCTGGGCTGCAATGGTAATTATTTCAGGGATTTGAGAAGGGAACTTATAGTTTTGGGGATTTTGGGAGCCCTGCAAAAAAGTAAAAAAAATAAATTTATGAACTCTAACCTTAAAGGAAAAGCCTTCATTTCATTTGATTTTTTTTTTAATTATTCAGCTTCTGGGGGGAAGCCCCAATACCCCACCCCCCTTTGAAAATCTAAATGTATTTACTTTCGAGCTCTAACATGCTACTCTGCCTTGGTATTGGTGAAAGGTATGGCGAATAATTTTTACTATTGCTGATTTATTAACCTTAAAATTGTTAATGTTTAGGTTGATAATAATGTATTTTGGAACACTTAGATTGCGCCAGCTTGCACCATTTTAATTTAAAAAAAAATCGGGGAGTTACCCCCGGACCCCCCTAGCACGAATCTGAATCCACATCATTACTTGGAAAGGAAAAGCATCCATTTTTACATTTCTTTGGCTTTCGGGGGTTATAGCCCCCAGACCCCCCCCACCCTGTAATATGTGATTGTATTCATTTTTGTACTAACGCGCGCATCAGGATTAATCTTGTAGTAAAATATGGCACAAAATTTGGGGTGTTGTTGATTTATTATCCAAAAAAATGTTGATTTTTAGGTTGATTTTAACATACTTTGGAACACTCAGAATGCACCAGATCGCACCATTTTATCATTTTCCCGGGGGGAGCATGTCCCCGGAACCCCCTAGCACAAGTGTTTATTTCATTAAACTAATTACATATCATGTAATATTTGTATTCTTTGGCTAAGCCTTATCTTTACATGTATATATGCAAATATATTAAATGAATATTTAGTCATCCGCTCGTGTATAGCTTCATTGTTTAGGCATGTGAATTTAATACTATGGAAAGAAAAATGCATTTTAAGGAGAATTGGCTTATAGTTTTGGGGATTTGGGGAGAAGCTGAATTAATTTTAAGGATTTGGGGAGCAAAGGAAAAATCCTTTCAGGGAGCTGAGGAATTTTGGGAGATCAGTGCATTATTTTCAGGGATGAAGGGAGCATAGACCCCCTGTGGGCCTCAATACTATATTCGTTATGCTTTGATGTGTTTAGCAGACGATACACTCGCGAGCCCTCCCAAAGTGGTGGGGGTAAATGTCCCCATAAGTCGGATCACATTTATTTTATTATTCTATTTTATTGTCATGTTTTTAAAAGTCTTTTTAACAGGAGCTTATCCCGATTCTATTCTACTTACATTTACTATTATATAGAAGTTCTTGCGTTTTGATTATTTCAATGTGGTATGTGCGACCATAGACACTTGACGTTCCTCTGAAACAGTAACCGCCCATCCTCCAGAACATCCTCTCTTCTCATGTAGAGCTTAAAAGAACCGTTTCATCGCAACGGTTCTTTTGAGTACCCACAATATATAGTTTGGTTGAGAGGGAGCGAATTCTTCCCTTTATGAGCAATTCCTTATAGTATGAAAAATCACTATTACCACATAAGGTGACCCCCCTTGAATGTTACTATTTTTATCACGTATGTGCGTAACTGTGTAATGGTAGCTACGCCATTGATGTTCATTCAGATTATTGCATTTTAAGCAATTTATCTATTACAACTTCGAAGACAGTTCTAGGGTTCAACACCGTATCATCCGCGTTTCAGTATTAACATTTTCCGTAGTAATCACCTCGGTTAGACTAGCAAAATCTTGGTGTGCCCCGCGGACAGGTACACCAACGTCCGCGGATAAGATCAACATTTTTGAGCATAGGCACCATGTTTATATGACATTATCTAGTAAATGCTAAGATCAATTACTATATTATTTTTTGCAAAATTGCTATCGATAACCTGGCTTTTAAAATATCAAAGTTAAAATCAAATGTTATTTTAGGATTTTCTCAGTTCAATCGACTGAAAGCAATTTTTGCCTTTCAAAATAATTTCCACTGTTTAAAACCATAATTTGTGGTCCAACAGTAGAGTTTGCAAGGTTTGCGATATTCAAAGCACATGAACCAGTGTTTGGTTGTGTTAATCCAATAGATTTGAGTTGGATATAGATAATAATAATACATTTTTTTACCCTTTTACGGAACCAACCCTCCCCTCCACCATAAAAGAAACGACCCCCGAGACAAGACTAGCCGCAAATTCTTCGCAGTCAGAAAACGGTATGATACCTGTGGTGCAAAAAATAATTTTCTTATTTCTCAACCAAAACATATGTTGTTGGTACTCAAAAGAACCGTTTCAATGAGACGGTTCTTTTGAGCCCCCAAAACATATGTTACCATTTATGGATAAGAAAATATTAACATTTTTACTCTCATTTTTGTTTATCTAGACCTATGGTCTGCTCCAAGTATCTGCTGAACCTTTTATGTACAAATGGAATCTTCCATCTGGTTAGATTCAATAATCTTGGGATGGTTCATTGCATGTATCAATGGGTCAGACACAGGTTTAGATAAACAAAATTTTCAGCATAAAATTGTAAATATTTTCTTACCCATCAATTTTAACACATGTTTTGGGTGCTCAAAAGAACCATCTCATTGAGATGGTTCTTTTAAGCACCCACAAAATATGTTTTGGTTGAGAAATATGAAAAATAAATTTTCGTTACACGCTCTTAACTAAAGTCCTGGTCAGAGGTTAAACTTAAAATTTCCAAATTATGATTTATTTCAGACACTGAACTTGGACTGTTTTTTTTTTTTTTATTAATAAATAGTGTAGAACCTGGTGAAATGACGCATTATGTGGCATTTCATCTAGGTCCTCACCCTTTGACAAAGTAATGATTTACAAAATTCTAGGCGGCAAAAAGTACTTAACTTGGAACAAATTTGCAAAATTTACATTTTCAGTAAATTCTTTCAGGAAAACTGGACTGATGTTTTGTAGGTCCTGATCTGAATCCAAACTGTTTGCAAAAGTTATCAGCAGATGACAAATGCCGCTGCTATCAAGGAAAGAATTAAAGAACCCACTATATTTCTTATAAATACAGTAAAACCTTTCTTAAGTGGCCATTCAAAAAGAATACCAAAAGTTGGTTTTCAATCCCGATTATTGCTTAATGCAGGTCAAAAGTATTGCAGAATGCTACGAGGGGAGCATTCTGCAATACTTTTGACCTTCATCAAGCTACCATTTTCCATTAAGACCTTTGTTTATTTTTTAAGTGGCCACTTAAGACAGATTTTACTGTACATGTATTCAATTTCTCAATTGATCAAATATACAACAAACAAGTCATTCGGTTGCTTCATCATTCATAAAGCTGGCCACATATACTGATCTGATCAAGGTAACACGAGTCAACAGTATGGTGTTGTTTTGTTCAAAAGATAACTTACTTATTTTGCCATCCTCCTTGATACATTTTAGGTTGAGAGAGGGCGGAAGTGTGAGTCTAGCTCTAGAAGGAATCACAGCATCCTGGATCTTGTTGAATGTTCCAGGTTTCTTACATGCCCCCTGGTGGCTCTTATCACCATCTACACTCCCTGAAAAATAGCACGAAAATCCTGACAGAGAAAGTTCTATGTATTTGTTTGTTTGATTTGATTCTTTACGTCCCAGTCAACAATTTTTCAGTTATGTCGGGACGGTTCTTCCTGGGTTGAACCAGTACTAAGCAAGGATTAATGTGTCTTGCTCAAAGACACAACACAGTGATTCTGGTAAGTCTCAAACCTGCAACCTCTCGGTCTCGAGTCAAACACTCTACCATTGAGCCACTGCGCTCCCCAAAGTAGTTCTATGTAAACAAGCAAATTTGGAGCTTTCCCTCAATTCATGTGTTCGGGGGAACAGGGAAAAAGGGCATGTAATTCAGGAAAGAGGGAACAAAGGCCAAATTTTGAGGCAAACAGGGGAACAAAGACAATATTGGCGAACAGACAACAGACCAATGCCGTAATAATACCCCACTTGAGCCTTCGGCTCAGGTGAGCTAAAAGTGCCCAGTAAAATGCAATTATTCCTGACAGCCAATTTTTCCACAATCCTCTTAGCTGTTTACAAAGGCAAAAACTAGAACCAACAGTCGACATCTCAAAACTCCAAGCTCAAGTATTTACCCCTCCCCCCCCCCCCCCCACTACCCCCAAGTCCCAACCCTGGGACATGACCCAGGAGAAGAATGAAAATTCTGTTGGATATGTTTCATATCTTTTATTTGTGAGAACACACACAAAGTTTGGTATAAAAAAATAGGAAATTGACTTTGTAATTGAAATTTAATATTTGACCTTTTGACCTCACCCCAAGGTCACTTTTAGACCCTAGGGTAAAAATTTAACTTGCACTCTGTTCTACTCATCATTCTGGTCAATTTTATATGCCACATGACCATTCTAAAAAAAAAGTGAACCCCTTTGCACCCCCGCCGCTCCAAGTCCCACCCCTGGGGCATAACCCAGGCGTCAGAACAGAAATCCCTTTCGATATGTTTTATATCTTTTATTTGTGAGAATACACACAAAATTTGGTATCTGTGAAATTGATTTTGTTATTTTCCACCTTTAGACCCCTCCCCAGGGCCAAAATTCTTAAGCTGTTGCACGCCCCAGTCATGTAACTCACACACCAAATTTGGATTGATTTTGTCTAATGATTTAGGAGGAGATAGCATAACGGACAGACAGACAGATGGAGGTGACTTCGCA